>OX589597.1:17093999-17598999 GCA_951329385.1 Polia nebulosa | reverse complement strand
GCACTCAATTTATTTTTATGTCATGCAGTTTTTAATGTTTTATAATTACTAATATCGCATATAATCATCACTGCCGCCTCATAAATATACATAGAAGGGAGAGTTAAGATTTTTAACTTAGAAAACACTGATCTACATGTATCAGTTTGTTTGAGTCCACATATACTTCTAATACATTTTTTTTTTTGGGCTTTAAACGCAAATTCTCTGTTGGGAGAATTACCCCAAAAAAGAACACCATATTTTAATATAGAACCCACATATGCGTGGTAAGCGCTTAGTAATGCACTTTCGTGTACAACTTTTCTTAGCATGTAAAGTGCGTAAGAAGACTGATTCAATTTTTTGCATACATGATCTACTTGCATTTTCCAGTTCAGCCCAGAATCAATGTGAATGCCTAGAAATTTTGTGTTATTGACTTCTTTCAATGTTTCGTTTTTATAGTTAATGTGGATTTTAGTTGGTTTTGAGTTTTTATTTATGAAAGTCATGTAGCTTGTCTTTTCAATATTTATTTTTTGTTTGTTTACATTTAACCAGTTTATCTTTAAGGGCGTTGTTAACATTTTTTTCATAATCATCTTGTTGGTCCTTCGAAAAAATAGCTGTGCTATCATCTGCAAACAGAATCAGTTCCTGTTTTATGGATTTGGGTAAATCGTTTATGTAAATTGTGAACAGAAGTGGTTCTAGTATGCTTCCCTGGGGCACTCCATATTGAATAATTTTGGGATTTGACTTATACGTTTGTTCATACTTTGTGCCGTTTGTTATTCTAGTTATTTGTGTTACTTGTAATCTATTTGCTAAATATGATTTTAAAAGATTTAGTGCAATTCCTTTTACCCCATATTTTTCCAATTTATTAAGAAGTATTTGATGATCCACTTTATCAAATGCCTTTGAAATGTCCATAAAAATTGCATTTATTTGTTGTTTTTTATTTAGTCCTGTCATTACTTGTTTCAAAAAATTAAAGAGATCGCCACTTCTAGAAGTGGCGCGGTGGCAGTGGTGGTGGTGGTGGTGGTGGTGGTGGTGGTGGGGGCAGTGGGAGTGGTAGTTTTTTTTTTTTTTTTTTTTTTTTTCTTTTTTTTTTTGATTTTTTGTGGACGAGATTTTTTGAGATTTTTTTTTTTTTACATCTCCCCTTACGAAACCCGAATTGTTCATTTGCAAATAGTTTATTATCTTCAAAGTAATTGTACAAGTTATTATACAGCGTGGAGAAGACAATACGACAATAAATGAAAACACAGACAATACTAGTTTATAAGAATAAGTTTAAGCTATCAAAAATGTCCTAACATCGAAAATAAAAAAATAAAAATTTCAAACAAACTAAATGGCATAAAACTAGAAACGAAATAGAACACCATTTATAAATATGAGTTCACTAACCTGTCGTAAGAGCGGCAACAACGCGCGGATTTTTTATCTTTTAATTATGATGAATGCTCAGTAAAATTACACTGAATCACAGATTATTTAGCACAGCCCAAACATTGACAGCAAGTCTGTACTGGTGCGAAGTCTCCCGTCCTAGACGCGGATTCACGCGGCTCCAGTAACGAAGATTCTGTCTGTTCCATAAACCGTTCCTTGTAAATGTACTTTAATCAGTCCACATCACATTGTACAAGAAATCCGGATTCTCGAAATGTTTATTTTCAATCCAGCGACAAAAGTTTTCCCTAACTGGTTTGTCTCTAGGTAACAATGCATGCAATTTCTTGTATTTATACGGCTTCCGTTTGTCGCGTTTTAAAACTTTAAGAATAGTTGTATGGTCAACACCTGACCTGCCCTTCGCGAACTACACGTTGGGTTGCGTTAAAAAAAAAAACACGAAAACAATAAAAACTAAGCGTCTAATTTCGCACAATTCACTCACTGTTTAACTAAATACCTATTAAAACGTTACGTGTCCTGTCACGAAAATAAAGCGTCCAATTTCGCACTAATACCGTCGTAAATGAATTTACAAATTTAAACACGAGCGGCGGGGAAGTACCTACACGAAAGTTAGCGGCTCTTACAAAGCGAGGACGCGTGACTCTTCACAGGACCGCGGCGACACACTAAGCTAAAGTAAAAGTAGTAGTAAATTTCTTCAAGAAAGCGAAGTAACAAACGAAACTAGATTTATCTCTTTCGTACACACTAAATTTTCTAATAATATTATGAGTGCATTGCAATTTCCGCATTCGTTACTTTCTTATCCAACTTTGATGACACGCTTTATGACTCTTATTACTCAGAATTAAGGTATAATTTTCACTAAATCAGATGAAAATACTAATTTGGCGAAAGTGTTAAGTAGCGAGTTGGCAACGTGACTTTAATGTTTTGATGTTTATACCGATGTGGGTCGTTAACCTGACAGTGTTTCCCTATTATCAGATACATCAACAAAAACCAGGCTCAAGAAAAAAATAGGTGGTTCGTTTAGATGTCAATGTATACGTTTCTATAATAAACTTCCTAGCCAAATTCAAGAACTAAGCATAAATAAATTGAAATCATTTATTAAACGTAAGCTATGCCAGAAAGCTTTTTACACAATTAATGACTTTCTTGAGGACAAAAAGGCGTGGGATTGAGCTGCTTCAATGATATACATGAGCCATTGTTTTCATATGTACTACTTACTGATGAAAAATTTTTTATATATATATTTTTTTTTTAATATTCGTTTTTGACATGAATACTTGTATAGTATTGCATTATATTTTTTATTTTATTTTTTTATTGACATTTTATTATTATTATTTTTTTTTTTGACTTGAATACTTTGTTAAGTATTATATTTATTTTTATTTTTTGATTGACATATTATGATTACTATTTTGTTTGACACAAATATTTACTTTGTAAAGTATTATATTTTTTTTTTTTGATTACTTAATTATTGTAAATGTGAGGACTATGTGGGTTATTATTATTATTTTCTCCTCCTTTTTACAGTAATTTTCAACGTTGTCTGACAGTTTGAGTACTTTTGCGGCCTACCCAAATGTCTTTTCTTTGGTATTGTTCGTCATGTCATTGAGCTCCTTAGTGGTTTTTAAGTTGAGCTATTCGACTATTGACAAATGCTTGCACTGACTGGACAGGTCCACTCAAATATGTTTGGTTCTTTCTTCAAAAGACCACTACAGACACTAAGCTGCATGGTCCTCATATAGAATAATGTGAATGCGAGAACTATGTATGTCGTTATATTCATGTAGATTTTATGATTGTCTGGCAGTTTGAGTATTTTTTGCGGCCTACTCAAATGTCCTTACTTTGGTATTGTTCGTCGGTTCGTTGAGCACCTCAGAGTTCTGAGTTGAGCTTCGCGATGACTGACAAATGCTTGCACTGTCTGGACAGGTCCACTCGAATTCGTGTGTTGCTTTCTTCATAAAGCTCATCCCAGACATAAACGTACATGGTTCTCATAGGATCTAACCAGTCCACATTGTATGGATTTGAACACTAAAAGAGACTTTGACCTCTGAGTTTGTTTCGGTGTTTCTTCTCAGGGTAGTCAGCTAGGAAACACCGGCCTCATCTAGCTTAAACTGACAAAAAAACATTGACGTGTAAAAGTGTTCCTTGTAACCTATTTACTGAATAAACATCATTTATCATTTATCATTTATCATTTATCATCATGTAGCAAATGTTAAAAATTAAAAATAATTTCCTGTGACTAAACTACTGGATATATTCAAATGATTTTTTGTATGTAGACTGAGAACGTCTTGAGGTATGCGAGGTTTAATTTATTGTCGTATTGTCATCACCACTCTGTATATTACCTTTTCAAAAATTTTTGCAATAATTGGTATTAACCCAATTGGCCTGTAAAATTTCATCTCTTTTCTGTCTTCTTTTTTGAAGACTGGGGTGTTTCCTTCAAAATTAAAATTAACACTCATTGTTAATTTTAATTTTGAAGGAAACCGGTGGCTGAGCACTGGTGCACCTAGATGCGATACTCTTTTGATTATTTTTACGTTTATGTCATCATAACCTGTACTGTTTGTATTTTTAAGCATCTTTATAATTTGGTCAACATCTTGTAGATTAGTTGGTTTCATGAAAATAGAATTTGGATTATTACATGTCAGTGTTTTAAGAGCTGTACCATTGTCATTGGATGTTGGTTTTATATCGTCAATAAAGTAGTTGTTAAAAGCTTGAGCTATATCTGTCGGTTCGGTGACTAATTTGTCTTTTACTTTTATTTGGTTTATTTCTTCTTTAGGCGTTACTGTCTTACTGTCATTTATAATCTTCCATACTGCTTTACTTTTGTTGGTAGCTGAATTAATATAATAGTTGTTTTGAGATTTTTGAGTCTTTTTAATAATAGTTCTTAGTCTTGCCGTATATTCCTTAAAGTTTAATTTGTCTTTTGGATACGATGTCAGTCGATACTTCCAAAGTAATTGGCGTTTCCTTTTTGAGCATAACCTTATTCCTTTACTTAGCCATTTAGGTTTCTTAGCAATCGGTATTTTAACGCGTACTATAGGAAAACACAAATCATAAAATAATTTGAAGAGATCATAAAAAACATTGTATGCTATTTCAGGATCATTATTTGTAAAACATGCCGTAAAACTAAGGCTCTTGATGCAACTTATAAATTTACAAATATTATCCTCACAGTAATCTCGTTTAGATTTAAACCAGTGTGTTATGGTGTAACTTTTCTTTACGGGGCATGACAACAATTGTGCTGTATGATCAGAAAGCGAAAGTTCCAAAACTGTACATTTTGCTCCCCTAACATTATGGGCTATATTGTCAATGCATGTCATGCTTCTTAATCTGGTCGGTTGACTTATAGATAAATTCAAATTATAACTAGCTAATAATTGTTCAAAATGCAAGTGCTTTCATTCCATCTCATAGGGAAGTATCCCGTGTTAATAATATAATCCATAATTCGCTTGGACATGGCTATCATCGTGTCGCCTCCCAATTTAGAAGGTCCGCTGTTGTTCCGTCGGGGCCAGGTGCTTTCTGATTTTTGAACTTTCGAAGAGCTGTTTCTAACTCTACATGTGACGTTTCTTCTAATGGTTCAAATGCTGTGTATTTCTCCGTATTTTAGTCTTCATTAGATATATCGGACGTGTGAATGATGGCTGTGTTTACTAAATTGTCGATGATCTCCAATTCTATGTTGCAATTTTCTGTACGGGCCTTTGAGGTGGTCTTTTCGTGGCCCCTTACGCGTTATACCCCTTTTTTCTGTTTTCTGTAATTTTCTTTGCTAGATAAAATTTTAACCTGTTGTGTTCTCTCTTTAGTTTATTGTACCTGTTTGTGAATCTTAGATGCCATGCTATATTTTTGGCCTTGTTTCTCTCGTCGATCAACTTTTGAATGTCTTCAGGGAGATTTTCTCTGGGGTTGGTTTGTTTGAGTGGTGTGAAATCATCCAGTGTTTGTAGTATGGCTGTATCCAATTTTATAATATTTTCGTAACAGCGGCATTAGTTTCAATTGAAATCAAATATGACACCTAGGAGGTAAAGCTGAACTCAGGCTGGTTCTACCACATTTCTTAGGTTAAAATCCCATGTAATAGGAGCGACTCCGTTACCATCAACCGGACACAAATGCAGAGTCAGCCTGCTAATAAGACATTATATATGGAAAAACCCAGTAAGTAAAATTTGGCGTCACCCGGGGATTGAACCCACGACCCTGAGCTTAGACCAACGAGGCAGTCATGAGTATTATATTATCATTGAAAATCTATAAACAAAACTACATGTTACACCATCTGTTAACTTTGTCGAAAATAATAACAGCGGTGCACAACCACAAAACCCGTGTTTTCAGCGTTCACGTATTGGTTACATAGATGGCGCTTGTATTTCACGATACTCGTGCGCAAATAAAAAAAAAGTTTTATTAAAGTATTCTTATACTGAAAACTTTACCAAAATGTTTAACGCATAAAAATAAAACTACACTGTTTTAACTTTGTGCAGGTTCTGTTGGTAGTATAGTTTAGTTTTAAGATAGATGATATAAAACTGCTGGCTGTGAGTTGGTAAAAAGACTAGGCAGATTGATTTTTGTCTCATTTGCCAAATATTGAAATCAAACCAACCTTTTTTTTATTTTTGAGTGGGAAAACATCAAATAACTTCTCCCGCTCTCGGTAGAGCGGGAGCCGTGTCAGACTCTACTGACTAAAAGCAACCCGTGTTCCTTATGTTGCCTGTACCAGGGCCACAGTGACTCCTTGAAATCAAACTAACCTGACCAACTGAATGAAATAAACACACACACATTCTAAGTCATTGAAACTTTTAGCAAGATCAAACGTCACCACTTAATCACAGATAAAACATTCCACAACCATTATTGCAAATCATAAATAGGCCAATAAACATACTTACAATAATGGCTCATATTACTTTGCAGAAATACATATTACCTAATAAAAGATAACCTAGCTAAGGAATCCAAGCGTGTAGTCGATGTTAGCATGGATGGATATTATATTATCATATTGGTAAAGGTGGACGTGAAATACTAAACTCAAAGAAACAAATTCAAAACTAATTTCAAAAAAAAAGGAATAACATGCCTTACATAAAGTTTATTTGAACTTAGAATTCCAATTTAATCCAAAGTTATCACAGCTCAAAGTGGCACATTTTATAACCCGACAACTTCATAATAACAACCTAACTTCATAACAACAACCTAATACAACATCATTTAATAAACAGGATCTCAATAGATCGGGGAATAGGCCTTCTGGGAGAAACACATTAAAAAAATGGATTTTTTTTAATGTGGTTTTCCCGGAGTGAGGTAGTGTACCTACCTAGATACTGTGACGATTGTAGACACAGCCTAAACTCAGCGGGTCTGTACTGGCCTTCAGCTGGCTGTTGAGATTAGTGGAGAGTCGTCGGAACAATTATAAAAGAATAGATGTCACTTTTGTTTGATGTTAGACGAGAGTTTTGCCCTTGCAAGTGGGCACACATGTAATTCTTATAAAAATCAATATAGAGTCTATCGCGCCCTCATCTCTTTTCTTATCCACCTGTAGCCAGTTACCCTTTTATACACTCTCACGTTGCCAGCGAGTGAGACCTCTACCCTGAAACTACTAGAACGTCCTAGTATCCCTGCAGGCCGTACTGGTGCCTTGGGGTCCTACAATACACTACCTCACTGGTGGCGTGGAGTATTTCAACTTTTTGAATCGCTATAGTTGCGATTGTATACACGGCCTAAACTCAGCGCGTGTGCACCGGCCTTCAGCCAGCAGTTGAGAATATTGAAGAGTGGTTTGAATGTAGAAAGAGTAGGTTTGTTAGATGACAGGCTTCAGCACGCGCAGCTGAAGAGGTCAGATGTATCTATTTAAATCAATATAAGAGTTCTGAGTGCTTTATCCTCTTTCTTTTCTAACACTGCCCAGTTAAATAGTAATACACTTGCCCATCCAACACCCTCGCAGTAAGCGAGCGAGTCCCCAAGCTACTAGAACACGCCTGGAGCCCTGCAGGGCTTACTGGAGCCCTGCGGCTCTCACAGTACCGTATCTCCAAAATGGTAATTCTTATGAAGAACTTTAAGATCATTTTTTTACAGATAATTAAACGCTTTATAATTGTGTCTGATCTACTTTTATGGTAAAACTTTTGGCTGAAAAATGCAAAAAAAACTTCGAATATTTTTTTTTGCTGATGTTGGTCGGTGGGGACTTAACAGATTTCAATTATAATGGTGTTCTGAACATTCGTAAAAATTTACAGATCTATACGAATTATTGTAACCTTACCGCTATTTTTCGAGCTAACTTGACCGGACTAAATACTTTTATACCATCACCATTGATTTAACACAAATCAATCTGCCTATTCTTTTCCCAACTTTAAACAGCTGAATGTATGTATTTTTATATGGAACGAAAAAAAAAAACAAAAAAAAAATCAATGCTCAAGTTGTATGGACGAAAAACCTGTCAATCAGCGTCGATCACAACGACACCTATGTTAATGCATGGATACAAAGTATACAGACAAACCTTCCTCGTTTGTCGCTCTTTCTATTATCTAGTGAAATCCGTTGCGTGGTTCAGGAGGAGTTAGTGGAGAATCAGACAGATGCGGTGAGTGACTTTGATTTATACTTTGTAGAGGATAAGTTATTAAAACAGTGTGTTTGAAGCGATAGAGTAGTGCATGCATGACATTTTTGTTTATCGATAATGCTATATTATTATGGTTCTTTATTGGTTTTAAGTTTTACTTTCAAGGCTGCCTGCTAATAAACAAAAAGAAAATTTTGCTGGAAACAATCAGTGTTGAAAATTTAAAGATGTCAACAAAAACAATAGGGTATATGCATGTAATTTAAATTTGGTTCAAATATTCTTTGCCGAATCTTTATTGGCCGGACATCTGAACTAAACCGTTATTTTAGTAATTCATATCTTTTTAATGACTTCAAATTAATAAATAAAAGTGCAAATTAAGCGAGGGAATTTCAAATTTCTAAAACGCAACACCATTGGTTAAAACGAAACGTGACGTCACAGAATATCAACAAGTTCGTAGTGCAGGCTTTATTGATAAGAAAACTTAATAATAACGTGTGTTGTGAGTTAATTTATTGTTTAGGTGTAATTTTAGCATCCTAGTGACATTATAAATACTTTGAGGCAATGATTGAAAGTGGTTTTGTAAAATCGGATAATCTGCCGAGAATACATGCATGCAGTCGTCTTATTTACGCTCAAATCCAGACCCAACCCAGTGGGTCGCAAGTTATTCTAATGATTAAGGCGTTCCGGTGAGAGCTATAGGCATAGGACTGGAGGGACCGCCGAAATCGCAGAACAGGTATTCTGTTTTGGTTCTGCTCAATTTCAGGCCAACACTGTCCAGTCATTGCCACCAAGTCTCCAATCTGCTCTGGACCTCTAAGCCGCTTTCGGCAACCAGCACAATATCATCTGCAAACAGCATACACCACGGAGCCTCTTCTTCGATGTCCGACGTCAGAGCGTCCATTATCATCAGGAAGATGTAGGGGCTGAGGGCCGACCCCAGGTGCAAACCGACTGCCACACTGAAGCTGTCAGTGGTGCCCACTGCAGACCGGACTTGGGTACTGCATCGACGGTACATCGCTCGGACCAACTGCACATACTTCCCAGGCAAACCTTTCTCCTTAAGGGCCCACCACAAAACCTCACGAGGCACCCGGTCATATGTCTTTTCGAGGTCAACGAACACCATGTGCAAATTTTTATGCACAGTTCTGTATTTCTCGCACAGCTGACGGATAGCGAAAATGGCATCGGTTGTACCCCGACCAGGCATAAAACCGAACTGGTTCTGTGAGATTTCACTCTCTTGTCTCAGCCGCCTTTCAATAACGTTTTCCCATGCTTCCATACTATGTAAAATTAGCTTTATTCCTCTATAGTTGTTGCACTCCAGCACATTACCTTTGTTCTTGAAGATGGGCACCAGCGAACTGTTGTTTTTTTGGTGTTTTTCTCTTTTCTTTTTTTTTTAAAAACGTTGCCCCACACCAAGAATTACTCCTGTATCGTGGGTGCGTTCACATACACAAGACACCCAGACCCGGAACAACTATCTGTAGATCATACAAATGTTTGTTCCGTGCTGGAATCGAACCCGCGACACGCAGCGCAGCAGCCGATCACTCAACCACTGCGCCAACCGTGCCGTCTAATTCATCAGGTATGGCTTATTCCAGCAACAACTTATTGAAGAACAAACATTAGTTTTATTCCTCTATAGTTGTTGCACTCCAGCACATCACCTTTGTTCTTGAAGAAGGGCACCTGCGAACTGTTGCACCATTCATCAGGTATGGCTTCTTCCAGCAACAACTTATTGAAGAACAAAGCTAATCACGTCCATCCATCTACCCGTAATGACTTCCACACTTCAATTGGGTTTCCATCTGGACCAATTGCCTTACCATGCTTCATTCCATTCACTGCTATTCTCACTTCATCCACACTTACCATTCTCACTAATCCCTCGTTCACTGGTTAATTCTCTAAAACCCCACTCCAGATATTTTCCTCATTTATCAGTCTTTCAAAATAGCCCTTCCAGCTATCCTTAATCATTTCATCGGCTGATATTTGCGTTCCAGCTTCATTCCTTACACATCTTATCCGACTAACATCCTTTGCCTTCCTCTCCCTGGCTCTAGCAAGCCGATGCAGATCTTTTTGGCCAGATGGACTGTCCAGTGTGTCGTACAGTTTGTCCTGAGCTTTTGTCAACAGACAACCAGCTTAAATACCTAATTATATTGTACTAGCACTTTGCCTGCGACTTCGTCCGCGTATGGATTTCGAAAACACAGCCCATAATAAATATAATTTATTGCTTAGAGCACCCACAAATAACGTAGTGAAAAGTAGCTTTCCACTGGTGAAAGAATTTTCAAAAGCAGTTCAGCAGTTCCAGAGATTACTGCCTACAAACAAACTTACAAACTTTACCTCTTTATAGTATTAGTATAGATTAATACCGCGTGATTTATCTCATAATTCGGTAAACTGGTAATTTGCTGAAAAACTACAATTCATCTTAAATCTTAAAAACACCGAGACGTTTTCCCTAGACTTGGGGGATATTATACGTCATTGTTATTTTTCCAGCAAAGCCAGTGCTATGTGCATAGGTAGGTATCGGTGACACAGCGCGTGGGCGGCGGCGCTGCAGGGGAAGCGAACGTTAACCCTTTCTGCAGTTCATTCGCCGTCTGGCCTCACCCCTGCAGACCACCCACCCTCCCTAGCCGCCGACCCGACTGCACGCTTGCCATACTGCAAGCCAACACTTTTTACCTACTACCTATCGCTAAATGTACGAAAATTAAACCTTCGTCCTGATTCCGATATAGCACCAATTTTTCAAAACGAAGTTATTTTCTACGACATAAGAATCACTCCCGAATATCGTGAATTAGGTTGTATATTGTGCTAAGTATATTCCAAACAAGTCTCTAACTTCAAATTGTACCTACCTTGTTCTTGGAATAAGCAACTGTGACAGACAGATAGACGGACGGATTGAAGTCGCACCAATCGGAGGAATTCCTTTTCAGCACGCTGGAACCAAACCCTGGCATAAAGTCATTGACAAACAACGCCCACTGCCCAGCCTAAGCCTCTGGGTGAATAACCTATCAGTAAAACTTGTACAATGAATACCTTTTTTTACAATTAACAGGCTCGCTTTTGACCACTATCTCATCTGATGGAAAACGATGATGTAGTCGACGATGAAGCACGCTTGCCTAGAATTAACTAAGCTATCAGGAAACACTCCAGGACGCCGGCAGTGAATTCCACTCCTTAGCTGTAGGTAAGCACGGTAAGCACAATGAAAATGTTCCCAAAAAGTTTTGTGCTTATGGTTGGGGATGTCCACCACAGGTTTCGTATTCCCGCACGTCTAGTGGTCCGATGATGGAACGGGCTTGGCGGAATGTTGTGCCGACGCACATTCGTCGAAATATAACCGACAGAAAATCGACAGGCTGCATGGCAACTCGGCGTCGATGCTCTAGACTTTGTAGCTTTGACTCGACGAGTGCATCATTGCCGAGAATCCTTTTTGCTCCTTACATACAGGACATGTAAATCGTCTTTGTAAACCATGATTTTAGTTGAAGTCCTAAAAACCTGTCACTAAACTATACACGTTCTTAACTTCATATTCTCAATCCAGAAACTAGTTTTAAGGAAGTTTTCCATCATACATCACAATTTCTTTCGTTTCATGTAGCTTAGTCGGGGACTCGGGGTCGGTAAGGTCCTTCCTTTTAAAATATAAAACTTTCTTTATCGCCAGTCAAAGATTTTTATTAAAAGACTATATACAATACAGGGTGTAACGGAAAGGTGAGGTTTTATTTTCAGATATAAAAAAATATATGTACAGGGTGTAACGGAAAGGAGTGGTCATACTTATTTTAAGAGCTGATTCTGCCCATGGAAATGAACAACTTTCTCTAAGAAAAAATTGTAAATTCCCAAAAAAAAATTGGACTTTCCATACAAAGTCATCATCAGCTGATCAATGTATTGGATCAAAGTATGGGAGATAAAAAAATTTTTTAGAATTTCCAGGGGTTTTTTTTTTTTCTTTTTTTTTTTTCTTTTTTTTTTCTGTGGGACGTCCTGCAGGTCAGCCTCTGAGGCTGTCGTCTGCTTAACCGGGCTTTTTCCAGGGGATAGAAGCAGTATCTAAAATATGACCCCACCTTTCCGTTACACCCTGTATATTAAAAGGTTAACACTGAAGCAGAGCTGGGCGAAGCGCAGCGAAGACGTGCAGGAATCTACCAGTCACAATGGTTGAAATCCTCATCGCGTCACTCGTCTCGTCTGTGATTGGACGATTCCCACACGTTTTCTTTTCGCTCCGCTCCGCTCCGCTCCGCTCCGCTCCGCCCAGCTCCGCTTCAGTGGAAACGCACCCTAGTAGTTTATTAGCAGCCCGCCACACAGGTACGCTACGCCGGAAGAGTTTCTATGCTATAGCGCTATAGCAGTTAATTTCCTATGACATTAATTTTAAGGCTGCCCAATATAACACTACTTGCTGATCGTTAAGTTATTTCTGTCAACCACTACAAGCAGGTCAATTCGCTTTGTTTGACAAAATACATTTTGGAGCTGACCAAAAAAATCTTTAATTATTAAATGATAGCCACATACATGTATTGTGTTATTAGTATATATTACAAGCTTTTATTTAGTTTCACCTGTCCCGTTGTCGGTCTGTGATCAAATCTTGCAAGCTACATTAGACCCACTTCCCGATATCCGATTGGAAGAATGGGCAAAAATATATGAAGCCTGGTACTCAGCCCAATAGCCATAATATTCATTGGAAAGGTCTTTTTACAAGGACTAATGATTACCGAGTCGCTTGTTTCCATTTGCCGTCGGAACGAAGTTATTTTGTGTTAAGTATATAATTTTTGGAACGAAGTTCCTTATCGCGCGTTGCGAAAGGGGGCTAGACGGAAAAAATTAAGACCAAAAGTTGTAACGACACTTTTTGCTATAGTTGTAAGCCGTCCGGCGTGCGCGTGTTTCTCTGTCTGTCTCTCTCTCTCTTATAGAAAGCAAGCCAGTTATTTTCGTTTCGTCTTTTTTATATTTTATATAATAAAAAAAATATTATTATAACTTAAAAAATAAATAAAATTTTATTACAATTCCTTCACTAATTAATCGAAAGGAACTTCGTTCCATCCGGGTGTCCCTTGACACCTCTCAGGTTTTTTTTTGTTTGATTTTGTTAAGATAATGGTGATATTATATCGTTGTCTTGTATATAGTCATGTGTGTGTTGATTAATAGGTACTAAAATGAATAAATACTCAGATTTTTTTTTTAAATAGAAACAGTTAGAAACGTTATTTATTTTTTTAAACATTATTATCAATAATGACATCGTTGAGGAACGCTGCAGCTCTACAGGAGCAATGAAGCCTTCATGTCTGGCATATCATAGATAACACACCATAACACACGATTGAAATTATATGAGCACAAATGCCGACTGTTCGTCGTCCGGTCAAACACGTGCAGTAATAATTGCATAAAATGTTATGGATATTGGTTTCGTTTTCATTAACATTGTTTTTTACCAATACATAACAATAATAAGTTTTTGACCGTACGTGATGCGACTGTATGCGTCCGCGTAAAAGCCAAGCATCTTCGTTAATGCCATATTCATTTAAATCTTGGAGTGCGTGTCCGTACACTGCTGACTGCATTTCGAATGCATCACCCACATTCGTCGGTGATGAGACTGTATATCCCGCGGAAGTGTGGAGGCCGAGGCTTTTTAAATGCTAAGACCCACAACGACAACCGCGAGGTATGCAGTCTAAGGGAATATTTCCTAGCTGCTGACGTGGGTATGCATCGAGATGTAGTGGCGGTGGACTAGGGCCTTACTCCACTCTCCTTGGCTAACGAGAACTGGCGCAAACCTCTAGTGCTTGACACTAACGATCGCAGAGAAGTATGGCAGAGTAAGGAACTTCACGGACGCTTTTTCCGGGCCCTACATGGGCCCGATGTAGACCAACTAGCGTCCGTAGCCTGGCTGCGTGTCGGTGACCTCTTTGGGGAAACCGAAGGTTTTGTCTGTGCAATTATGGACGAAGTTATCATGACGAAAAACTACCGGAGATTTATTGTGAAGGACGGCACGGTTGACATAATATCGGGCATGTCATCGTACGGGAGAATCAATCCGCCACATAATCTCTGGTTGTTCTCGTCTGGCTAACGGTGAGTACTTGCATAGGCACAACCTTGTAACCAGGATTATCCATCAGCAACTTGCTCTGAAATACTCTCTTGTGGAATCGGAAGTGCCGTACTACAGATATGCGCCCGACCCAGTTCTCGATAATGGTCATATCTCATTGTACTGGGATCGGTCCATCATCACTGACAGGACTATTGTAGCCAATAAGCCTGATATAGTGGTGGTGGACCGAATCGAGAGGCGTGTAATGATTGTTGACATTACCGTCCCACATGATGAGAACCTCGTGAAAGCCGAGAAAGATAAACAAGTCAAGTATATTGACTTGGCTCGCGAGGTTGTCGACATGTGGGATGTGGACTCAGCGATCATTGTACCGATAGTCATGTCAGCCAACGGCTTAATAGCCACGAGCCTCGACCAACACCTCAGGAGGTTTTCGTTAGGCGGCTGGATCAAGGGCTTGATTCAGAAAGCAGTACTTCTGGACACGGCTCGCATTGTCAGGCGGTTCCTCTCTCTGGAGCCCTGACCGCCGGTAGCTTGGACCCTGTTCCCGATACCGGTGGGCTACTATTTTTTATATTTTTAAATGTTTTTGTATATTATTTTTTAAGAAATATTTAAAAATGTATTTAATAAGTAACAAAGATGAATAAACGGAATAAAATAGTTAAGAGTGCGCGCCCTCCCTGTTCTTACTCTTTACACTCCTCAATTAAATAAATAGTACACTTGCATACACGTCACCCCTCGTAGCCAGCGAGTGAGACACCTCCCCAAACCTATATACTAAACTAGGTATATCATAAAGGATGATTCACGTGTCACAAAGATTATAGTATACATTTTGTATGAAGTGCTAGACCGTGCCCCAACCGTGCCCCGGCTGGGGCACGGGGTCAAAATGTCGGTGGAAATTGTTTCCCGGCCGGGGCACAGCCCAGTGCCGACACGGTGTAACATGAACGTGTGCGCCGGCACGGTGGACGTGCCCCGGCCGTGCCCCGGCCATGGCACGGCCCGGTGGCGACACGGTGTAACGTGAATCATCCTTTTTTTTTTTTGATGGGGTGGGAAATCATCCAATGACTTCTCTCCTCTGGGTGGAGCGGGAGGGCGTGTCAGACTCTTACTGACTAAAACCCACCCCTGTTCCTTCCATGCCTGAGTGCCCAGGGGTGCGGTAACTCATTTTCAGAATTTATCCGCTACCCCTAGGCATGTGAATCCTCCTTCCTTAAACATAATATAGTGCTGTTTGCAGACGACACTTCACTTTTAATTACACTTAAACGTGTGATGTAAATAATGCTCTTACAACTGTAGTTAACTGGTTTAATATCAATCATCTTCTCCTTAACGAGAAAAAAAACAAAATGCATAAAGTTTACATTACCCAATGTAACACAAGTGAACACTAGTATGTCAATAAAGGGTGAAGAGTGTTCTTAGGTTTAACTTTAGATGCACAGCTTCAGTGGAGCACCCATGTAGATAAACTGTCCAAAAAACTTAACTCTGCTCTGAAAAATACGTGGTTTAACTGATATAGAGACAGCTCGTTTAGTATACTTTAGTTATTTTCATAGTGTAATGTCGTACGGCATTCTGTTGCGGGGAAATGCCGCCGATATTCAGACAGTTTTTGTTTTACAGAAAAGGGCTATTCGTGCAATTTATAAATTAAGTCCCAGACACTCCCTCAGAGACAAATTTAAAGAGATTAATATTATGACTGTTCCCTCTCAGTATATTTATGAGAATCTCATGTATGCACATAAAAATATTAATCTGTTTATATATCCTATATCTATCTATATATCCTATTCATATTTTGTTCTCTTTATTTTGAAGAGAACACTGAATAAAGTAACATTGCGTGACGATGCTTTACCTTCACGAACCATAACGGTAAGTAACATTGTTTGTTATAAAATTATCCAACATGATTGCGTAGAGTGGGTGATAAATGATGGTGATGTCCTCAAGTGCAACACTTGCCTAACGGGAACAAAGAGTGATGCAAAGAATGTGTTTTAGTGTAGTCTTATGATTAATTGCCAAAATAAGACAAATGTGTGTAATTGTTTCCACTAAGTACATATACATACTCCTTTTAATAAGAATTTATTAATGTCACCAGTAGTCTGCCTTTTGTGTCAATGGACTTTTAAATTGTATATTAGCAGTGTTATTCTGCAAAAATCTCCCTGTGAAAATCTGGGTGAGGTGAACATGAAGTGAGCTTATGTACGATTATTTAGCTCATTATCACTCGAGAGCTACTGAACTAGTGAGCTATTGAGCGAGTGAGTGAGAAGTGCACTCAGCGACCGAACGAGAACTCTTCTCAATTCACAAATTGCAAATTAAATGAGGCCATTTAAAATAATATATAACAATCCAAATAATAAAATTGAGAAACATCAAAAATACTAATAATTTTATTGATTGTTTACAGCCTGCTATTCGATCAAATATGTCTGGCATTTTAATTGAAAGTGATCAAAATCAGACGAACTCTCAACATCTGGATGTGGTGTTCTGAATATGGTAAATATGGTATTTTGTTTTTGTAATTATAAACAGTAGAATCATCCTACGGTTTTTGAAGTGTCATACAATTTTTAAGTATTAACTTTTCAATTTTATTAATAATTTATGTTAATCATAAAGAATGGTTTCCAGGACAAAGCTGTTTGTGTGCCTACCGCTCAATATCAACCTGGAGAGGTTTCAAAGAGAGTGGCATAGATTTAGCCCCTAGTACATCTGCTACGCTAGATTTAGTCACCAGCACCTCCGCTGCGCCAGATTTGGCTGCTAGCACCTCCACTGCACCATGTTTAGCCGCTAGCACCTCCGCTGCACCAGGTTTAGCCGCTAGCACCTCCACTGCGCCAGATTTGGCTGCTAGCACCTCCACTGCACCAGGTTTAGCCGCTAGCACTTCCGCTACGCCAGATTTATCGGTATGACTAGCTTCAGTTTTTCTTGTCATCATTATTTGCGGATTTGATCTCAATGATAACATGTCATCGACTGAATTAAGACTATGTGGGAGATATCTCCGCTTGTCTTCAATATCTATTAAAGCTTACTTTTATTTTATTTTATCTCAGGTACCTACACATTTAAAATGATTAAGAAATTAAAGGGCAAATATCAAAAACAGTCCAAGAAGATAAAGAGACAATGAGAAAGTTAGAACAGACGAAAATCATTCTAGTAATATTATCAAAGATTAAAAAGGGAAAGAAATTTGTTAAAATCAGAACCCCAAGCTTTGTTTATTAATTACTAGCGACCCGCCCCAGCTTCGCTCGGGTACAAATTATACATATAAACCTTCCTCTTCAATCACTCTATCTATTAAAAAAAACCGCATCAAAATCCGTTGCGTAGTTTTAAAGATTTAAGCATACATAGGGATATAGGGACAGAGAAAGCGACTTTGTTTTATACTATGTAGTGATAGTGATAGTGAAAAGTGTAATGGAGGTATACATGAATTTGAGATAAAAATATTTTGGAAAGAACTTCTACTACTCATAGTGAAAGAAAGTCACACAGAAATTACCTGAACAAAATTGTATTGTTCAGAATTGAATGAGATTGATATTATATACTTTATTATAATTATTGTTGCATGTTAGAAAAGATATGTGTTCGAGACGTCCGTGCCGGAAGCCCAACGCGGATCCAGCTTCATTTGTTTTCTTTGAATCCAAAGTAGTAGGCAAAAGTACCAAATACGGCCGTTTCTGACACTTTTACCTACTACTTTGGATACGAAACTTTCTGAGACCTGTTTTAACAACGTAAAAATACTTTATCCTCTTTATAACAATCGTGACGTTGGATTCTTTAATATTTATTTTTTATGCTATGCTACGATTTTTTAATCAATGAGGGCGCCACTTGGCCTGTAGTAGGCAAGGCTCTAGAATAACGCAAGGCTCTAGAATAACACTAACACTTCCACTCAAGCGCCCATTTTGCGGCGCCGAAAACTTCTTAAGCGTCCGTCTTCCGCTTACTCGCTCGCGGCCGCACGAGCGCCCTTCCCCTTGCCAACTTAAAGCTTAATATCTCGTAAACTGCTGCAGCTACACGCATACAAAAAATACGTGTGTCTAGCTAATACTATAGAGAATCGAATTATGTTATACATAAGTTGCAACAACTAGTTATAAGTACTCAAAAAAAATGTTAAACTTGAGATTACGGTTGAAAAACAGTAAAATTTTTGTTCTTACTAAGTTTTTACCTATAATTTTGTGGTTTGTGTCTTCTAAACCTATTTATAATGAAACAAGACTATATAAACTTTCTTTTGATACCCATAACTCATTACTTGGATAGTTCTAAGTACCAAATAAATTAAGACAATGTACCCCTTTCCTCATTTATTTCCTGCCGCCTGCGCTAGCGAAAACAAAGCAAAATACGACAAGATGGCCGCCCGTAGGGCTCATCCGCAAGGCTGTACATGATTTCATTTGAACGCCACGAGACCACCACGGTGGTCGAATTATTTATTGAGTAATTGAAAAATATTAATATAATGAATATTAATAGATAATTAAATAGAAATGAGACAATGAATCATGTACTATAATAGTTATTTAATGTTTATTTACACATTACAAGGAAGAAGGATAACGAGGTTTACACAAATCTGTGTGTTGTGTCACTGTGTGTGTCTGTGTGTGTGTGTTTTGGTGTGATGTCATGTCCATTTCGTTTTTTTAATAGTTTGGGCGACTGCGGCATAAAGGAATATAGTGTATGTTTGTTTGTGTGTGTGTGTGTGTGTGTGTGTTAAGGTGTGTGTGTTTTGGTATGATGTCATGTAGTTTTTGTTTTTTAATGGTTTAGCCGACTGCGGCATACAGGATGTAGTGTGTGTGTGTGTGTGTGTGTGTGTGTGTGTGTTGAGGTGTGTGTGTTTTGGTATGATGTCATGTCCTTTTTGTTTTTAATGGTTTAGCCGACTGCGGCATAAAGGGTGTAGTGTGTGTGTGTATGTGTGTGTGTGTTGAGGTGTGTGTTTTGGTGTGATATCATGTCCTTTTTTTTTAATGGTTTAGCCGACTACGGCATAAACGAGTGTAGTGTGTATGTATGTGTGTGTGTATGTGTGTGTGTGTGTGTTGAGGTGTGTGTGTCAAGTTTGTGGTGTGGCAAGCAAAGAGAAAATTTATTAATTTCTTCGTAGAAATCGTGGCCCTCAGACTCCCGATTCTATGTCAGTACAAAACCTTAATGTTATTTCTAAAAAGTAACGCCATGGCAACTATGTTGGCTTGTAATGACGACCTGTGGTAAAACATGGAATCTGCAAAATTTACGCTGCATTTTGACCATCCGAGTGTGTAAACATACTAGGAATGAACTAATTTCCATATTACGAACACTATTTTAATAGATTAGATAGTAAATCACACCAAACTATCACGAAAATGTAGACGATGGACATGGCGGCCGGACCCAGCTTTTTAATTCGATATTATCGTTTTCAAATCACTTTGAACCGTAGTTTTTCGTAAAGCTCAACTCATGAGGATTCTTTTGATATATAACACTAATACACAAGGCTTATAATAAAATAGTACTTTTATCTCAAAGCTGGAGCTCTGTCCGCCACCGCGTCGAAAATAAGTGACAGTAAAAGAACTTTTTTTTTTAAATCATATTTAGGGTTGTGACCATGGAGCCTATTACTGACATACGAAAAATTTAGTCGAGTACCATAAATAATACAGAAAAACCGTTAAAAGTTGCCAACCACAGAAAAAATAAATATTTAAGCGAACAAACCGCGCGAGCCAACGTGTTGGCCGTGACGTACGTGACAACAATTTATTGCACCAGCTAGGTTGCTGGGACGGGTCAGTGGTTTCATTTTAAATGATACAAAATTATTCGATGTACCTACTTACTGCATTTCGTTTCTTGTAATAGCTAAAAGCATAAATTCCAAGACCATAAAAATAAAAAAACCAACTTCAATTTAAAAAACACATATTTTTTCAAAAAACCCGACTAAAAAACAAGATTGTGGGAGTTATTTTAGTTCAATTATTGATTTCATGCCACCAACTACATCAGACTGCTTAAAAAGTGACTTGTTTGGAACTTTTCATTTGTTTTTTTAAGTCGGGTTTTTGAAAATGCTTTTTATTTTTATTTTATACACTTTAGTGAGTTACATTTTTGGAATCACCTCCTCGAACCCTTTATTTTGATACGTGATATGGTAGCATTCGCAAGATTAAAACAAATCAATTGACCTAAGAATTATCAAAATCGGCCCACGGTGTCGGTCTCTAAAACACCTCAAAGGAACAATTATACATACATTTAATCATAATACATACATAGGCTGATAAATACATTACATTAAAAAGGAGAATGTTCTCAATGTAACGGGCCGGCACCGAGATAAATATAAATAAATAGCTTCTACAATGGTTCCAGTGAAATCAGTTGCAGAAAACTAGCTCGATAAAAACAACCGACTTACAAAAAAGAAAACACACTAAAAATTTAAAAAATACTTTAATTTCGGAAGTCGGTGTTAAATAACGAAGAAATATAAAAAACTTTTCTTACAATTACAAAAAAAAACAACCGACTTCCAAAAAAAAATACACTAAAAATTTAAAAAATACTTTAATTTCGGCAGTCGGTGTCAAATAACGAAGAAATAAAATACATACACCAACTTCCAAAATTAAGGTTATTTTTTAATTTTTAGTGTATTTTCGCTTTTGGAAGTCGGTTGTTTGTTTTTGTAAAAAAGTTTTTTATTTTTCACTTTTTATTTGTTATACCACAGAACTAAAAACCCCAGTAACATGGAACGTGGAATTTAAACATACTCGTAATTGCAAAAAAACTAAAACGTCATCTATGTCTAAGTACGTATTTTTCGTTTTTGTTCAGGTTTTCAAAAAGTACTGAAGCAATTCTGATAAAATTAATAGAGGACCATCTCGGGAGTATATTCTTTCGGATAAAACAAAGAATTTTGAAAATCAGTCCACAACTGACGGAGAAATCGATGGACATAAATAAAAAAATTAAAAAAACATACATACAGTCGAACAAGGAACTTCCTCCTTTTTCGAAGTCGGTTAAAAAACAGCAGATTATCTGTCCTCCAGGTTTCGGCCTATCTTAACGGGAAACATCATGATAATGATAAATGATGTTTATTCAGTAAATAGGTTACAAGGAACACTTTTACACGTCAATGTTTTTTGTCAGTTTAAGCTAGATGAGGCCGGTGTTTCCTAGCTGACTACCCTGAGAAGAAACACCGAAACAAACTCAGAGGTCAAAGCCTCTTTTAAAGTGTTGAAATCCATACAATGTGTACTGGTTAATTCATATGAGAACCATGTACGTTTATGTCTGGGATGAGCTTTTTGAAAAAAGCAACACACAAATTCGAGTGGAGCTGTCCAGACAGTGCAAGCATTTGTCAGTCATCGTGAAGCTCAACTCAGGACTTTGAGGAGCTCAACGAACCGACGAACAATACCAAAGTAAGGACATTTGAGTAGGCCGCAAAAATAATCAAACTGCCAGACAATCATAAAAACTACATGAATATAACGACATACATAGTTCTCGCATTCACATTATTTTATATGAGGACCATGCAGCTTAGTGTCTGTAGTGGTCTTTTGAAGAAAGAACCAAACATATTTGAGTGGACCTGTCCAGTCAGTGCAAGCATTTGTCAATAGTCGAATAGCTCAACTTAAAAACCACTAAGGAGCTCAATGACTTGACGAACAATACCAAAGAAAAGACATTTGGGTAGGCCGCAAAAGTATATATAAAGCAAACTGTCAGACAACGTTAAAAATTACTGTAAAAAGGAGGAGAAAATAATAATAATAACCCACATAGGCCTCACATTTACAATAATTAAGTAATCAATAAAAATTTAAAATATAATACTTTACAAAGTAAATATTCGTGTCAAACAAAATAGTAATAATAATATGTCAATCAAAAAATAAAAATAAATATAATACTTAACAAAGTATTCAAGTTAAAAAAAAAAAAATAATAATAATAAAATGTCAATAAAAAAAAATTAAAAATATAATGTAATACTAAACAAGTATTCATGTCAAAAACGAATATTAAAAAAAATATATATAAAAAAAAATCATTACATATGAAAACATTGGCTCATGTATATCATTGAAGCAGCTCAATCCCACGCCTTTTTGTCCTCAAAAAAGTCATTAATTGTGTAAAAAGCTTTCTGGCATAGCTTACGTTTAATAAATTATTTAAATTTATTAATGTTTAGTTCTTGAATTTGGCTAGGCATCGAAATAAGTTCTACGGTTTAGAGCCAATTTCACACGTACTAGAGAAGTCGCCACACATCACTATTGTGTTCCGATCAAGTGCGGGATTCTTGCCGCACCTCACTCAGTTACGACTTGCGACGAAACAAAACGCGTAAAGCCATGAAAGTCACGGCGCTTCCGATCTTCTGGTCACGAGAAAATTATACCTTAGAAGTTTAGAAGCGTTCTAGCGCTGGGTGTATAAACTGTTTTGTTAGACGACTAATTATTGTTTCAGCGCGAACCTAATGTTCGCGCTGACTCTTATCAAAATGTAGCATTTCCTTTGCTTATGATAGCCTCTCTAGTACGTAGTAACATATTACCTCAATGCCACTGGTAAAAATACCCGTTGATATTGTACCGTAACAATATGATAACATTCTCACAATCTTTTATCGATGTTTTCATAATAAAGAGTGATCGATTTGGGCTACCCTATTAGCCGCCATTTTATTCTCTCAGTGAAGTGTAGGTATACACGTTTTTCTTGTAGGTATGCCAAGTCCATATTATGATTTATAAGTCAGTGTATTGTACGCTGATTTCTTGTATATTAAACACTATATTATTCTGGGATTATTTATCATTATCTAAGCATATTAGACTTATGAATGATCAAAATCGGCCCACGCGTTAGGTCTCTAAAGCGCCACAAAGGAACAAACATACGTATACATAGTTACTTAGATAGGTAGGCTGGCTGGGGCTGCCGGTAACCTCCCTCGCGCAGTCGGGTAAAAAGCGACAAGGATTCGCGCATCACAGTTTCGGAGGTTTTTGGCGGAATTTTCTCGAGTGAAGTTCAGTGGTTGTTTTAATTATTCGCTTATTGTGATGTAAAATTGGTGTAATTTTGTGTCTCAAGTGTCTACGCAACTGGACAATTTGTGGAATCATTGAAAAAGGCGAGATCTCGGTAAAATGGACCTGAGAATTTTATTGTGGTATTGCAAAACACATAACGTGTTACAACTGCATTCTAATGGATAAAAATACACTACTGATGACTAGGCAGCATGATCTCTGACTTTAGCCTGTTCCAAAAGAAACAAAAAAAGCACCACGGTTTCGAAATGCCACATTTTCGACACTCTCAAAAACCTAGTAGAACCACCCTATAAGTAGGTAGATAGGATAAGTAAGAGGTCATTGATCAATAATTCGCAAAAATATTTTGCGTACCTAATGGGAAGAAACCATTCGTATGCGAGTCCGACTCGCACTTAACTAGTTCTTTCCTTTGTGCCCTACATTTGTACTATCACATGATAAGTGGACAAAATTGGAACTAATGCCGCTATCTCGTTCTTCAACACAATTTCCACAGATTACTGCTAGAATAGAGTGCGCGCATGATAATTCTGAGCGCGGCCGGTGGTGCTGCTTCAAATTACCAGCCTAACTAAAAATATTTTCGTTTAATTAAAAATATATTATGTTAGTCAAATTGTAATTAAAAGAATTAACTAGTTAAATAGGTATAATTATTCATTAAGTTGTTTTCACTAGCAAAATAATTATAAAATAAAATCGTTTAGTTCCAATTTCGATCGCGGGCAGACTTATCGTGCGCGCGCTCTAGCTAGATTATGTTGCGAGATCTACGCATCAAAACAAAAACATATAGGAACGTGCACGAACTATAGATGGCAGCACAAATCGACACGAACGCCACAGTGTGGTAAGAAAATTAACTATTCAGAGCTGTTATTGTGTTGCCGTCTATTTTTTTACATTACATTATATCGTTTTTATTATGATTAAAATGATAAAATATGGGTACCAGCCGATTAATAATAATCGTCCGCGTGGTCAGAATATGTCAAAAGGACAAAAACTATTCGAATCGGGCATGTTTCCGAAGTAGAAGGTTATCTTTACTACAGATTTATTTGTACTGAATAGTAGGTACCACTACTAAAACTTCGCTATTTTTACTAATAACATTATTAGTACAGACTGTTGTCAACATCTGACCCACCCTAAAATCAAACGGCAGAGGGTCCAACCTGTGCCTGTAACATTAAGGTTTATTTAATTTATATGAGCTTATCAGACAAGTGCTCGAGCACTCGATGAACAAAAATACAATAATAACACAGACACGCAAATTTGATCTTTAACACGTAACTTTAAGGTAAACCCACCCAACAAAGTCGGAGCCACCGGCATTATATATGTTTTTGTTAAGTTCATTATCTCGTTAACATTAAAGTTGAAAAACTTTTAAGTCACACTACATAATTACAACCCAATCTTTAATTTCGCGTATTCCCAACAAGTTCTTGTGGCTTAGCGGTTTGATGCTGGATTGACGACGAACAGCATGTGGGTTTGAAAACACAGTCCACCTAAACATCAGTTTCTTTTTTAATTTGTTTTCAATTCTACAATATTGCTTGCAATATTAAAGAACGACCAATATGATTTTCGCCTTAACTTATCTTGTAAACGGGTGGGTAATTTAAAAAACTTTAAGCTCACATAATTTATATTTACCAAGAAAACCATTCTTGGTAAATATAAATTATGTGAGCTTAAAGCTTAAATATGTTTTACTTCGTATTCAACCGAATACGAAGTAAAACATATTTATTTCGTGAGGTAGATCATAAATTCATCTAAGTAACAAAATTTACACTACGCCTAATAGCAGTGACTGCGCACACACATTTGTAAATCGTTTAACTCGTTAAGTATGTTTAAACAATTTGCTGTAATATAGCATCATGTCGCAACTTGACGACTATACCAAACATAAAATAATATTTTTACATGAGCAGAATGTTGGAATTAGAGAGATTGGTCGCCGACTTAATATAGCAGTAAGTGTTTTTTTATACCTATTTTATTTTATAGATTGTGATTAATGAACGCGTAGTTGGCTATTTTACCATTACATTCACTCCTTACAAGTTACATACACGGTTCCAAAAATGTTTATTTTTGTTTTAGAGAAATACGGTCAGGCTATGGCTAAGACGTTATGGAGACAATGGAAATATTCAGCGGATTCGTCCAGGAGCAAAAGCCATTAAGTATAGTCCCGAATTCGAACGCCACCGGGCTATTGTTTCAAGCCACGTTGAAAATCCATTTTTGCCCATGCGCAACCGCAATAAACCACAATATTTCAGTGCAAACAGTGAGAAGGCATTTACACGTTGCTGGGATAAAGAATTATAAACCGGCACAGAAAATTGCATTGACACCTGCTCATCGTGCAGAAAGGGTCCGTTTTGCCCAGGAATATTTAAATTTTAATTGGGAAGAAAATGTTCTGATCTTCACTGATGAAAAATCATTTAAATCCTACAAAGATGGACGTAAAATCTTATGGCGGAGGAAAGGAGAACGTTATAACGAGAAGTGCTTGCTACCTTGTAGAACCAGCGGTAGAATAACCCTGGGCTACTGGGGCTGGATGTCGTCCATGGGACCTGGTGAATTGGTGGAAGTTGGTGGTAGGTTTAATAGCAGTTTGTATTTGGAGATTCTGCGTGACGTCATGCTGCCGACTGTGCGAATTGCCTATCCAACGTCACATATTTATTTCATGCACGATAACTGCTCCATCCATCGTACAGGCATTGTGCGGGAATGGTTAGCTGCTCAAGAAGGTGTGACAGTTATTAATTGGCCATCTAAAAGTCCTGATTTGAACCCTATAGAAAATCTTTGGGGTCAAATGGTTTTAAATTGGGACACAACGGAAGTGCGAAACAAACACAACTTGGCTGAGGTCGTGACATCGACTTGGGAGCACATGAGAGACAAAGATTTGTGTTGGAACATGGTGCGCGGTATGCGTAGCCGCTTACAACAAGTTATAGCAGGGGACGGTGCGCCACTCCGCTACTAGTTCATCTAGTAGGTATATTTAAACACACCATGTAAGTAAATGCTCAATGGATTGATTGTTCAACCATTAAAATGTTGCAGATTATGTGATGATGTTATTGTTATAAACAAATTTTTTCTGTTCAAATAACATGTTTATTCACTACATATAGGCAGCTATAAATTTGTAAAGCATTTCACAGATGAATTCATTTTCTCGATAACAAACTTTTAAGCATAAGCATGCCTTTTTTAATGTTTATATGGCATACTAATATAAATATAATTAATTTGGAAATATATGAGCATTTACTTACTTTATCTTACTTAAGTGTTTTAATGAAATAATAAACATTTTAAACTTGCAATTTTGACGTGACAACGTCTTATAAATTGGTTTGCCGGGTGACACTTCAAGAAACTGCGTTACGCTCCGCTCACGTTATGCGCTCACAATGAGAGCGAGTGAGAGGCACGCGTCCCTTCCACTCGGGCATGGTTAGCCCGCCTAAGAGCGAGAGAGACAGACATAAAAAGTGAAAGGCACGCGTCCCTTCCACTCGAGCACAGTTAGCCCGCCTAAGAGCGAGAGAGACAGAGCGAGAGAGAGTATTTGTATATAAATACGTATGTATGTGTAAAGGTAAAAATAAAATTTTGTTAATATGAAATTCAGTGCGAGATTCTTTGTATAAATTAATGTTTTAAATATAATTCTTTGTATAAATAAATGTTTTAAATTGTTACTATTATTTCATCCTTCTTCCTACTATACGAATGAATATTCACATTAAAATTATTTTACCACTCAAAGTCGTTGTCACGTAAAACTTTCGCCCGTATACCGACTTTACAGGCAACCAATTTTTTTTTTAGTTTTATTTCTATACAAACTGCCCGTTTAAAAAGACAATACCCTACGTCATCTATTAAAGAAATGTAAAAAAGTGTAATAAAATATCTAAATTTAGGTTAAACTTGGTTTCGAACGTAGACAACGATGAACATCGCACTACCTTAGTGACCACAAGACCAACACAACTCTTATAAGCCGCATTGAAATTTGATCTTAGTTGTAATGCTAGACGCAATATATTCAAAAAAATTTGAACCATATAGTATACTATCATAAAGTTTATTCTTGCACAGCACGAGCAGCCATCTTCTCCTCGTGCAAATTATTTTGTATTTTAAATAATCACTCCATAGTTGCATTTGAATACCAGCTTTATAATGAATACGAATATTTATTTTTCAACTACCCACTTATTACAAGTTATGTGAAAATATTACCATTTTAAAAAGTTTATGTGTAGACTGTGTCTTTACAATAATACAAGAAATAGTTTTGGAATATAAATTCTATATTGAAAGCAAAACAATATCTTTGTCGCAGGATTTGATCTCGAAACTTGTTTTTCTCAGTCTTATACACAGACCACGAGACCAGAATTACTTGAACTCAATCATTAAAATAAGCTATTACACTTATCATATTATAACAAATAGTTATAAAATATAACCTAATGCTAACGTTTTAAAGATCAAATTTGCGTGTCTATATTACCATAGTATTTGTTCATCAAATCCTCGAGCAGTTGTCTGATAAGCTCATATAAATTAAATAAACCTTAATGTTACAAGCAGAGGGTCCAAAGTCGTTTGATTTTAGGGTGGGTCAGATAATGCTGACAACCGTCTGTATTTATTCGTAAATGTTTTTGAAACTCATACTTACATGTTTTCTAATGCATTTATCCACTTTTATCGTTTATCACATAACCATGGAAAGTGAGTACGTAGGAAAGTGATAGAATTTTACACCATTTGACTTATTTGTATTTTTCTTTAAAATGTTCAAGCATCCCGAAATGCAACAATATATTTTCACTTAGTTAAATGTTATTTTTCACTTGTGATTATTTTCTAATTGTTTCCAGAAATGATTCAGATTTGCGCCACCAGGTGGCAGAGTCTTCGTCGTGCACGAAAAAAACTACCTACGTTTCAAAGATTACAAAGTTTCCTTGTAAAAGAATAGTTAAAAGTAGCTTGTTGTAAGTTGGCATCGTTGACAATTTTACACCGCAACTTTAGTCAACGACAAAATTATTTTAACCATAGATTTATTTTTTATTATTGTTGATAGGCACGCGTTTGACCACTATCTCACCTGATGGTAAGCGATGATGTGGTCGAAGATGGAGCACGCTTGCTTAGAAGTAACCTATTCACTCTTGACTTAAAGACTCCGAGGTTGTAGCTATCAGGAAACACAGACTCCGGTAGGGAATTCCACTCCCTAGCTGTATGCACAATGAATGTTTTCTCAAAACGCTTTGTGCGTATGGATGGGATGTCCACCATGAACCGGTGGCACTTCGCCGTACGTCTTGTGGTCCGTTGATGAAACGGGCTTGGCGGAATCAATTTATGCAATTCCGTCGCACACTCCCCAAAATGTAATCGATAGAAAACCGACTGGCTAGCAACTCGGCGTCTATGTTCAAGACTTTGGAGTTTCGACTCAACGAGCCTATCATTCATTGCCCATGATCCTCTTGGCTCGTTTCTCAATTGACTCAAGGGTATCAAGCTGGTATCTGGCAGATCCGTCCCAAAGATGAGAGCAGTACTCCATACACGATCGAACTTGCGCTTGATAGAGTCGGAGCAGCTGTTCCAGCGTGAAGTACCGTCTCACCTTTGCGAGGATCCCCAACTTTTTGGCAGCCACTTGAGCCTTTGTCTATATGACCAAAATTGAGGGTAGATGTTATAGTAACACCAAGAAGATCAAGTTGGTCGGTTATCGGCACGGTCACACCTCGGAAAGATGGAGCAATCCATGGAAGGATACCTACTTTTTTCTTAGCTTTTTCATCATATTTTCTTTTTCAAGTAACTTTTTGATTACTTCTAAAATAATAAGCATTCTAATACTTTAATTAAGATTTGTCTTTCAAAACCAACTTTTCGATACTGCTCAAAATTCCAGTTGCGGTTGTACCATCGACTGACGCGGATAGTTTCACAGTGTTACAGATGAATGCGTTTGCAAATTCGCAGGCACCGGCCACGATGGGCCCCTTCAGTGGTGGCTGACAATCATCTCTTTGAAGTGCGCGTGGAACACTACGCGCCGTCGACTCACGGGCCTGGTGTTGATTGGACGGCGAGCTACCCACTGCTCGTCGTCCACAGGCCTGGACTATAAAGGTACTAGTATAAATGTTTAACTGCCTTACTTCATGTGTGGGGCGTAAGTGTGACAAAAGTAACTACAGTTAACTGTATTAATGTCTAGTACAAGTTTCAAGCCCTCAACTAACACCGAGTTAGTCTGAATAGCAATTTATTTATTTTGTTTAATTTTCAATAAAATGGCTATCGGCATTGACTTGTTATCGGTAAGCTAAGTAGAATGTCACCTCAAGTTTTTTATCTGTGCATAACAAATTGCAACGCGACGCGAAACAGGTAAAAAAAACTATCTGTCAAACGAACCTGTCTAGTTTGCTGTTAGCAAATGAGATTTTCTCTTACTGTATATGTTTGTACTCAAAATTATATAAATTATGCCGAAGAATAAAGGAAAAGGTGGTAAAAACAGGAGGAGAGGAAAGAATGAAAACGAAACAGAGAAACGTGAGCTGGTCTTCAAAGAAGACGGACAAGAGTACGCCCAAGTCACAAAGATGCTCGGTAATGGCCGCTTGGAGGCCATGTGCTTTGATGGCATAAAACGTCTTTGTCATATCCGAGGTAAACTAAGGAAAAAAGTTTGGATAAACCAAGGTGACATAATACTAATAGGTTTGCGAGATTACCAGGACGCGAAAGCTGATGTTATCCTGAAATACACTCCTGACGAGGCAAGGAATCTGAAGACGTATGGTGAATTCCCAGAAACAGTACGAATCAATGAGACAGTGGTGTATTCTGTGGATGGTCTGGATGAGGACATTGAATTCGGAGATGAAGTTAGTTCAGAAGATGAAGCAGATGCGGTAGATGCTATATAAAAATTAGCACTAATAATGTCTACAGTAAGTCTATGTAAATTGTTTTACTGTTATGAATAAACATGACTTTGTGATTTTATATATTTAGTTCTCGAAATTATTTCATAAACAACCTACACTGTGAAATTTTGTCTACTTATTGACAAACAGTATTTCTTCTTAAAAAAAAAACTAAATCACACCTTCTTGCAATTATAGTTTCATACATTATCATTCAGTTGTTATTATCTAAAGTTACTTGAAATTATAGTTAAATTATTGTGCAACATTCCTTGATGTAATCCCATTTGTCAGCGGTGAGAAATGATTTAAAAAAAATAAGGAATGTACATAAACCTACCTATTAAATAATTATATCAACAAGACTCGACTTCTATTATTTTTCCACTCCTGGTCTACAACTAGTATCATTGACAAAATAATTTTAACATAGCAACAGTTTTTAGATGGTTTTGATTAATAATGTAAATGTAATTCACACTGACTTGTTAGCACTCAAAAATGGAAACCAAACATGATTTGTTTGTGATTTATTGAATTTTTGGCACAGTAGACATCTGTCACTTGTAATAAATCGTTAGACCAATGTTACAATTTGAACTTGGACTGTCCTCTCTCTATTCTGTCCTTATTGTAACTATTTTTATGTAGAATGAGTTTTTAAATTATTGTATTGAATAAGTTAAATTCCATTTTATGATTCAAAGTGAACCTAAAGTTTTATCAATCCTATTGGATATTATGTTTTGGGAACTACATATATGGTATGTCTAACACATGTTTGATGCCAATAATGGTCAAGTAACACTAAGATATGTTATTATAAATAATTCAACTCTATAACAAGAGAAAAATTTTACTGTTGTACCCATGTTTAGAACTTATGATTATTTAATTAAAAAGCATAAAATGAAATGTGTTATTATAGCTTTAAACCTTTTTCGAATGTGGATGTAAAATATTAAGTAGTTATCCCATTTCTTCATGTCATTTCCATTATAGTAATTGGAAAATGTGACAAGAAAGGTGATTTTGAACTAGCTCATTTAAACTTATAGTCCAAGAGCCCAGAGCCCCCAGACATGCTTTATTAATAAAAAGACAAAATGCGGGCCCTCCCAAGTAGTGTTCATATGTACATTGAATGCCAGCATACCTGCTAAGTTGTCTAATTAATGGTCAATTGACAAATACCAGTTGAAAAAGTTAACTGAAAATAAGGCTAACTTAGCTTAAATTCTAATGGTTGATTTTTATATTTTAATATTTCCATAAAATATTATATACAACATTTTTTTTTTTTCTTTAAAGCTTCCAAGACAATTTTGTTTTTAAACTTATATTCTAAAGCGTGAGTAGCTTGGCAATACAAGTGGGTAAATCATACCTATATACAACATACCTTTCCCTCAAGCATACAACTATAATTTATCATTTATTCTCTCTTAACAAAGCTGCCTTATCGCTAAGTACAAAAAAAATGTTGCAGCTGTATTCCACCCTTGTGAGAGACTGGTGCCTGACATAGGTTTTTGGGAAAACCTGTGTTACAGGTCACCAGGCCACTTCCACGGCTAGAATTAGCTTTTACAGAGATACCATGCAAGTTGAAGATAAAATAATGTGCATAGTAAAAAAAAAAAACTAAGTAAGAGTAAAACAATATGCTTAGACAAACAAAAGAAGAATTAATAACAATAAAACACAATTATAAAAATAAAATACCTACCTATAATTCTGCAGAAGTTTTAAGTCATGTTATGAGATGATGTGTGAGTGAGTGTTTATCTTGTGTGAAGTGTTAGACTAGTAGATGTATGTGAGTAATTCAGATGAGCAGTGTGAGTGAAGGTGACTTGTGGAGTGGTTGCAGCGAGTTGTTTTTCAAGGAGGTGAGGAACAGTTATGTATGTGTGGGGTTGGTCAAAATTAGTTTTAATTCAGAATGGTCAAAAGATTTTCAGTTTTATGATAGTAAAAACCCTAGTTTTTAAGTATTTTTTTAATACAGCTTGATCGAGTTTTTGGATACAGGTTTAGGAATTTATTTACTTTATTATAAAGATAATGCCCAAGGAAACAATAGAATCTTTTAGGGAGTGTAGATTTGTATTGAGCCATGGGACATACCCTACCCTTTCGTTGGTTGTCTTTGAGTAGCTCAGCGTCAAACTGCATTTGAGAATAATTCTTAAGTAATGTAAGTAGGTAGGTACGTAGTATGAACGTTTGACAGTGAGAGTATCCCATTCTTTGTATAGGTCAGTAGTCGGAAAACGAAAGGAGAGACCAGCTCCAACCTTGAGTATGGCACGCTGTGCCCTATCAACTTCGATGAGGTGTGTTTTTCCGGCACCTCCCCATGATGTGATGCAGTAATCAATAAGTGATTGGCATAATTCGTAGTAGACCATCATATTAGTCTTTCGGTCGGCCGAGAGTCTCAGGGTTTTAAATATGTAAATTAGTTTTCGTAACCTGGTCACGAGGGTTTCTAATGTACGTGACTACCGCAGGACCACCAACACCAATCGCTTCCATATTTGGTAAATAATTAGTACTCGAACAACAGAATTGGTAACTTAGTAGTTTTCGAGAAAATTTATTTTGAAGGTGGTCCGGCGGTAGTCACGCTCCTTTCAGCAGGACCACCATGAGCGCCGAAAAAGGGATGCCCCCCTACAGCTATTCTAAGTAGGTATACAAATAATTAGTACCCTTTTATGTGATTCATAGGTATGATACAAAAATCAGAACTGAAACATTTGTATTTACCGAGAAATCAACGATGATTAGGTACTTACGCGCGCTCGACTTTCAATGTTGATGGAGCTTGTCGCTTTCCTCAAACCTACATAGAAAATTAGTAGGTACCCAAAATTCAAAATTAGTACTCCAGTAGTTTACGAGTTAATACCATGCCATTGGTGGGGTGGCGGTAGTCACGGTGTTAAATTTTCATTTCAAGATTTGTCTATTAAAATCTCGGTGACTTTTTCCCAAATTTATACAAAAATGAGTACCCTTAAAGAAGTTATAGTGACCGAAAATTCAGATACCTAAGTGTCGTATTTTAAGAGAAATTAGCTTTCATTACTTTTCCATACTAAATCTCCGCGTATAACCCGACCAATTTAAGTTGTCAATGGTATTGAACTGTTAAGTGTATGTACACTCGTGCACATAATATGGATGTCGGAATAGTAACAAACAGTTATCATAGTTTATAACTCTAGTTTTTATACAAACTGTGTACGTAGGTATATATTAAGAAAAAAATAACCTATCGTTACCCACGTCCTGTGATACCTTTGTTAATGACGTAGGTCTGTAGGTACTCGAATAATTATTCGACCTCTCGCGCCCTGCCCTGGTTCAGGCCATGGTACGGAGCGAGAGGGAATGGGAAGCCGTCTCCTCCTGCGAAGCAGTAATGCTCGCGAAGGCAGAGGCGGGACGCGTGAGGGAGATTCAACAACGGAGACGCCCTCACGCTCTCAGCAGGAGACGCCTGGGACTTCCGGCGCCGCGAGACGATCTCCGGCCACCCTACGACCCGGGCCTGCGTACGGCGAGTAATGGGTAGCTCGCTGTCCGATCAGCACCAGGCCCGAGAGTCGACGGCGCGTAGTGTTCCACGCGCGCCTCAAAGAGTTGGCAACTATAGAAATGGGGCCGTCATGGCCGATGCCTGCCCGGGGGTTGAGGATAAATTCGAAACGAGAGTTACCTCGCCCCCGGGCACTAAGGGCAGGAAGGAACAGGGGTTGGTTTTAGTCAGTAAGAGTGACACGCCCTCCCGAAGAAGTCATTGGATGATTTCCCACCACCCCAAGGCACCAGTACGGCCTGCAGGGATCCTGGGACAATAACGCACAGTTTATTCTGTCTTCAATCTTCGACGTTCGCGCTCGCGTCCCTCTGAATTGTACATGAAACACCAAAAACAAAGATTAATATCACACAAAATACAATCTAATTGAGAACCTCCTCCTTTTTTGAAGTCGGTTAAAATTTAAACATTTTTAACATTGTCAAACGTTGACGTACCAGATGTCTGACAATTATTTGTCATGTTAAATGACATCTGACACCACTGTCTCTCTATAATTTCTTTTCTAAAGAACAAAAGAGTTTTCAAAAAACAATATATTAATTTCTTCTTATATTTCCAAAATGGATATTTATTTACAGAATACTGCTTTATTAAATTATTTATATGCAGTTCATGAATTCTTTCGCATATTTTTATTTTTATAGAATGACTTGGATCATAGGATTTACTAAATCCACACCTTATTTTTATGGTCGTGAACTCGTTTATTATTTTGTTATGACAATACACGTCAGCCAGAATAAATAAAATAGACACAAAAATAACTTTATTTTTATCAAAGAAATGGAAACCATCCCTCTAAGCAAAACAGGAACACCGTCTTCCAAAATTAAAGTTATTTTGCACTTTTTTTGGAAGTCGGTTCTATTTTTTTGTAAAAAAAAAAATTATTTTTCACTTTTTAGTTGTGGTTCCCCATTAAACTGTGTTAACAATTCATAGACATACGATAGCAGCAATCGCGGTTGATTTGCTGACAATTTTTGAAGAGTTCCGTTGTCTGTCTCCGAAACCCATCATCAGATCTTTTTGAAATTTAAATGGGACCATTTCGGAATAAACTCCTTTCGAACAAAAAAAGAATTTTGCAAATCTGTCAATATATGACGGAGTTATGCCCGAACATACATAAAAAAAAAAAAAATACAAACGTCCCAATTGATAACCTCCTCCTTTTTCGAAGTCGGTTAAAAAAAAATACTTAGGAACGTTTGTTTAAACTATTGAACTGTTTGTTAATATTTCGACATTCATAAATTTATGTGCACGAGTGTACAATTATCTACTAAACAGTTCAAAACCATTGACAACTTAATTAATTTGGTCGGGTTATACGCGGAGTATGAGTATGGAAAAGTAATGAAAGCTAATTTCTCTTAAAATACAACACTTAGGAATCTGAATTTTCGGTCACTATAACTGCTTTAAGGGTACAAATTTTTGTATAAATTTGAGAATTATTCACCGAGTTTTTAATAGAGAAATCTTGAAATGAAAATTTAACACCGTGACTACCGCCTCCCCACCAATGGCATGGTTATATCTCGTAAACTACTGGAGTACTAATTTTGAATTTTGGGTATTATTTTTATGTTGCAGGGTACTAATTTTCTATGTAGGTTTGAGGAAAGCGACAAGCTCCTCAAACTTTTAATCAACATCGAAAGTCGTGGTCCTGCTGAACGAGCGCGCGTAAGTAATAATTGTTGATTTCTCGGTAAATACAAATGTATTAGTTCTGATTTTTTTACGATATAATTATATCACATAAAATGGTACTAATTATTTGTATACTTAGAATAGCTGAAGCATGACCGCTTTTTCGGCACTCATGGTGGTCCTGCTGAACGGAGCGTGACTACCGGCCGGACCACCTTCAAAATCGATTTTCTCGAAAACTACTAAGGTACCAATTCTGTTGTTCAGTACTAATTAGTACCAATTGAATACTAATTATTTATCAAATATGGAAGCGATTGGCATTGGTGGTCCTGCGATAGTCACGTACATGCGTTTCTATGTGTGGTTTAAGGAGAGATATTGGTCAATAGTGACTCCAAGGTATTTAATATTCTCGGTCATTTCAAGGGAAGGACAAGAGCACTGGGTATTTTCAATCCTACAGGTGTAAGGAGTAATCGTTAGAGTAGAGGGTGGGAGCAAGTTAGATCTTTGAGCAAATGCTATGTACTTTGTTTTAGAGACGTTAAAAGTCAAAACATTGTCTTGCAGCCAATTACTAACATGATTTAGACCCAGTTGTGCAACATCGAATACCTCCTCCCATCCGTCACCACTAAAGTACAGTGCAGTGTCGTCAGCAAAGGTGACGACACTCCACTGTTCTTTATGAATGATCTTTCCCTTTAGAAGAGAAAGTTGGCAGAGGTCAAGGAATAGCGTTGGGCCAACTATACTGCCCTGTGGTAGGTACACCAAAATAGACTGAGAGCTCGTCACTGAGCGAGTCATTTACTTGTTGTTTCCTACCAGTAAGATAGTCCTCCATCAGTTTCAGGAAAATTCCTCTGATACCAAGCCGTTCAAGCTTCTTAAGAAGATGCGGAATAGAGACTGTGTCAAATGTTTTTGCAACGTCGAGGAACACCGTAATACATTTCTTTCGATCATCCAAGCTACCCACAATTGAGTTTACCAAATCGTGAACTGCATCATTGGTACTTTTGCCAGTTCTAAAACCAAATTGTGAAGACGAAAGGAGATTATTTGCTTCCAAGAACTTAACTAGACGTTGATTTATAAGGCGTTCCAATATCTTGGACACAGCCGGTAGAATGGAGATGGGCTGGTAGTTATTGACACAGTCTTTTTTCCAGCCTTATGGACGGGTTTGATAACAGCTATTTTAAAAGCTTGGGGAAAAACGCCCGTTGAGATTGACAGATTGCAGATATGTGTTATTGGAGAAGAGAGGTAGTTAGCGTTTCTCTTAATGATTTTGCTGCTAATCTGATCGATTCCCACCGCACAATTCTCCTTCAGGCCCTTAATGAGGTGGAATGCAAATTTCTTGTTCATCAGTGGAAAGAAGGACAAGCGAGTTTAAAGGAGTAACAGATGTGTGATCATTGATGAGTACAAGCAAGGTGTTGTAGATTTCGAACGGGAGATTTTATTTGCCAACTTTGCTCCAACATTCACAAAGAAGCTGTTGACGTCGTTTATGTCCGCCTCTGGACTACTAGATGACAAGAGGGATGACGAGAAGTCTGCCCTCTTGTCAGACCCGCTAAGTTTTGTAATGACATCCCATAACTGTTTTTTGTTACCCTTTGCATTTTCAATTTCCTGCCTTTCATACATCTTCTTTGCCTTTTTAAGCAGAGAGGAGCAAAAGTGTCTACAGCGCTTGTATGTAAATTTTAGTATCTCGTCGTCAGAGTTACGTTTTAATTTTTTGTGCAAGTTGTCCCGGTTTCTCATGCAGCGAAGAAGTCCTTTAGTTACCCATGGTTTGGTTATTAGTTTTCTTTTTGAAGTTTTAGCAATGCTGGTATTATTTTTTATTGCTGAAGATACGTGAGTCACGAGGAGGTCTGTTGATACGTTAGCGTCTTGACAGTCAAGGATAGGCTGCTAATCCATGTTTTGTATTATTTTGTCCAGATTTTCAAAGTTAACCGAGCAATATGTTTTATTAGATACTTCAGACGTGTTTTAGGTCTACAACTAATAGCTACACTCTCGTGGTCAGTGATAGATGTTTCAAAAACGAAACAGCAAGCGTCCATTTTAGTTTTCAGCATCATGTGGTCTAAACATGTTATCTCATGCGTTGGCAGAGTATGAGCCGGGAGCAAGCCATGGCCAGCTATGCTGTTTAGGTAGTCGTATGATCGTTTATCGGAACTGTTTGGAACTATATTGATATTTATATCACCACAAAAGAAAATGTTTTTAAATTTTTTTAGATTATTTAGTAGCGCGTTAATTGAGTCTATGACTATAAATTTTACAGTGTTTGTTTGACTAGGTGGGCGATATAATCCTACGATGCAAGTATCTCGATCCAGTTTTAATACAAAGCAATTAGCGTGTAACAAGGCAGTGTTAAAGCCTTGTTTATTTTTTGACCTCTATTCCAAAATTACGTTCTTTGCTACCTTTTTTAATTTCAAATTCAAAAATTACTTGTTTTCTCTGTCAAGTCTCTGTTTTTATATTAAAAATCAGTTCAGATTGAGCAGCGGAGCTAGACTAAGCTCCAATTTATCATTGTAATTTTTTCCTTCTATTAATTAAATGACAGTTACCAGTTTGTAAGAATTAAAGTTCAGCTTTCATAATCAGGCAGTTCCTAGCAATAATACAATTTAATAACGTACCTAGTCACAGTGTATGTGTTCGTACTATTAATGAGTGCTTCTTATATTCAAGCTTACTTTTGTAAATAACAAAATATAAGTGTTAACTTGTGTGTTATTCCTTCATCCAACTCGTCATCTATGGTCCTCCTACTCTACGTCCTCTCCTCCTCTGCGTGTCACTCCTACGTCCTCCTCTGCGTGTCACTCCTACGACCTCCTCTGCAACGTGACACTCGTGTACCGTGACAAGCGTTAGTAACTGTCTGTATTCTTCAGATATTACATTAAGAAGCTTGTTATAGTAGATGTCAATTCCTTCATGTTGAGTTTTGTGTGAGGTGGTCGCTATATGATTGTAGTTGTCGAGAGAAGGGATGAACTTTGCAGTAGGGAACCAGCATTCTGTAAGTACTAAATTATCCCAGGGTATTTCAGATCTTGGTAGAAGCGTAACGAAATTGGGCATATTACAGTTAATGCTACGAATATTCTGAGACAGGATGTTGATAGTATTTTGATTCATTTCAATATGATTTTTTGCATTTTCTATGTCACAGGTTATAGTTTTAGCTACTTGAATAGCTTCCGGATCAGAGTTTATTTCGTTAATGGTTTGCCTAATAGTCCTTTGATTGTACAATGAGAAAAATACAGTCACGCCTAATACGTGACGTAATGCTGAATGTAAAGTCGAATAAACTCAGTTCTGGAACTTTAGTAGCTTTATAAGCAAAGATTTGACATAGTGCAAGAGAAAGTGGGCTAGGGTAAACACCACAGTAAAGGGTTTCGACTCGCTTGAATAACGTGTGTCTTGAATTGAGTGAAGGATGAGCGTGATGTTTATGTGTGTGTGTAATTGTGCAATAACAATGAAAACTTAATAATATAAACTTGAGCGTGAAATCAAAATAAATAACTGTTACGAGCTGGGTATGGGATAAATTATTTGACACCTATTAATTAACCAAATATCCTTTATTAACTCAACAACTTATTTTACACAAACACTAATTCACTAATAATCACTAATCTCTTCGTTGTCGCTTCTTTTCGCATCTGTTCGCATCCGTAGTTGAAAACTAACTGACTCACTCGCTTTTTTTTTTTTTTGAGTGACATCTTGCAGGTCAGCCTATGAGGCTGACGTCTGCTTAACCGGGCTTGCCTGTGAAGGCTCTAATTTATTAAACTCTCCAGCCAGGACGACTCACTCGCCCGCCGTCCAGCCTATTTATACAGTCATGGAAGTTTCCAGAACATTGTCGAACTATCTTACAGTGGAATATTTTAGAAACATCTATGAACTTCTACATAGTACCACAATGGAATGTTCTCGAACCTAGTGGAAACTTCGACCACATTCCCGAACGTTCCAGTATAATACGGTCGACGTAACACTGCCCCCTCCTTAGACATGCTCGTCCCGAGCATCATCGTCCCGTAGTTTCGTGCCAATCGGTCTACATGGACAATCTTAGGCGCACCTCGTGGACCCTTCTGTATTCGGTAGGTAACATCGTTGATCCTGGTCACGATTCTGTATGGTCCATCTCATTTGCTTGCAATTTAGGGGACTTCCGGTTCCCTTTGCTGTGCACTGGGTAACGCAACAACACCAGTGAACCCTCGTCAAAACCTCTATTGTTTGCCTTCTGGTCGTATTGGGTCTTCATCTTATCAGACATTTGTTGGCCGGATTGTCTGATATGCTCATACACATCATTCAACTTGTTACGCAAGTCATTCTCATAATCGGTTACACTGCGTGGGGCATCAGGGGAGGTTCCGGTGATTAAATCTGCAGGCAACGGTAATTCCCTTCCAAAGTTCGCGAAGGCTGGTGTCACAGTCGTACTTTCGTGAACTGCACTACGGTAGGACAGAAGAAATGGCTGTATGTGCTTATCCCAATCCGTTTGCCTGCTTTCCACAACTTTTGCCAGATATCTCTCCAACGTTTGGTTGAAGCGTTCTACCATTCCATCAGATTGTGGATGATAAGAAGTAGTTCTGGTCTTATAAGTACCCATCATTCGACAAGTCTACTGGAATACTTGCGATTCAAAATTCCTCCCTTGGTCGCTGTGAATTTCCAAGGGTACTCCAAAACGACAGAAGACTTCCTGAACCAATTTATCAGCGACTGTTGTAGCTTCTTGGTTGGGAATGGCGAAGACTTCTGGCCACTTTGTGAAGTAATCCATGACAACCATGAAGTACTTGTTTCCGTTTTCACTTTCCGGAAATGGTCCTGCAACGTCTAGTGCTATCCGTTCCCAGGAGGCTCCCACATTGTATACTTTTAAAGCACCTCTGCTGCGTGTCTGGGGTCCTTTCACAGCCGCACAACTGTTACATTTGCGACACCAGTCCTCAACATCCTCGCGACAGTGAACCCAGTAAAATCGCTCTCGTATCTTCAGTAGAGTTCTTTTTACCCCCATATGTCCTCCTGAACATTCTTCATGGTAAATCCGTAAGACAGCCGGTACTTTGGCTTTGGGGACAACAATTTGTAGATGACAGTATTGTCTCCTCGAGCGTTTCCCCATTTACGGCAAAAGACTTCATCCTGGATAACCATTCCATTGCGCCCAATAACTCTACGTGATGGAACTCAACGCCGCCACATCACTCCACTTGGGCTTCGGAGCACCAGCTTCAGAATAAATGTTATGATTTCATGAAATACTTACATTTGAAATCAATTCTAACTGAGAGAGTTGTATTGAAGATTTTAATGATTATAATTCTATAAATTTATACATACTTGCTACAGCCGCGAATCAAATTTTGACCTAGATACAACCTGACACTGACCTGCAAATTGCAAAAAACTTAAGAAAATTTGAATTTCGCGGGTTACCCTGGAGCATTCACCTTAACATAATAAAAGTATAAGACATAGCAGTAACGAAACGTGACGACACTCAAAGTGACGTAATCATTCACATCAAGTACAGCCACTGACTTATTATAAATCCTATAGACTGGGCATACCTACAAGAAAAACGTGCCATACCTTCACTTCACTGAGAGGATAAAATGGCGGATAATAGGGTAGCCCATATCGATATCTTTTTATTAAAAACATCGATAAAAGATTGTGAGAATATTTTCATAATGTTACGGTACAATATCAATGGGTATTTTTACCAGTGGCAGTGAGGTAATATGTTACTATGTAATAGAGAGGCTATCATAAAAGAAAATGAAATGCTATATTTTGACAAGAGTAACTAATGTTCGCGCTGAAACAATAATTAGTCGTCTTAACAAAACAGTATAGACACGCAGCGCTAGAACGCTTCTAAGGTGTAGTTTTCTCGCGACTAGAAGGTCAGAAGCGCCGTGATTTTCCAGAACCCCGCACTGTTTAGATTCCTTTTTACCCGACTGCGCGACGCAAGGGAGGGTTATGTGTTTATCAGCCTATGTATGTATTTATGATTAAATGTATGTATAATTGTTCCTTTGAGGTGTTTTAGAGACCGAAAGCGTGGGCCGATTGTAATCATTCTTACGTCAATTGATTTATTTTAATCTTACGAGTGCTACTAATGACATACAGTAATCAAAATAAAATATGGCGACCACTAGACGCCATAAATTGTGAGAAAGAAAAAAATGAAAGTCGACTAACTAGTGGGGTATCAAAATAAAGGGTTCGAGGAGGTGATTCCAAAAATCTAACTCACTGAAGTGTATAAAACAAAAATAAAAACATTTTCAAAAACCCGACTTAAAAAATCAAATGAAAAGATCCAAACAAGTCACTTTTCAAGCAGTCTGATATAGTTGGTTGCATGAAATCAATAATTGAACTAAAATAACGCCCAACCAACTTGTTTTGCAGGCAGGTTTTTGAAATTTTTTTTTTTTTTTAAGTCAGTTTTTTTTTAGTGTCTTAAAAATGTATGCTTTTAGCTATTACAAGAAACAAAATGCAGTAAGTAGGTACATCGAATATTTTGTGTCAACTAAAATGAAATGTAAAAGTAACAGTGTTAGTGTTATTCTATAGCCTTGCGTTTTAAGTAGGCCGTCGAGACGGAGGCAACAAGTTCAAAGAAAACAAATGACGCTGAATCCGCAGTGGGCTCCCGGCACGGACATCTCCAACACATATCTTTTCTGACATGCAAATGATTTTTGGGTTTTAATTAAAAGTCAACAATAATTATAAAGGATGATTCACGTTACACCGTGTCGCCACCGGGCCGAGCCCTGGCCCTGGCACGGACGGGGCATGGCCAGGGCTCGGCCCGGTGGCGACACGGTGTAACATGAACGTGTGCACAGGCCCGAACGTGCCCCGGCCGGGAAACAATTGCCGGTCAAACAATTGCACGGTCAAATATCTATAGTATACTTTTTGTATGAACTGATCCATGCTTGGCCGTGCCCCGGACGTGCCCCGGCCGTGCCCCGGCCGAGGCTCGGTGGCGAAACGGTGTGACGTGAATCATCCTTAATAAAGTCTTTATATTAAACAAATCAATCTCATTCATTTCTGAACAATACAATTTTGTTCAGGTAATTTCTGTGTGATATTCTTTCAGTAGAGTAGTAGTAGTTCTTCCCACAATATTTGTATGTCAAATTCATGTATACCTCTATTACACTTTTAATTAATAAACAATGCTTGGGATTTTGAATTTAATAAAATCTTTCCCTTTTAAATCTATCAAAGATTTAAAAGGGAAAGAAATTATTACTGAAGAGATTTTTTTTTCGTTTGTTTTCTAATTATCTCTTTTTGGACTTTTCTTCTTGGACTGTTTTTGACATTTGTCCTTTAATAAGAAATTAAATTATGTATAATCATTTTAAATGTCTACCTGAAATCAAATAAAATAAAAGTAAGCTTTAATAGATATTGAAGACAAGCGAGAGATATCTCCCACACAGTGACACTTAATTCAGTCGATGCCATATTATCATTGAGATCAAATTCGATAATTATGACAAGAAAAACTGAAGCTAGTCATACCGATAAATCTGGCGCACCAGAGGTGCTAGCGGCTAAACCTGGTGCGGTGGAGGTGCTAACAGCCAAATCTGGTGCAGCGGAGACCTTAGCGGCTTAACCTGGCGCAGTGGACGTGCAGGTGACTAAATACCATATTCAGAGCACCATATCCAGATGTTGAGAGTACGTCTTGATTTTGATTTTCACTTTCAGTTAAAATGCCAGACATATTTGATGAAATTGCAGGCTGTAAACAAGCAATAAAATTATTAATATGTTTGATGTTTCTCAATTTTATTATTAGGATTGTTACTTATTATTTTAAATGGCCTCATTTAATTTGCAATTTTTAGGTTGAGAAGAGTTCTCATTCAGTCGTTGAGTGCACTTCTAACTCACTCGCTCAATAGCTCACTAGTTCAGTAGCTCTCGAGTGGATAATGAGCTAAATAATCGTACATAAGCTCACTTAATGTTCATCTCACCAAAGTTTTCACAGGAAGATTTTTACAGAATAACACTGCTAATATATTTAAAAGTCCTCATAATATAATTTAAAAGTCCATTGACACAAAAAGCAGACTACTGGTGACATTAAAAAACTCCTTTAAAAGGAGTATGTACTTAGTGCAACCAAATAAACAAGCTTGTCTTATTTTGGCAATTAATCTTAGGACTACACTCAAACACATTCTTTGCATCACCCTTTGTGCCCGTTAGGCAAGTGTTGCACTTGAAGTCATCACCATCATTTATCACCCACTACGCAATCATGTTGGACAATTTTATAACAAACAATGTTACTTACCATTATGGTTCATACATGAATTGTTTTTGTTGACATCTTTTTTATAACACTGATTGTTTCCAGCAAAATTTTCTTTTTCGTTTATTAGCAGGCAGCCTTGAAAGTAAAACGTAAAACTATTATAGAACCATAATAATATAGCATTATCGATAAACAAAAATGTCATGCATGCACTACTCTATCCCTACAAAAACAAAAAAATGATTTCATGAAATACTCGTACAACTGTTAAAAAGAAAGGCAAACAGGCAATTATGAATGCTTTTTACATAAACTCTTCAACGAATACAGAATATTTTGTTTAATAACTAAATTTAAAGATATTTCAGCTAAAATTAAGTATACGTAAATCAGAAGACTCAAATGGCAATGGGCAGGGCACATGATAAGAGGCCAAGAAAAATGGAGCAAAATTGTAACGCGATGGTCCCCTAGAGAAGGGAAAAGGAAAAGAGACAGACCACAGAAAAGGTGGGACGATGATATACGGCAAGTAGCAGGAGTAACGTGGAATAGAGTGGCCCAAGATATACAGGAATGGAAAAGGTTGGAGAAGGCCTTTGCCGACTGGCAAACAGACCTGCAAAAACTAATCAAATATTAGAATAGAATAGATTAAGATCAGTTAAGCTACAAAAAAAAAAAAAAAGAAATATTGGTATATCCATACTCATAGTTTTTAATACTTTGTAAATAGATGCTAAGTTGGTCTGAATAAAGGGCTTTATTATTATTATTATTCCATTTATTTAATTTTATGTACACACCATTTACATTTTTAAATATTCAAATATTATAAAAACATTTAAAAATATAAAAAATAGTAGCCCACCGGTAACGGAATAGGGTCCAAGCTACCGGCGGTCAGGGCCACTGAGAAAGGAATCTCCTAACAATACGCGCCGTGTCCAGGAGTACCGCTTTCTGTATCAAGCCCTTGATCCAGCCGCCCAACGAGAGCCTCCTGAGATGTTCTCTTGTGACTATCGGCACAATGACTGCTGTATCCACCTCCCACATGTCGACAACCTCGCGAGCCAGATCAAGATACTTTGTTTTTTTATCTTTCTCAGCCTTCACGAGGTTCTCGTCATGAGGGACAGCTATATCAACAATCATTGTGCGACGCTCTTGTCGATCTATCACAGGCTTATTGGCAACAATAGTCCTATCAGTGATGATAGATCGATCCCAATACAACGTGATATTGCTATTTTCGAGAACTGGGTCGGGCTCATACCTATAGTACGGTACTTCAGATTACACAAGATTGTATTTAAGAGCAAGTTGCTGGTGGATAATCCTGGCTACAAGGTTGTGTCTGTGCAAATAGTCTCCGTTAGCTAGACGAGAACAACCAGAAATAATGTGTCGGATTGATTCCCCGGGCCGGTGGCATGCCCGACAGATGTCAACCATACCGTCCTTCACAATATATTTCCGGTAGTTATTCGTCATCATAACTTCGTCCATAATCGCACAGACAAAACCTTCGGTTTCCCCGAATAGGTCACCAAAACGCAGCCAGGATACGGACGCTAAGAGATCTTCATCGGGTCCATGTAGGACCCGGTAAAAGCGTTCGTGAAGCTCCTTGTTCTGCCATACTTCCCTGCGGTCATTTAGTATCCAGTACTTTAAGTTTGCGCCAGTTCTCGTTTGCCAAGGAGAGCGGGGTGAGGCCCTTGTCCACAGCGACCAAATCTCGATGCATACCCACGTCGGTTTCTAGGAAATATTCCCTAAGGCTGCATACCTCGCGGTTGTGTAGGGTCGTAGCATTTAAGAAACCACGACCCCCACATTTCCGCGGGATATACAGCCTCATCACCGATGATCGTGGGTGATGCATCCGATTTGCGGTCAGCAGTGTGCGGACCCTCCTATCCAGGGCGTCAAGTTCCGTCTGAGTCCATTTGAGTATGCCGAAAGAGTACATCAATACCGGCATGACCCAACCGTTGAAGGCGCGCACCTTGTTCCCGCCTGATTAAAGACTATTTAGTACTTTATTCAGGCGGCCAAAGAAGTGCTTTTGAAGCCTTCAGCGACTGTTTCACGTCAGCAGTATTGATGCCTAACGCTTCCGACATACCCAAATACTTGTAGGTTTCGGTTGAGCAGAGGGATCTAAGGTGTATGGAATCCGAGAGTTGAGTTCCCATGGATTCCATAATCTCCCCTCGCTTTATATGCATGACTACACATTTGTCCACACCAAATTCCATTCTGATGGCGCCACTGAAGGTTTCTGTTACCTTCAGTAGCTTCATCAGTTGCAAGTTGTTGGGGGCAAAGAGTTTCAGATCATCCATGTAAAGGAGGTGTGATATGACCTGACCACCTCTTCTCAACCGATAGCCCTGTCCCGAACCCTCCAGTAGTGTACTGAGAGGGTTGAGGGCCAGACAAATCCACAGTGGACTCAGACTGTCGCCCTGGAATATGCCACGCTCGATCCTTATCGGTTCGCTGTTCTCCTGTATCTGACGACATCCTGGATAGTGAAGAACTGTACTCCACTGCCTCATACACGACATCAGGAAGGTGCGCAGAGTTGCATCAACTTTGTACAACTCCAGCACCCTCATGAGCCATGTATGTGGCACCGAGTCATAGGCCTTCTTGTAATCTATCCAACATGTCGACAGATCTCTTCGAGAACGACGAACCTGTTGGCTAATAGCAATATCGATGAGGAGCAGCTCCTTAGTACCACGGGACCCATTCCTACATCCATTCTGGGAGGCTGACATGATACGATTTTTATCAATATGGGTGTTAATTTTAGATTATTATTATTACTGGTGCAAAGCTATGTTCGGGTGATTTCCGCTTCTTTTGATGCCAAATCCGATTATATTGCAATTGGGCATCTTGCTATTGACGACTTCCACTATACAACCGAGTTCAAACGCAATAACACAGCAAAATTACTCCAATATTCACAAAATATTATATTATATTGTTACATTGTTTATGAGCATTTGACAGTTGACGTACCCAACTTTAGTACCAAACAACGAGAGGATAAAATGGCGAACCGGCCGCAAATAGGTATTTCAATGATGCTAGGAATGAAGGGTTCCTATTATAGTAACTGTCAAAAACACTACTAGCCTTTTTCACTAAATGCAAAATTAAGAAAGTTAAAAAGAGATAGCAGTATTTTTATGATTTTGGCGTCGATATGCCACATATTTGTATAACTGTTTTTTCTCTATCCAAACATTTCCAGTCCATATACTATATATGTCAATGAGTACAGCACTTTGAGGAGCGGCTCTTGCTTGAGCTTGAGTTCGAGTTCCTGACATCGTAATAATCGCGGACGCGGATCAAATGATACCGCACTTGAGGACGTAGTTGAGGAGCGTTTATTAATGCGGGCCTTAGAGACTTTCTAGCGACTTTTGATATTCTGTCTAAGGGCTCGAATTTGTAAGAGTAAGCAGCACTGCCTTGTCGTGAGAATTGCATGGCACACACGTTCGTACTTGCTCGAGATCGAGCAAGCTTATCGAGCATGTACGTACGTGTGTACTCACCATAACGATACGATAGTAACGAGTAACGAATTCATTCGATAACGTTAGAATCGAAACTACTGTCTACGGATAAATTACTTTTACTTTATGACAACCTATTTACTTTTACTCTATGGTCAGGGTTACCAACATAGGAGATTTCCCCCCAAATTTAGGGGGTTAATAAGTGGGATGGGATTTGTAAGGGCTTTATATTGTTAGGGGTATTTTTAGGGACTTTTTAATTTTATATATAGCCACAAGTCATCCACTGTTTATTATTAATATCCAAATGTATGAACTACTAGCTGCGTCACGCGGTTTCACTCACGTAGACCAGGATAAAAAGTAGCCTTTGTGTTAATTTAGACAGGTACAAGCTAACTACATATCAGATTTCATCGAAATCGGTTAAGCCGTTTGAGCGTGAAGAAGTAACAAACATACAAATATACACACCCAAATTTCGCCTTTATGATATTAGTGTGATCACTTAAAATAAAAAAAAAACTTTTAACTAACTTAATAATATAAAATATGGCGTCGAAAAAATACCACGTCTTGCTATCAAAAAAGAAAAAGTGTATGATTTTAAAAATACAGAACTAGAAAAATTGAAGTACTAAATAAGTAAAAGAAAAACAATTTTAGGTGGGTTTCAAATGTGGGGTCCGCGAAATTCAAATTTTCTCACGTTTTTGCAACTTGCAGGTCAGTGTCAGGTTGTATGTTGGTCAAAATATGATTTGCGGCTGTAGCAAGTATGTATTTATAAAAGTATAATCATTAAAAAAACTTTTTTCAAGATAATAGTAAGTACCGAGTTCCAAAAAAAAAAAACAAAAAATAATGCATAATAACTAAACGAACTGTGTTTCTGGTTTTGTTTCTTCGTTTTTTGACACCGACTTCCGAAATTAAAGTTATATTGCAAATTTTTTGGATTTTTTTCGAAGTCGGTTGTTAGTTGGTTGGTTCTTTGATTTTTGATGAAGTTATGCCCGAACATACATAAAAAAAAATATAAATTTTCGAATTGATAACCTCCTCCTCTAAGAAGTTGGCTAAAAATCATCAATACAACTCTCTCAGTTACAATTGATGTCAAATGTAGTATTTCTGAGAGAGTTGTATTGATGATTTTAATGATTAGAGTTGTAAATTTTGTAAATATGTACTTGCTACGGCCGCGAATTATATTTTATCAATACAAAACTCGATTCAGACTTGCAAATTGAAAAAAACGTAAGAAAATTTGTATTTCGCGGGCTACCTTGTCGCTTCCACCTTAAGGTGAATGCTCCACCCTAGCCCGCGAAATTAAAATTTTCTTACGTTTTTTGCAATTTGCAGGTCAGTTTTAGGTTGTATCTTGGTCAAAATTTGATTCGCGGCCGTAGCAAGTATGTGTTTATAGAATTATAATCATTAGAATCTTCAATACAACTCTCTCAGTTAGAATTGATTCCAAATGTAATTATTTCATGAAATATGTAATGACATGTGGCACCAATTCTAACTGAGAGAGATGAATTGATGATTTTAATGATTATAATTCTATAGAGACATACTTGCTACGCCGCGAATCAAATTTCGACCAAGATACTACCTCACACTGACCTGCAAATTGTAAAAAATGTTACATAATTTGAATTTCGCGGGCTACGCTGGAGCTTCCACCATAAGCTTTAGGGGTAAATATTTGCAGGAGTTGGTAATACTGTCTATGCCAGAACTATAGTGTTTTTGATGTTGCCAATCTTTCTTACCTACTACTTCAGTCAGCCATATTGAATTTTGTTGTGCTTCGAAAACATTGTGAGCACGTGGATTGTTGGATAAAATTTAGTGAAATTTGATAGTAATTTCGGTTATCATAGCTTTTCGAGTGGTTTTAATTTTATTATTTAGAAAGTGGGTACATTATATCTTGGAAAATTAAGTAAGTACCTTTTAGTTTTTGTAGCCGGCGGCGTGATTCCACATTTGGATCACAGAACTGTACCTACCCAAGTTCATAGGTTGAGATAAAACATACAAATAATATCTGATCAATATTGGTAATCAAACGTTAAAATAATCATTGGCATCATATTACTTTTATGGTGTTGACACGATTATAATTGCGTAACCTTTCATTTATGTTCCACATTTGCTTACGTGTTGCTTGTGAAGGTTTCTACATTATTGCTCGTGACCCTCACCGGACAACATTTATAGCTTGTGTTCCGAAAAAGATCAGTGGCACATGGTTTTGTAGGTATTTAATATCATTGCTCTGAAAGTAGTTTGTACGTAAAATGTACATTGTTTTTTTAATTTGTAACGGAATTATCGCGATTTGAAGAAAATGCCCATGCTTTGCTCTAATTTCGCTGTCTCCGGACCCGGCCTTTCTTGATTTAATTGAAAATGTAAATATTGTACCTCACTATTTTCGTAAACAAAATTGATTTGAGGGTAAACATATTTATAGTTGGGAATCTTCATAAATAAACACGCGGGCAATAACCTATTTATTCACATACTAAACAATTTTGATATATCGTCGACTATATCTGCAATTAAAATGTACCAATTTTAAATATGAATAGGTACAATTATTTCAAATTACAAGACTTTAAAAGTATGTAATTCGTGATTATTCTATTATGATCACATGTATTTTTTTTGTTTATTTTGTATGAATAACACATTAAGAACACCAATTGTCCATGCGTTAACTAGGTCATAGCTATTGCAAAATTATTAAAAAAAAGACATTAATCAGGCTATTTTATGATTATAGGTATAAACAATAGGGATAACAAAGTAAACAAAAGTATGTCAGCTGTGATTAAAATATTTCCAAACAATAATTTGTGTTTGATGGATATTATTCCAAATATTATGGCCCGAATAATAATCTTGCACTTCCTAATAGCATATTAAAATTATGTATGTTTTAACAAAATCAAGGTCATTGACCCACTTAAATTGAATGTAGATTAAATATAAAATTTAGTAATAATGATTGATTTGCTTATGTATCCAATTGTGTGAATTATTCATTACCAGTCAATATTTTATTAAACTTACTTCAAATGAAATATTGCAATTAATATTTATCCTTGTGTTCTGAATAAAATTGCATGCCTTCTAGAAGTACTACTTACTTTTACTTGATCTTTATCAGTAACAACTCTCTTTGTTTTAGATTGTTTATAAAAGTGGCTCATTACAATGGCCCCTTGTCGACAGTTACTCATGTGGTCAGTCCCATCTCTTGCAGTTTTGTTGGGAATTTTTTGGTTCAGAAAAAAAAGGGAATATGCAAAATCTGACCCGGGTGGAAGAGAAAGGATTAAAAGCTTGAAAGAGGAGCTGGCAGAGGCATTGAATGCTCAGGCTGAAGCTCAAAGAACATCTCCCTTGGGCAAAGTGGAGCGTTCAGTTATTAAATCAGCTCCCATTGACATCAAACCAAATGGAAGCAATTCCCAAAGGTCTTCACCATTAGAATTGACAGATGAAGAAGTTGATATAGAAATAGAAAAAATTATTAGGAAAAAATCTATTGAAAAGGAAAAGCGAATGTCAGCTGGTTTTGACAAATTTTTGGTTAATTCTACGAGCCTATGCTCTACAGAACCATCATTTAAAGTAAAACAGAAGTCACCAAACACATGCTCTACACTTCCAAATGCAGTCAATTATCACAAAACGATTGTTGACCATTCCCCAATAATAATTAGGGCAAGCGATACTAATATTGTACATTCACAGGAAATGCCTGGAAAATCAGGAGATAATTTTGTGCAGCAACAACTTGCAAATTTGGAAGCAGTTGAATCTGAGGTTAATACAACTGAAGATAGCACTGTGGGTGACACTGAAGATTCAAATATTAATAATGATAATGTTAATGTAGTTGATGAACCTAGTGATAGTAATGACACAGATAACAGATTTTCTACGGCACAAAGTAGACATACCTCAGAAAGAGATTCTGCTAATCATAGTCCTGTGGACCCTATGCTAGCTAGTCCATCAATGTGCCACTTCTCTGATAACCACAGTGAGGTAAGTCCTAATCATTTCAAGATGTTTACAAATGTAATTAAAGTTGACTCATTTAAGCAATATGTACAAGCTTTTTAAATGGTTTTAATTATAAAGGATCATCATATAACTACACAACAATAATAAAATTAGTAAGATAAAAAAAGGATAACTATGCTAGGGATATTCCTATACAAGTAAATATGAGTTAGTACTCAATACTTTTGATTCAATACTAAGTACTGATAGTATGAAATCAATCTTGCAATACTTACTCCGTATTGAAACAATTGCACTTGGTATTGAATTGAATCAGACTAAAGAAATGTTACTTTACAAAACAAAGCAGCCCAAGTGAGTCGGAAGATGATGACGCTTCTATTGCACCACCCAAATATGATTTTTGGAAACATCATAAGGAGTTAGCACATAACACAAAGAAGAATGGGCAAGTTGGTCTAGCTACTCAACACCAATGAGCCATAGATCAATGAAAAGAACATTTCCTAAACTTAATATTTTTATATGACCACAAATGTATAGCTCATTGGGTTCTTTGTGTAATGCCAAAAATAATAGCAGGAAAGGATTTCTGCTCTCTATAGCAGTTCATGTGCTTGTGAACTGAGGGACCACACTGGTATTTTGCAAAATAAAAATTGTAGGATTTAGTAGTAGACTTAAAACAATCATCATCATCATCATCTCAGCCTTTTAACGTCCCCACTGCTGGGGCACAGGCCTCCTCTTCGTGAGAGGGTGTGGGCCGTAATCCACCATGCGGGCCCAATGCGGATTGGTGAATGTCACATGTCTTCGAATTTTTTATTCTGGGACATGCTGGTTTCCTCACGATGTTTTCCTTCACTGTTTTGAGAGCAGTGGTGATGAAATAATTTACACAAAGTAAAGCGCCTGCCTGGGTTTGAACTCACGACCTACAACTTGTAAGTCGCGGCCAATACCACTGGGCCACCACTGCTCTCAAGACTTGAAACAATAGGTTTACTCTATATGAGAAAAAAACTAACAATATATTATTGAGATAGCTTAGGCAAAAATCAGTCAGAAAATGTTAGTTTTAGTTCATAAAATAACAAAATAAATTTTAAAATTCAATTTAAAGTTTTCAGTTTTTTTTATCTGTTTTTTAACACCATGGAATAGTAGCGGCCATGTTATACGTCATACGGCTATGTAAACTATAAAGTGTCAACTGATCAGCGTATCTATGCTTTGTACTTTTATTTACATAGCCAACTAACGTCATGAAAATAGAGCAATATGGCGTCCACTGCGTCCAGCGTTTTCGTCAAATTACGCGCGAAATTGGAAAATGTAAAATTTAAATGCATTTTTATGGCACTTATTGATTGAGTAAAAATTTTGTTTTTTTTTATTGGTTTATTAGCAGTATAAAATCTAATTGAGACACTTTTCAAAAATGGGTGTAATACCCTATTGTAGAACAAATCTGAAAATTTGTAAACAAATATATTAAAATCTACAGTCCTTAAACATTTAGTAAAGAATTTGTAAAGATATTTCCTGAATAAACAGACAACAAAGCATCAAAGATGAAAAATATATAATTACGAAACTGTGGTCCCTTATTCCACACAAGAAAGATAAATATTTTAGTGAATATTAATGAATCAAATAAATAAAATCTTTCTTTAACTACATTATTTTTTAAATATGAGACTTAAAACATTTTGTAAAAAGACATGGAAAAAAAAATCGATGCAATTAAGATATTGATTATTAAAACTGGTCCCTCAATCCTCATCTCCACTGACTTAATGTGCATGTACTAGCTGCTAGATGAGAGGAATATCAGAAAGTCTTAGTGTACTTAACTTTTAGTAAAAAGTTTGTACTAAATAAAAGGTATCTAAATTTGTGTATTTTTTACCTCTTAGCAGAGATAATATAATTTTTTTAAACCTATGAAAATAGGTAGAGTATTGTGACCACACAATAAAACAAAATGTAGACAGTATTAATATACTTCATTTAGTACAGCATTAGACGAAACGAAAACAAGGTTGTAGGTACGGTTAATTTAATGTCAACTGTGTTACATGGCGTATGTAGATTTAATCAAAAAGTAGATTACAAAATTAACTAATCACTTATTATAATACTTTTTACATCCCCTTTATGGTTACTTTTTTTTTTAACCATTGAGCCCGATGGTGCCTTTTAAATAATTTGAATCACTAATATAATAATAGTATAATACAAGCGTACAGATGCCTCATCCCATAAAAGAAACGGTACCGCCGTAACTACGGGTTTTCGACTTGCACAAGCAACTTTTGTTATTCGTTCGGGCCCATCCTCTAAAACTCGATGGTGTTAGCGTCGATGCTTGCAAGTTGAATGAATTTACATGTAGTCTTACCAATATTTTCTCACAGATTGAGGAATTACTTTATAGTATTTTTGGCACTTTTTATATTTAACTATTTTACTGTTGAAAAGTTAAAATATGTCACTATACAAATTTTAAAGAGGCGAATGGATAAACTCTAAAACTTGAAACAGCGCCATCTATTGGTACAAGGAATATAAATGCCTAATGATTCGTTCCAATAAACATCTAAATTTAAATTAGGAGCCAATTATTCCACAATTTTATGCTTAGGGTAGTTTGTTAACTAAGAAAATACAGTTTTTACAATATTTTTAATAAATATGGTTGTCAGGCTCTTACTGACTAAAACCCACCCCTGTTCCTTTCCTGCCTGAGTGCCCAGGGGCTCCCCTCGGCACTCAGGCTAGGCTCAGGTAACTCTGTTACGAATTTATCCGCTACCCCTAGGTATGCAGGCACCGGCCATGATGGGCCCCGTCAGTGGTGGCTGACAATCATCTTTATGAGGCGCGCGTGGAACACTACGTGCCGTCGACTCACGGGCCTGGTGCTGATCGTACGGCGAGCTACCCACTACTCGCCGTCCGTAGGCCCGAGTCTACAGTGGCCGGAGATCGTCTCGCGACGTCTACGCCCAATGCGCCTCCTGCGGCGGTAGCCGGCGTGAGGGCCACTCCGTTGAGTCTCCCTCACCCATCCCACCTCCGCTTTCGCGAGCATTACTGCTTCGCAGAAGGAGGAGAATGCTTCCCATTCCCTCTCGCACCGTACCATGGCCTGAACCAGGGCCGGGTGCGAGAGGTTGCTACCGCCTATCGCATCCACGAGGACACGGCGGTGCTTCGCCCAAGCAGGGCAGCCCTCCACCGTATGCTCCACCGTGTCCTCTGGGCGATCCGCGCAGTGGTAACATCCGGGCGTTTCCTCCCGCCTTATCCGAGACAGGGACGCCCCGAAACAACCGTGTCCGGTGAGAACCTACGCCAGGCGGAAGGCGAGGACGCCGTGACGCCTTTCCAGCCACTCCTCAAAGAGGGGTACTACCGCCACGATGGTGGCGTGTCCAGCGCTGGGTTGTGACTGTCGCCATGAGATCCTGCCGGAGCTCCGTCCGCCGAGCCGCGAGGTGTCGCGGCAGCGGAGTTTCGCCCGCCGTTTGGCCTCCTCGCGCCACTCCCATAGCAGCGCAAGGACCTTGACCTCCAGATCCCATGGCGACAGTCCGCCAAGGAGGCTCGCCGCCTCACCGGAGACCGTGCGGTATGGTATCCTTAGATCATTTGGATCGCCCTGACCCTTTGGGTCGCATTCAACCGGCACAAAGAACCCCATGAGCTATACATTTTTGGATATAAAAAAAAAGTTTTGGAAATGTTCTTTCCATTGATATATGGCTCATCAGTGTTGAGTAGGTAGACCAAGGTTTATATATTTTTGTCCATTCTCCTTTGTATTACTTTACTTATATAAATATGTCGTATAATACTGTTGATGTTGTTGTCATAACATTGTTTACAAGTGAGTGCTCATTTTCCAAAGCCGGAGCAATGATGGTGTGGGCAATGAACAGATTGTCTCCAAAATACCTGGAGTAGTTACTGTTTTTGGGCAATCTGGAAGCAACAGTTCTTAAGTAATAACTACCACACAACCACACATTTAGTAACTTTTAGTTTTTAAATGTGTGGCTGTTAGATGCATAATATGTTGATCTCATAAAAAAATCTAAAAAGGGTTGATATGAATAAGTATCATTACTTTAGGGGTACTCATGTGTGTAGTATCGAAAAAAGATTTGAGTAGGTACTTTCATGAGTATCTATCGATATCTTGTGGCTATCCCTAAACCATGCTATTTTTATTTCAGGGTTCAAGTGACAGTGGCAAAGGATGCTCTGAAGCTGCCAGTCCTCCCCCAGCTAATTTGAACAATGACATGGTTCCTTCTGAAACTGCACTTAGAATACATCAATTTGTTATACCACAGAGCCTTGTCGGGCTCCTCATAGGGAAACACGGGTCATTTGTAACCCAAATAAAAGCCAAAACTGGTGCAAGTGTCTATGTAAGAAGACATCCTGACTCTGTTAAACAAAAAATTTGTGCAGTTGAAGGTACTAAACAATTTTCTATTTATTAGTACTGTTGAGTTATTGCTTATCACACAAAATCCAATGCTATTAATTTTGACATTTCAACAATATTCTATAAAGCATTATTTATGTTGTTTTTTTGCTACAAATGAAGCAATGGATAATTCTTTCAAATCCCTTAGACGGTAATAGAAAGTGTGTTATGCTATTGAGGTGATGGTTTTACAAAGATGACTTATCATTTTAGGAACGCAAAGTGAAATTGAAGCAGCTTTAGAATTGATTAAGGAAAAGTTTCCTGAAAAGAAATTCCCTAACTTTTCCTTACAAGAAATTAGTGCAGAACTCTATCAAAGATTGGTGCCCCTTGTACCAGAATTTCTACAAGTAAGTTATATCAGAAAGGTGTTGTTTATTTTAATTTAAACAATTTTACATTTTGCAATCATGTCTGTGTTTTATCTTTCGTATTACCCAAAAAATAAAAGATAATTATAAACAATATCTGTTACTAAGATAATAAATAATTTACAACATTAAATATAAAACCAACAAAATATACTAGGTACATTAAAAACTTGTATAACACCAAATGCTTATTTCACTTTCAGCTTGTGGAATCAGTGAACAATGACACTATAATGACGTGTTTGGTAAGTGCAGGACACTTCTTCCTGCAACAACCACTTCACCCGACTTTCCCGTCTCTGCACGCACTGCACCGCCTGATGGCAGCAACATATCAGAACCCAGATGTCCCATCTCTGCCACGTCCCGTCAAAGGTAACTAGTTAATGTGGTGCATAATTATGAAGTTGAAAATAAATATTAACTCCATGCTGTTTATGGTATTACGAATTTCATAAAAAATCTATAACTTGGTTGAGTTAAGATCTCAACTTCTAAAAAAAAAGAGTTAACCAATTTCAAAACTTTTAGAGGGTTCAATATGTGCTGCACCAACTGAAAACAACTGGTATCGCGCTCAAGTGATATCAACATCAGAAGAAAATGACACATCTGTTGTAAAACTGGTGGACTTTGGCGGCTATTTGACGGTGGACAATGATCAACTGAAACAGATCCGCTCAGACTTCATGACATTGCCTTTCCAGGCAACAGAAGCCATGCTTGCTTTTGTAAAACCAGCAAATGATGGTAAGTTCTTGAGTTTTAAATCAAATCAAATTTAAAGTCATTTATTCAAATTAGGCTGAGAGCCAGCACTTTTTAAAAGTCAAAGTTCTACATAAAGCCCTCCCGCTCCACCTAGAGTGGGAGAAGTCATTGGATGATTTCCCACCCCCACAAAAAAAAGGTAATAAGCGTAGTACCTATATTATTATTATGAGGTTTCTATGTTCAAAAATATACAATCAGCCTCAAATAGCAGTACGTTACACTGGATATTTGTGAATGTTTAAATGCACTAGCGTAAATCTGAAACTTTTCGATTGCAAATGTTAACATACACTAAAGCCGGGTACTCACTAGCGAGCCGTAACCGTCGCATGTACTGTTACTAAAAAACATAGTGTAAACGCGGTTCGCAAACCTTCTGCGAGCGGTACTACGCGTGCCGCTAGCAGCGAGCCGACGATTACAAGGTACTCGCTCAGTAACCGTATCGTTGGACGTAACCGTAGCCGTTACTGTTAACAAAAACATAATGGTTCGCGAGCCTGCAACGAACACTACACGATCGGCTCACAACGAGCCGACGTTCTCGATTGTCGGTTTTTGTCGCGAATCAAAAGGGCGCTCGCTGCGCTCGTGGGCGTCAAGAATAGAATAGAAAACGTTTATTCGACACAGACAGCACAACAGCAATAAACAAAAAGTAAAGAAAAATGAATAGTACCTTAAATTATTACCATTTACCAGTTACCATTTAATTATTAAAGAAGTGCAAGCACAGGAATTTCAGCAAGAACTGCAACATATTAAGTGTAATCAACACGTAAGTTCGAAAAACAAGATTTGCAGTCCAAACCCTTGGCTAGATGAAAATGGTTTATTAAGAGTTGGTGGACGTTTAAAACACGCTAGTATAAGCAAAACATCCCATCATCCTACCAAACCACAGTCGACTTACTGATCTTGTCATTACAACTTTGTTCGGTGGTCCCCGACTAACACTTTCCTACATAAGGGATAGATACTGGATCATCAGCGGAATCAAGACGGTAAAACGGCAGTTAATACTGTGCGCCGATTTAACAACGAAGTTCAACAGCAAATTATGGTAGACTTACCACGAGCCAGAGTCACCCCGTCAAGGCCATTCACGCATACTGGTGTCGATTTTACGGGACATATCTAGAGCTGAAAGTCAATAAAGGACGCGGGATCAAAACAACGAAAGGATACGTAGCAGTCTTTTCTGCCTGCCAACGAAAGCGGTCCATCTGGTACTGGTTTCTGACCTGAGTACGGCCGCCTTTTTAGCAGCGTTTCGTCGATTCTGCTCCCGACGTGGATCACCAGGCCACATGTATAGTGACAACGGTACACACTTTGTAGGCGCTAATCGACTCATTAAAAAGGAGTATAAGGAGATTATCCAGAATATACAATTGCAGTGCCGTGGTGGCCCAGTGGTATTGGCCGCGACTCAAGTTGTAGGTCGTGAGTTCAAACCCAGGCAGGCGCTTTACTTTGTGTAAATTATTTCATCACCACTGCTCTCAAAACGGTGAAGGAAAACATCATGAGGAAACCAGAATGTCCTAGAACCAAAAAATCGAAGACATGTTACATCCACCAATCCGCATTGGGCCCGCGTGGAGGATTACGGCCCACACCCTCTCACAGAGAGGAGGCCAGTGCCCCAGCAGAGGGGACATTAAAAAGAAAAAAAAAAGGTTGATGATCCAGAATATCAACCCAGACTTCTTTAATAAAACCAGTGAGCAGAACATCCAGTGGCACTTTAATGCACCACCCTGGCCTAATGCTGGTGTACTTTGGGAGGTGGCCGTGAAGAGCCTGAAATACCATTTGAAAAGGGTCCTAGGCGATCAACGTCTTACGTATGAAGAGTTTTCGACGTTACTTTGCCAAATAGAGGCGTGTCTGAATTCCAGACCCTTCTGACTCAAGGAAAATTCAGACGAAGATTGCCTCACTCCGGGACACTTCCTGACTGGGGCACCGATTTTATCACGGCCTCAAACTGAACCAGAATCATCAACGCTAAAGGCGCGATGGCAACTCGTCCAAGCTATGGCAAAGAATATCTGGCAACGGTGGTCATCGGAGTATCTACAACAGCTATAAACTAGGACCAAGTGGCAACAGGCACGACGTAATCTTGAAGTCGATGACTTCGTCCTCATCCGTGAAGAGAACGTACCTCCGGGTAAATGTGCAATAGGACGAGTGCATCTACTTCATCATTGAAAGGACGGGTATTTAAAAGTAGTTACTGTCAAGACAAGCAATAACACCATACAGCGTCCAGTCAACAAGCTTGTATACTTGTCTGTTAATGAGGAGGTATCCTCATCCAAACCCATGAACCATATGAGGATGAGTCTTCCACTCCGTCATCAGATCAAGCTGAAGGCAAAAGGCAGCCTGCGCGACCACGAAAGCAAAAAAATTTGCAAGCCTTTTACATTAGTGTTTTACTAATGGTTTTGTTTGCATCTACTTAGTCTACAACAAAAGGCATGATTTTATGAAATACTTACATTTGGCATCAATTCTAACTGAAAGAGTTGTATTGATGATTTTAATGATTATAATTCTATAAATACATGCTACGGCCGCGAATTACATTGAAACCAAGATACAACCTGACACTGACCTGCAAATTGCAAAAAACGTAAGAAAATTTGAATTTCGCGGGCTACCCTGGCGCATCCACCTTAACTGAGAGTAATGCTTTTTATGAGTATTATTACATCGCGTTTATGAATAAACAATGAACTTTCCTTCATACTTTGCAGGCTTAGGACTGTCTATAATTAATTAAGTGTTATTTTGTGTTATTACGAAATAACTTGTTATTATTTAGAGCAACGGCGTATTTTAAATTTCATTGATTGTATGTACAAAAATCGACTATTTACATAATTATTGTCATTTACCATGATTTTGTTTGAAATCAGTTACTCATTGTTCTTTCTAAACATTTTCGTCCGTTTAAATTTAAAAAAACACACAAAACAACAAAAATATCTCACTCAATCTCAATCAATCGTCCTTACACAATTATAGATTAAATAATGCGTGTCCTATCACTGTTTAGTAACACAAAAAACATTAAGCAAAATAACATAACTGATTTATTTAACACGTTACGTTCACGTAACACGTAACGGTTACGTGATCGTAAATTCGCGCGCAGCGCTTAAAATATTTACGCACGTGAACGACAGCAAGCGCTATGATGCAACGACAGGCGCGCCCCGCCGCGCCGCTTACTGCTTACGAGTGGTTAGCGCTTATACCGAGTTTACGCGAGTGCGTCGAGTGAAATGTGAATTATGTAAAACCAAATAAGCAGATAGCAAAAAGCAACAAGTGAGAGCCATGTAAGCATTTGCTTTTCTATATTTTAAAAAAGCAAGTTATTTTTAATGCTTTTTGATATATTAACCACCACTACAATTAGAGCATGAAATAAAGGAACTTGTGCATTACCAAAAACTCCTTAAAAACCCAAACGCAAGAAGGCAAAAACCTGGTTTAATCTGTAGCGACATCTATGACGCTACAAACGAACTAAAAAACAGCAAATTCCTACATCGCGCAAGCAGAGTTCTCCGCGCGATTTGAACATATACAACAGTCCGAAATCAACCATCGGGCAGTTGCCCGGACCAGACACAACCGTCTCTGGTCGGAGGATCCTCCCTTTTCAATGGAGGTTTGCGGGACTTTACACCCTGTTCCGCATACCTCCAAACTGGTGACCCTCGAGCATGAACGTCTGCACAACCTTCGTGCAGCTACTCCAGCGTGACGTCATCATCATCACTTCCTGCAAGCTCTTCAGCAACGAGTCATACAGCCAGCCAGTACCAAACGACTTCTATGGGTATCCTGACCACCAGCATGCAGCGAACGCGCATTCCTAGTCAGCATCCTCAGCTTCTTACGGGTATCCTGACCACCAGCATGCAGCGAACGCGCATTCCTAGTCAGCATCCTCAGCTTCTTAAGGGTATCCTGACCACCAGCATGCAGCGAACGCGCATTCCTAGTCAGCATCATCAGCTTCTTTTATCACCCTCGACGACGACGACGACGACGACGACGACAACGATAACGACGACGACGCACTGCTCCGACTCACTTGAGCCCGCAGCAGTACTCCGACTCACTGGAGTCTGCAAAATCATCCCGACTCACTGGGATATCATCACCGCAGACAGTTCCGACTCACCGTGAACTATACGCCTCTTCCGGTTTCGACCCACTGGAACCAACCTTCCACTGGCCCGGCAAGCATCACGTATGGACGACTCATCAAGAACCATCAATCTCCGATCTCCGGAGGGAAGTGATGTAGCGACATCTATGACGCTACAAACGAACTAAAAAACAACGAATTCCTACATCGCGCAAGCAGAGTTCTCTGCGCGATTTGAACATATACAACAGTCCGAAATCAACCATTGGGCAGTTGCCCGGACCAGACACAACAGCCGTCTGGTCGGAGGATCCTCCCTTTTCAATGGAGGTTGTGGGACTTTACACTCTGTTCCGCATACCTCTACACTGGTGACCCTCGACTATGAATGTGAGCGCAGCCTTCGTCATGACGTCATAACCTCCAAAAATCAACGGAGTGGGGTATCCAGCAAACACGCTGTTCCGAGTATTAGACGAAAACTTCGCTCAACAGTATAAGCAGGACATAGAAAGAATAACTAATAATGTAAATCATCTTCAAAAGTTACTGAAGAATTAAACCCTGGTCTTGCAATCGGAATATAACATTCTGCGACGCAGCGAGGAGACTGAAAAAATAGTTCAATTTTATAAAACAACATCTTCAAAATGTCACGGACGAAATCAATAAGGTGCGTCTGGACAACAGATACAGCATTTATGTAACATCATCCGCCCTAGCTGCGAGTATCATATTGTCAAACCTAATGCGAATCCAACACACACTTATCAACACCGTGACAGACATCAGCCACGGTCACATCGACCCGTACCTTTTGACTAACGAATGAACAGCTGGCTCGTCAGATCAACATAATCTCCGGGCAATTGCAGGGAAATCTAATGACCCCAAACGAGTCATCAAACTTATCCGAGCTGTACAAGATTGTGAAAGCGTCTGCAACGCTGTATGAAGGCTTATCAATATAGAGATAAAGATTCCGCTTGTGAGCAACGACATCTTCTAGTTATAAAGAATCATACCTATCCCTCAAAAAAGGGGGTCGAATCACGTTCGCACTGTCCCATGCTCACCATGTATTGCCTACAATATACAAAAGGACCACGCTCTTTTCTTATCAGATAGCGATCTGCAAGCCTGCTTTCATACCATCAGTAATAATCGGCTACTGTGCTCCATTCACAAACTTGTTTAAAACCTGGGAATAAAATAGTTTTTATGTTCTCCAGACCGTAAGTAATATGTGGAGCGCTTGTAAACAAGACGTGTCCACGTGCTACAATTATTGGGTCAACTTACACAATTTGAACTCCTGGTTTTACTGTATTGCTGACACAACAACGACAGTTATACGAGGCAGCGGTATCATTGACCTAGGTCAGGGATGCACACTGAAATCGGATTCGTACAGTATTCACACGCACAACAACTACTTACGCTATTTGAACATGCGATCAAATATCGAAGTCCCAGAGGTTTCTATATTGAACTCTCTAATAAACACAACCTTGCCCAACGATTTCGACGAACCAGAAAAGCACACCCTTATTTGGAATCAGCTTAGAGACCAAATATCCAATATAAAGGAACAATCTTCTACACAACTAAACGTCAACGACATCCACCATTATTCCGTCGTGTACGTAACCTTGGCCTTGGTTCTCGTCTTAGGCGGTACATGCTTATACTTAATTATAAGAAGTAAGTGCCAAGCCGCACCTGCGCCGCAGCAGCGTGAGATGTTTGAGGTACGTCTACCGGGGGGCGAGCGAGCCCCGAGGGCGGAGGCGCAAGCTGACCTCGCAGGACCGGGATCTACTGAGTGCGCGCGTGAAACAGTGCCAGTGATCAGTGAGTTCAGTTATATAAGTAAGACAACTGAAAGTTTAAATAAAGGGACCTCTCCTATGGTGAAATATTAACTAGAACAAAATCAGAAAATTTAATATTAGTATACATAGTACTTAGAATAGATATTGTTGAAATCACCTGGTTTTATTTGCGTTCACTGCTTGTATCAGTTTTCAACGAAAAATGGTATCGTTTATCATAAATGGTATTGTCATCACTTGTGGCTTCGAATCACAGCCCTTTGATAGTTTCTATCTTTGTTCTTGTAAGCAGGCACACCAGTTATGTATGGAGGCTTCTTTAATTTGGTTTAGTGTTTATGCTTGAGTTTGTTTTTAATGGCATGATTGAGTGTGCTAGCTGGCAAGTGGCGGATTATTTAATTTTATGATTATATTTTAGACGACATATATTTATTTTTCTTTTTTACATAATGTTAAGATTGTTGCATATAATTATATAGATTCAAGTTCTTAAAACTTAACAGACAGATGTGTTGCTGGGGAGTTTGTTGGCCACTTCTTCACAGCTAAAACACTAGGAAGTGGTGACGGGCGGGCGTTTTTTGGGGGACTGTCTTTATGTAGAACTTTGACGTTCAAAAAGTGCTGGTTCTCAGCCTAGTTTGAATAAATGACTTTTGATTTTGATAAGTCATCATTTTTATGTATTTAGACACTCTAGGTTTCATCTAGGTTCAATACGTTCCCTTGTCTTCTCCTTTAGTGTTGGCAGTATGTACGGTGAACCCGCACATTTCGTAACATTAACTAGGTTTTATTAAGCTACATCAGCGTTTGCATACGCGCGATCATTTAGTTTACTGGCTAAGTAAAATAAATCAGTGATTTATTTTACTTAATTAAACCGGAATTAAACCGCCCGTGTTGAGTGTGGTAAACACACTCAACACGGGCGGTTTAATTCCTCCTCCCACGGGTTTCCATCATCACAAGTATACAGAACAATCATCGTACGCTTGAAGAAAGTGTATAGACTATCGTCGTAGTGTCTAATATAGTAGTTTTGTTTCTAGAAACCGAGTGGAGCGGCGAAGCTCTCCGTATCATGGCCGGCCTGACGGCGGGACAGCTGCTACACGCGCAAGTAGCCGGCTACGACGAGGCTGGCCTCCCACTCGTGCATCTCTACCTCACTTTACACCCACAGGTAAGCCAATACCTTCAATAATCATGCTCATTTATAATGTACGTAGGATATAATTTCATTTACAATTATGTCAATTATTAAATAACCTGTATTCAATAGTTTTATTTTATATTCCAGCAAGTAATATTCTTAAATAGAGAATTAGTGGATCGCGGCCTGGCGGAATGGGATATTCCACCTGACTCGTGAGCTAGGCGGACAAGGGCCGGCAGAGCACGCCGCGCCAGCCGGCTTCACTACTTAAAATACTGTAATGACGCTGATTAGTTTTATGGTATTGCATTTTGTTTGACACAATGTACATAGTTTTTACATTTGAGACTCTTTCTTTGCTGGCTACTGAAGAGAAAGAAGCTAGGTGTCTTGTGAGTTCTTTACTTTTAGTCTCACCTTTTATTTAAATGACTTGTGACACATAGCTTATAAATTAATAAATGTTTCCCTTCTATTTCTTATTTCAGTTCTTAGTTATGTCTAAGTTTTTAATAATAGATACTTTATTGACGTGTTCAATGTTTATATTGTGATTACCATCCAGCCTATTTGTAGAACGATTCACATAATATCCGATCTCTAATCAATACATTTGCCTCAAAAGAACATAAAATACACTATGCTTATAAAAGAACTAAAAGCGTAGAGTAAAAGCTACAAATGTTACGTAGATATTTTAATATATTCTTATTGGATTTATATGTACCCATAAAGAGTAAATGATCCTATGTTTTTAAAGGTAGTCGATTAAAAATTCAGGATGCTCATTATAAACAAGATCGTTTACTATGCCTTGTGCAATAATAAATTGCAGCATTAATAATAAAGCTTGGTAAATGCTTGGTGTAAACTTTTCAATGATAATTCGACTATATGCCTAATAAAATGTGCCTTTAAATTTCTGCAACTATATCACTTACTTTGCAACAAATGTACTTACATGAAATATTATTTGTCACAAGTATATTGATTTATTATTTCACTTTATCCTTTTAAATACTTGGTTGTGACAAAATAGTATTTTATGAATATTTCATAAAATGGTGATTCCTACTCCAGTTGTTTACTATTTGCGGAAGACTGAAAATGTATAGTTATGTACAGTTAATGCTATGTGTAAAATATGTGTAAAAAAGTACAATATTGTGTGCCCGACTACTGGTATGATGGATTTGAGTTTACATGTTGTTTTTCTTTCAGTTCTTTGACAAGATGACTAGAATTGTGCAGTGATCTAATTGAAGGCAGACTATCTTTGCCATGACTGTCAAATTACACTGCATTTTCTAAGTAGCTTGTTAAAAATAAGATGTGATTTTTGCAGTCAGTACTTGAATTTGTTTTCTTTCAGATGGCACTAAAGAATCGGCATTAGCATTCGTGTTATACCGAGGGCTAGCTAATGAAGCTTTGTGGTAACTTTTTAAAATCGTTGACTTATAATGAGCACATTGACCATCCTGACGTATAATAATTATATAGTTTTATCAGTGTACATAATAGATTTAGTGTGATAAAGCAATTTGATATTTCATTGTTAGTGAATCCAGTATTCTAATACATTATGTTGAGAAATAGTGTTGGTTTTTAGTGATATGTCTTGTATGAAAATGCGTATTATGTAGTAAATTTTTATATAGAGCTTGACCGAAAACGTTAAACATTGCTTAGTTTCAGACAATATATAACATTGTTATGTAACGTCTTTTTTCACAACATTAAAGCAATCTCAGTTTCAAACTTTCAACTTCGTCACTTCCAACTTCGTCTTCCAATGCTGATGAAATTTATAACAGTTGGCTATAAAATCTTCCTTTTAGAATGATGTTCGTGAAAATTCAAAGTTAAACGTTAAAATTATTTTAGAAAGAAACAAAACATCATAACTTTTGGCCTGGCTCTATTTTTTTAAGCTTTTCTGGGAACTTTACTATATTGTTAATGTTATCTCCATTTTACAGCTGCGAGTATGCGGATATTAGATTAATATATGGATACCAAGCCAATTGCGGTATCTGGATAAATCTTCTTCCATCTATTACCTTAGCTGTTATGATGATCGATGATAATAATTACACAAACGGATGGTTTGCATTTTGTTTACGCCACTGTGTATATAACTAATATAACGCGGTTAATTTAATACATTGTTTTAAAAATATAAAAGTATTTTCATTAACCTACCTTAATTATAATAGGTAATAATCTACATATTATGTCACATTTATTATAAGCGCCAGCGGCTTCACCAGTGTTAACGTCGGAAACTATATCCCATGGGAACATACTCCTGGCATAATAAAGTATCCTAAGTCCTAATCCAGGACATGACTACTATCTGCCAAATTTCATCCAAGCCCATTTAGCCATAGAGCCTATACAACCTCAGCTCAAATTCTATTTTCGCCCCCACTTCCCCGCGCGCCACTCACTCTTTATCTCGCTTGTACACTTTTGCTCGCATGACACGCGGCTCGCGCGGGCTTTGAGGTCGAAGCGATTTCGTAACCGAGTAAATTACACTATTATCGGACGAGTATCTAAGTAATAAAATTATCAATCTAATTTAATTTTATATTGTGAGCAGTGGTATTGGCCGCGACTTACAAGTTGTAGGTCGTGAGTTCAAACCTAGGCAGACGTTTTACTTTGTGTAAATTATTTCATCACCACTGCTCTCAAAACTGTGAAGGAAAACGTGAGGAAACCGGCATGTCCTAGAACCAAAAATTCGAAGACATGTGACATCCACCAATCCGCATTGGGCCCGCGTGGTGGATTACGGCCCACACCCTCTCACAGAGAGAAGGCCTGTGCCCCAGCAGTGAGGACATTAAAAGGCTGATGATGATGCATTTAATTACAACTTGTCATTTTATGAACATAAAATTGTATATTTATTATTATCTCGCAAATTCAATTTGTACTTTCAAACGATCAGATTCCAGTATAAGCTGACCTCTCATTGTATGTGACTCAGGATGGCTGGACAAATCCTCAAAATAGCTCGCATTTAAGTAGGTCAATATGGCACTTTATGTGACGGCTAAACACCCATATTTCAGAATTTGTGACGCTACCGAATCTTAGATAATCGATCGAAAACGTGTCCAGTCATCTTGAAAAACCACTTTTCGCTGGTCTCTGTTGGGGGTTCATATCCAGAATTATTTAAATAAAAGGCTTCCGATGATTTAAGAGCTGTATTCCGTGCAAAGACAAGATGAAGACAAAAAAAAGAAAAAGTGAACTAAGTAGTAGGTACATAATGATACATTCTTAAAGGCTAAGCGTTCATGTAGCGAGACGTGTTTGAGCATTATTTCTCACAAAATTATAGATATATCAGACGGTAACTGATCGTCCCATCCCAATTTATGTACCCAAAGTTTTTGGATAGAAAACCGACAGGCTAGCAACTCGGCGTCTATGTTCGAGACTTTGGAGTTTCGACTCAACGAGCCTATCATTGCCGATGATCCACTTGGCTCGTTTCTCAATTGACTCAAGGGCATCAAGCTGGTATCTGGCAGATCCATCCCAAAGATGAGAGTAGTACTCCATACACGATCGAACTTGCGCTTGATAGAGTTGGAGCAGCTGTTGCGGCGTGAAGTACCGTCTCACCTTTGCGAGGATCCCTAACTTTTTGGCAGCCACTTGAGCCTTTGCCTCTATGAAGGGACCAAAATTGAGGGTAATATCCCAGTCAAAATTCCCAAAAATAGAACTCTTACCAAAAAACTGTCTTCCTGAAACCCAAGTCCCACACACCCCTCTCACCTAGTTATGATAAGCAGGCTCATCAAGCTCTTACCCAAGACTACTCCTTCTCCCCATCCCAAAATTGCTGTGCTATCCCTAGGGAAGGTGCAAGCAGTTCTCCCAGGTCGGAAAACATTCTAAATATAATTTCCAGTATGCTAATGACAGTATTAGCCAATCCTTCTCAATCCCTACCTGACCACGTTGCCAACAAACTATCATCTATAGTCCGATACATTCATAATGTCCCATCCCCAGACATTCCTTCAATGGAACATCAGGAGTATTTCTCCCAAGAAGACTGACCTCCTCTTTTTAATAAATAAATACAACCCATCGATCTGCAGTATCGCTGAGACATGGCATCGCCTTGATAGCAATTTCAGGATTCCTTGTTTCAGTAGTGTTCGACATGACAGATCAGATAGATACGGGGGATGTGTTTTGTTCATCAATAACAGAAACACACGCTTCCCGATTTCTCGAGTTAGTGTACCACAGGCCAGTTTCCTTACTCGTCAATTTCACCAGTTTACTTAGACAGTTTCTGAATTCGCCAATTTCCTTGTTTGCCAGTTTCACTAAGTTGTCAATTTCTCTATTAAGTTGGTTTCCTAGTTTGCAAGTTTCCTTGTTCGTCAGTTAGTTTTAGATTGTCAGTTTTGCTATTTCGTCATGTTCCTAACCCGTTACTTTTCTTGTCCGCAAGTTTTCTTGTTCGTCAGTTAGTTTAGATTGACAGTTTTGCTATTTCGTCATGTTCATAACCCGTTAGAACGAATGTATGTACCTACGAGTATATAAATCATCATCATCATTACTTTCCTTATTCGGTTAGTTTAGATTGTATTTTACTACTCCGTCGTGTCATGTCATATGTTAATGTAAATTATACCTATGACATTCCTTATGTTATTACCCGATTAGGTACCTAAGTAGAGAAAACTAATTTCAGCGTCTGTTTTTATCACTTAAGGGCCTTCTCGCGGTCCAGTGGCGCCCTCATTGAATAAAAAATCGTAGCTTATCACAGAAAATAAATATTAAAAAATCCAACTTCACGTTTGTTACAAAGAGGATAAAGAATTTTTACGTTGTTAAAACAGGTCTCAAAATGTTTCGTATCCAAAGTAGTAGGCAAAAGTGCCAAAAACGGCCGTTTCTGGACCGCGAGAGGGGCCTTAAAGGCGTTAACAAGGAGGTTGGAGCAAGTATTTTTTCTGGTGACTTTAAACTTCGTACAAAACACTTCGTTAGTTTCTTTGCGTTATAATTTCGTTTGACGGAAAAATATTTATCGTTGAATCTAACATTTCTTAATCATTTTCATTTTTTTTTCTTTACGTTGTACACGTGTTAGTTTAAAAGTATCAAAAATATATTTATGCATCGTGCGAAAATGAATGAAAAAAAATACTTGCACACCACAGAAGCTGCCATTTTATAAATCTACTCGTGGAAAGTTGACTTATTCCGTATGCTATCGGTTTGATAATAATTTCAGTTGAATACCTGCGTTGTACGTTGGTAGGTACGTCTTAATTTTTAACAATAATAAGTTTTATATTTTTAACTACCTCGGCCGCTCTAACTTTCTAATGTTTTTGTCACTGACTGTACCAATAAGACAAAATATATTTTTTTTAAATGAAATCAAAAAACAAATTTTGATTTCTAACATTTTATTTACTTAATAAACATAACATGTGCTAACCACACCGCTACCCACACCGCACCCCGTTCTCGCTAAGCTTAAGTCTGACCAGAGTAACAGGAGAGGCAACCTAACCTATCTACCGACTAAAAAGTAAACTAGTACACAAGAAAACCAGCGAATTAATGAAACTAACAGCCTAGCAAAACTGGTGAACGAGGAAAATGAAGGATTACGAAAATAGCAAACTGGCAAAATTGTCTACCTAGCGTAACTGACGAATAGGTAAACCGTTCGATTAGCGAAGCTGACAAATATCGAAAGTAGCGGATCGCAACGCAATACGGGCAATTTCACGAAACTGACATCCTAGCAAAACTAGCGAAGGAGGAAACAGAAGAATCAGGAAAATGCCTAACTAATTGTCAACCTACCGAAACTGTCTAATGAGTAAACTGGTGACATCGTGAAATAGACGAGTAAGGAAACTGGCCTGTGGTACGCTAACTCGATTCCTCTACCCTTTGTAGGTGATAACATCAATGTTGTTGCTGTTAGGACTGAGGATATAAATGTTTTTAGTTTTTATATTCCACACACACAAATTGATGATCTTGAATCCATAAAAAATTGCTGAGTAATGTTCAAGGCCCATTGCCTGTTATGGGTGATTTTAATTGCCATCATTATAGGTGGGGATCGGAAACCTGCGACAACTTTGGCATATGCCTAGTGGACGTATTAGATGAACTTGACCTATGTGTGATCAATGATGGCAGTGCCACACGTCGGACTTCACCAGGACAAAACAACAGTTGTGTTGACTTAACATTCTGTTCATCTAACATGGCCAGCCTTTTTAATTGGATCCGCTTGGATATGACTTATGGGAGTGATCACTATCCCATCATGGTGGAAATTCCTTCAAGAACCATATCTGACAATTTCTCCCCTCCCCTATTAAAATACCAATTAAACTCAGTTGATGGACCTGTATTCCAAAATTTTGGAATTACGGGTCAGCCCTTCCTTCTGTTAATGAGACAAATGCTCAGCATTGTTTTTTGTCATTCTCCAATACTACTTATATCTGCTACAGTGGACGACTGCTTCCCTGCCAAAAAACCGCCAACTGGCAAAATTCCATCTCCGCCGTGGTGGGATAGAGAATGCTCTGAATGAATGAGGCTGAAAGGAATCTCAACGCTGATATGAACCTGGACAATGTCGTTACTTTTAAACATATATTGGCTAAGTACAGGAAATTACTCAAGAGAAGATTGGCGGAAATATTGTGGTTCACTGAGTCCTTCCACTCCATCTTCAGTGGTGTGGCGTAGATTAAAATCCTTTAGGAATGGCTTTGGGCCACCCTCTAGGAACTTAATGTTCTCTAAACTAGCCCCGGCCTATGCTCCGGATAAAGATGAATATGCCGCTACGGATCCCCATATGGCGTCAGATGATCCTATACAGGGTGGAGAAGACAATACGACAATAAATGAAAACACAGACAATACTAGTTCATAAGAATAAGTTTAAGCTATCAAAAAAATCCTAACATCGAAAATAAAAAAATAAAAATTTCAAACAAACTAAATGGCATAAAACTAGAAACGAAATAGAACACCATTTATAAATATGAGTTCACTAACCTGTCGTAAGAGCGGCAACAACGCGCGGTGTGTTTTAATTTATTAAAAGATATGATTATTCTATCTTTTAAATCATCAACAGTATCAACAGCTGTTGAGTACACTTCATTTTTGATATGACCCCACAAGAAAAAATCCAGTGGTGTAAGGTCGGGGGACCTGGTTGGCCAACGCGTTGGTCCATAACGGCCAATCCACTGCTGTCCGAACATTTGAGACAAACGCTCTCTAGCAGACACCACTGAATGAGCTGGTGCTCCGTCTAATTGGTACCACATCTGCCTGAACGCAGTTACCGAAAGCTCATCCGTGTACTCGCAAACAGGTCCATTGAGGAGTTCTAAAAACTTTTCAGCATTTAAATTTCCATCAATGAAAACCGGACCGATAATAGTATTTCTATGAATGCCAGCCCAAACATTCACAGTAAATCTGTACTGGTGCGAAGTCTCCCGTCCTAGACGCGGATGCACGCGGCCCCAGTAACGAAGATTCTGTCTGTTCCATAAACCGTTCCTTGTAAATGTACTTTCATCAGTCCACATCACATTGTACAAGAAATCCGGATTCTCGAAATGTTTGTTTTCAATCCAGCGACAGAAGTTTTCCCTAACTGGTTTGTCTCTAGGTAACAATGCATGCAATTTCTTGTATTTATACGGCTTCCGTTTGTCGCGTTTTAAAACTTTAAGAATAGTTGTATGGTCAACACGAAAATGTCGACCTGCCCTTCGCGAACTACACGTTGGGTTGCGTTCAAAATAATTTAAAATTCGTTCCTCAAGGGTCACTCTTACACGTGGAGGAGCACTATCCACATGCGGGATTAAGGATCGATTTTCTCGCATCCTCTGGACAGCTTGGACAATGGTGCGCCCGTTGGTCGGACAAAATCGAGTGTTTCCAAACCTCTCTCGGTATGTCCGTATAGCCAAAGCGGCGTTTCTTTGACACTCCCCATAAATTAAAATCATGTCGGTGTACTCCGAAGCTGTGTAACTGTAGCGCGGCATGATTATTAAAAAAAAAAAACACGAAAACAATAAAAACTAAGCGTCTAATTTCGCACAATTCACTCACTGTTTAACTAAATACCTAAAACGTTACGTGTCCTGTCACTAAAATAAAGCGTCCAATTTCGCACTAATACAGTCGTAAATGAATTTACAAATTTAAACACGAGCGGCGGGGAAGTCCCTCATCAAAGGCGCCCGCGCGCGGCGCGAACGAAAGTTAGCGGCATCTGAGGACGCGTGACTCGTCACAGGATCGCGGCGGCCGGCGACACACTAACATAAATTTGTTGTAGCAAATTTCTTCAAGAAAGCGAAGTAACAAACGAAACTAGATTTATCTCTTTCGCACACACTAAATTTTTTATTAATATTATGAGTGCATTGCAATTTCCGCATTCGTTACTTTCTTATCCAACTCTGATGACACGCTTTATGACTCTTATTACTCAGAGTTAAGGTATAATTTTCACTAAATCAGATGAAAATACTAATTTGGCGAAAGTGTTAAAGTAGCGAGTTGGCAACGTGGCTTTAATGTTTTGATGTTTATACCGATGTGGGTCGTTAACCTGACAGTGTTTCCCTATTATCAGATACATCATGTAGCAAATGTTAAAAATCGAAAATAATTTCCTGTTACTAAACTACTGGATATATTCAAATGATTTTTTGTATGTAGACTGAGAACGTCTTGAGGTATGCGAGGTTTAATTTAATGTCGTATTGTCATCACCACTCTGTATATAGACCATTCACTTTGGGGGAGCTGAAGTCGGTCCTCGCTCATGTAAGAGATTCTGCTCCTGGAGGATGGATTCCCTTACTCTTTCATATCCAAAGCGGGGGTTAAGACTCACCAGTTTAATCTGGACTTGGCCAATTATTGTTTCTCATCTGGATATATTCCTCCCGATTGGAAGGTTCAAGTCGTCATCCAAATTTTAAAACCTGGGAAAGATCCCAGTGATCAGTCTTCCTTCAGACCCATTGCTCTATTATCCGTACTTATTAAGCTCTTGGAAAACCTCATTAAAAATCGTCTGGAATGGTTTGTGGAGAGCAGGAAACTGTTGCCAACGACTCAGTTTGGCTTTAGGAAAGGCTTGGGTACAACTGATAGTGTGGGTACCCTCACAACAGGGATGCGGCTGGCCCTCAGTCGAGATGAGTCTATGGTAGCCGTCATCCTTGACATTTCTGCTGCCTCTGATTATGTCCTTCTCCCAGTTCTCAGGCAGAAAATGCAAGAGCTGAGAATCCCGGCTAGGATATGTTAGATCATAACCAGTATCTTCTCAGAACGTAGTATTAAACTAAAGATTCGTGGGGGGGAGCCTGGTCCAAAGTTAACTTGGAGAGGCCTACCCCAGGGATCCGTTCTTAGTCCCCTTTTATTTAATATTTACACTTCAGATCTTCCTTCATGTCTAAATTTTAACTGTAGAACCCTTCAGTATCCTTACGATATTGCGTTATTGGTCTGTAGCAAATCGATCGAGGATGCAGCCCGATCCATGAACATATCTTTGTCCTCATTAAACCAATGGTTATTTGATCGCGGGTTGTCTCTTAGCGCTCCAAAGAGCAGTTATCTTTACTCGCAGACGTCTTATCCCTCAGGTGGATATCAATATTGATGGCCAGGCTATCCCAATTGAGAAGAAGGTCAAGTTCCTGGGGGTTACCCTGGATTCCAAATTGTCGGGAGTCGATCACATAAAAACGCGGTAAAAAAATGTGAACGCTCGATTTCAATTCTCAAGGCTTTGGCAGGGGTCTGGTGGGGTGCTCACCCAACCACCTTAAAACTGGTCTTCAGCGAATTATTCGCTGGTCAGAAGCGTCCTAGATTACTGTTCCTACCTAATTGAGCTATGCAACAAAGAAGCTTTGCGTAAACTAGATTCTGTCCAGACCAAATATCTTAGAATTATAATTGGTGCTATGAAATCCTCCCTCATAAATGCTCTCCAGGTTGAATGTGCAGATCCACCCCTTACCCTTCGTAGACAATACTTAGCAGATCGGTTCCTTTCAAAAGTCTTCACTCTTTCGTCCCACCCATTGCTTCTTATTTTAGAGCAAATTCACACCTCTTTGGAGGTATCCCCCATTTGGAAACACAAATCCATTCCCCACTGATGAATAGGTATGGAGATCTTAAAAACCTCTCCTCACCTGTTTGTTAATACCCCACCCTGTATTTTCTTCTGAGTATGAGGTGGTCCATTTTGAGCCAAAAGTCGTTTTGGGACTTGGTATCTCCAAAAACTCCGTGGCCGTAAAAGGTGACTTTGATCGGGCTATCAAGAGATACTGGAGGGGTTGGAGCCTGTTTTACACGGACGCATCTAAATTATCGTTGACGGGATGTACGGGTGTCTCGACTTATTTCCAGAACTCGAAATAGGCCCTTCTTTTCCAATGCTCCCCAGAGGCCTCAGTATTTACAGGAGAATGCATCGGTATCCTAGAAGCCATTACCTTCATATTAGCACACAATATCCAAAATTCGGTAATTTTTTCAGATTCTCGCAATAGCGTACAGGCCACGTACAGGCTATATGTAAAATCAACTTAAATCTAAAATTCACAGCAAAATTATCATGGATATTCGTAACTTACTTTTTATTTGTTTTAAAAATGGCCTAAATATTTAAATAGTTTTTTGGCAGAGAAGCACAGTCCGCTGTAGCAAATATAGTATTGGAGAATGACAAAAAGCACTGCTGAGCATTTGTCTCATTAACGGAAGGAAGGGAGCTGACCCGTAAGTCCAAAATTTTGGAATACAGGTCCCTATCAACTGAGTTTAATTGGTATTTTAATAGGGGAGGGGAGAAATTGTCAGATATGGTTCTTGAAGGGATTTCCACCATGATGGGATAGTGATCACTCCCATAAGTCATATACAAGCAGATCCAATTAAAAAGGCTGGCCATGTTAGATGAACAGAATGTTAAGTCAACACAACTGTTGTTTTGTCCTGGTGAAGTCCGACGTGTGGCACTGCCATAATTGGTCACACATAGGTCAAGTTCATCTAATACGTCCACTAGGCTTATGCCAAAGTTGTCGCAGGTTTCCGATCCCCACCTATAATGATGGCAATTAAAATCACCCATAACAAGCAATGGGCCTCGAACATTGCTTAGCAATTTTTATGGATTCAAGATCATCAATTTGTGGGTGTGGAATATAAAAACTAAAGATATTTATATCCTCAGCCTTAACAGCAACAACATTGATGTTATCGCCTACAAAGGGTAGAGGAACAAAACACATCCCCCGTATCTATCTGATCTGTCATGTCGAACACTATTGAAACAAGGAATCCTGAAATTGCTATCAAGACGAAGCCATGTCAGCGATACTGCAGATCGATGGTTTGTATTTATTTATTAAAAAGAGGAGGTCAGTCTTCTTGGGAGAAATACTCCTGATGTTCCATTGAAGGAATGTCAGGGGATTGGACATTATGAATGTATCAGACTATAGATGATAGTTTGTTGGCAACGTGGTCAGGTAGGGATTGAGAAGGATTGGCTAATACTGTCATTAGCATACTGGAAATTATATTTAGAATGTTTTCCGAGCTGGGAGAACTGCTTGCACCTTCCCTAGGGATAGCACAGCAATTTTGGGATGGGGAGAAGGAGTAGTCTTGGGTAAGAGCTTGATGAGCCTGCTTAAAAGATGGCTGCCAAAAAGTTAGGGATCCTCGCAAAGGTGAGACGGTACTTCACGCCGCAACAGCTGCTCCAACTCTATCAAGCGCAAGTTCGATCGTGTATGGAGTACTGCTCTCATATTTGGGACGGATCTGCCAGATACCAGCTTGATGCCCTTGAGTCAATTGAGAAACGAGCCAAGTAGATCATCGGCAATGATAGGCTCGTTGAGTCGAAACTCCAAAGTCTAGAACATAGACGCCGAGTTGCTAGCCTGTCGGTTTTCTATCGGTTACATTTTGGACAGTGTGCGACGGAATTGCATAATTTGATTCCGCCAAGCCCATTTCATCAACGGACCACAAGACGTACGGCGAAGTGCCATCGGTTCATGGTGGACATCCTATCCATACACACAAAGCGTTTTGAGAAAACATTCATTGTGCGTACAGCTAAGGAGTGGAATTCCCTACCGGAGTCTGTTTCCTGATAGCTACAACCTGGGAGTCTAAGTCAAGAGTGAATAGGTTATTTCTAGGCAAGCGTGCTCCATCTTCGACCACATCATCGCTTACCATCAGGTGAGATGGTGGTCAAGCGCGTACTGCCTATCAACAGTAAAAAATTTAAAAAAAAACAGAAATTAGTACCCTGCAAGTTAAAATTAGTAGGTAAGTACCCAAAATTCAAAATTAGTACTTACTCCAGTAGTTTACGAGATATACCTACCATGCCATTGGTGGGGCGGCGGTAGTCACGGTGTTAAAACAAGAACAAATGTTCATAAATAATTTTAATTTGTTTAATGTATGCTGTGTTTCTTAATGTTTTGGAATATGCCGTGCATATTTCATCGCTATAGTCTTACGATTAGACTAAAATTAATCAAATTTGTTTTTATCTTCATAACGTGTAAAGTTACAAAATCTAAAATTCCTGACCTTTTATGCATCCACCACGGGTAGCTGTTTATTTGGTTGTAAGTGTATTGGTTTACGCCAACCAAATCAAACCGCAGATAGGATGTGAAAGAGAAGTTTTGGGAGGATTTTGATACTACGGTAATGACCATCCCCGTGCATGAGGAATTGATAGTTGGAGGGGATTTTAATGGACATGTAGGAAGAATGAGAAATTGTTATGAAAGAGTACATAGAGGATGGAGTTTTTGGAAGTCCCAATAACGAGGGGGAGACGCTGTTGCAATCCGCTACTGCATTTGACTTGGCAGTAGCCAACGCTTGGTTCCAGAAGAGAGATGAACCTAGTCACATACAAAAGTGGTAACCACAAAACCCAAATTGACTATTTTCTAGTTAGGCGCAACCATATTACGCACGTCAAAGACTGCAAAGTGCTGCCAGGAGAAGACTTGGTCTCACAGCACAGGCTCCTGGTTATGGTATTAGCGTTAAAGCACAAGGTACAAAAAGCAAAGAGCGTCCTCCTCCTAAAATAAAATAGCATATGCTAGAGAAGAATGATTGTGCGAAGGAATTTAGAGAGCGATTAGTAGACAAAATGATAGAAATGGGAGACATGAATGATCGAAGTGTAAATCAAAGCTGGAATAAGATAGCTGGGTGTATTAGGGATGCAGCGAAGGATATTTTGGGTGACAAAAGGAAGGGGCACAATAGAGAGGGATACATGGTGGTGGTCTACAGAAATACAGGAAGTGTTGAAGGAAAAAAAGAAGAAATTCAAGGAATGGCCAAAAAGATCTGTACCGGTTTGCTAGAGCCAGAGAGAGGAAGGCGCAGGATGTTAGTCGGATAAGATGTGTAAGGGATGAAGCTGGAATGCTTCTATCAGAGGATGAAATGATTAATGATAGATGGAAGCGCTATTTTGAAAGACTAATAAATGAGGAAAATATCTAGAGTGGTGTTGTAGAGAATAAACCAATGAATGAGGGGATAGTGAGAATGGTGAGTGTGGATGAAGTGAGTATAGCAGTGAATGGAATGAAGAATGGTAAGGCAATTGGTCCAGACGGAATACCAATTGAAGTGTGGAAGTCATTACGGGAAGATGGATGGACGTGGTTAGCTTTGTTCTTCAATAAGTTGTTGCTGGAAGAAGCCATACCTGATGAATGGTGCAACAGTTCGTTGGTGTCCATCTTCAAGAACAGAGGTGATGTGCTGGAGTGCAACAACTATAGAGCAATAAAGCTAATATCACATAGTATGAAGGCATGGGAAAAAGGTATTGAAAAGCGGCTGAGAGAAGAGTGAAATCTCACAAAACCAGTTCGGTTTTATGCCTGATCGGGGTACAACTGATGCCATTTTCGCTCACCGCCAGCTGTGCGAAAAATACAGAGCTGTGCATAAAAATTTGCACATGGTGTTCATTGACCTCGAAAAGGCATATGACCGGGTGCCTCGAGAGGTTTTGTGGTGGGCCTTTAAGGAGAAAGGTGTGCCTGGGAAGTATGTGTAGTTGATCCGAGCGATGTACAGTCGATGCAGTTCCCAAGTTCGGTCTGCAGTGGGCACCACTGACAGTTTGGTCACAGTCAAACCGGAATGGCAAAGGCCGGCGGCGACGCCGGGCGCCGCTGGCGACCTCCAGACCCCACGCGCCTAGTCTCCTCCTGACTAGTTTAGTTTACTTCCCCCCGGTGCCGCGAGCGGCCACGCGACCTTTTCAAGCGATACTGGTCTTTTAAGTATGTAGATAAAGTTTAAAATTATTTCACACTGAAAGTACTCGCCGCGTCGCTGCCGGCCGCTGCCATTCCGGTGGCGCTCGGCCCTTTCAGTGTAGCGGTCGGTTTGCACCAGGGGTCGGCCCTCAGCCCTTACCTCTTACTGATGATAATGGACGCTCTGACGTCGGACATCCAGGAAGAGGCTCCCTGGTGTATGCTGTTTGCTGATGACATTGTGCTGGTTGCCGAAAGCGGCTTAGAGGTCCAGAGCAGATTGGAGACGTGGTGGCAAAGACTGGAGACGGAGAGTGTGGGCCTGAAATCGAGCAGAACCAAAACAGAATATCTGTTCTGCGATTTCGGCGGTCCCTCCAGTCCTATGGCTATATCTCTCAACGGAACGCCTATACCGATCTGCTCCAACTTTCGGTACCTCGGGTCGCTTGTGCAGGGGGACGGCGATATAGACCGAGACGTAACGCACAGGATCAACTCAGGTTGGATGAAATGGCGACAGGTGGTCACTGGAACAACTTGCGACCGACGGATGCCCCTTAAGTTAAAGATCTATAAATCCGTGATTAGACCTGTCGTACTGTATGGGTCAGAATGTTGGGCTGTGAATAAGACGGATGAAAAAAGATTGCATGTGACGGAGTAGAGAATGTTGAGATGGATGTGTGGAGTAACGAGAATGGATAGTGAGAAATGAGTAGGTACATCAGAGGTAGTTTAAAAGTGGCACTAGTCACAGAAAAGTTGAAAGGGTTAAGGGAACCGCTTCTCTTGGTATGGTCATGTGAAGAGAAGGGATGAAACACATGTAATTAAAAGAGTGATGAATATAAATGTGGATAGATGGAGAGGGAGAGGGAGGCCAAAGAAAGGATGGATGGATTGTGTGAGGAGTGATATGAAAGAAAAGGGCTAGGATAGCGTGACGGCTGACAGGACAGAATGAAAGAAAAAAACGTGTTGCGCCGACCCCAAGTAACATGGGATAAGGGCAGGAAGATGATGATGACGTCAACCAAATCAAATTATGGTAAGAGAGACCATTGGTATTTTTTTTCAAACTTCTGCGTAGAGCTGTTTTAGAGATCTGAGAAATCCCAAAATGTTACCACAGCAAAATCTTAAATAACTTAAGAACCTTAATACACACATCATCATCATCAGCCTTTTTAATGTCCCCACTGCTGGGGCACAGGCCTCCTCTCTGTGAGAGGATGTGGGCCGTAATCCACCACGCAGACCCAATGCGGATTGGTAGATGTCACATGTCATCGAAATTTTGGTTCTAGGACACGCCGGTTTCCTCACTGTGTTTTCTTTTACCGTTTTGAGAGCAGTGGTGTTAAAATAACTTACACAAAATAAACCGCCTGCCTGGGTTTGAACTCATGACCTGTAAGTCGCGGCCGTTACCACTGGGCCACCACTGCTCTAATACACACAAATTTTGCTATTTACAAACATTTACTACGCAACAAAAGCTCATGTATTTTCATCTTCATGTATTTTCTCGGGCTAAAACAAATTTTTGAAAAACCATTTTACCTGGGTAACGTTTCAAACATTACTCCAGCAAAATCTTTTTTCTCTAATAACTTTAAAACTACAATTCACACAAATTTTGCTATTAGTAAGCAAATTGCTCCTCGTGACACACTAATTATTTCTTAGTCTCACCTCTCTAAAGCACAACATTTTGCCCAGGACACATGCTTTTTTAGAAACCAATAATATGATAAAGTGAGAATCCCAGAGTACTTTTTTTTATTTCCCGTTTATCCGTTTTACGGTATCTCCTGTGAGTAGAAAAAAAACAACGCTTCTTATAAAACTTCATTTATTACAAGAAATATATAAAAATTAATTTATTTACTTCTAATTGCCCTTTCCACGATATATAAAAAACTTTAACAATAATATTCATATAGTATCTGAAAATTACAACAACTGATATAATGATAACATATGCATAGATTTATGTTAAAATCGATCGTTCTGGAGTGTCAACCGTAATAACACTACCTATTAAGTCTAAGAGGATCCTTAAAATACGACAGTAAATTCGTATGAGAATACCATCAAATATTACTTAACCATAAGTAACACAAGATACCAATTAAATTTAAAAAACCCCCAACGCTAAGAAAAGCAAACATTTAAAAAACACAAAAGAGCTGATGACCTTGAAACAGCTGAACCTTTTTGATAAAACATGTCTAAGAACCATCGCTAGAAAACCGGCTTTCAAATAATAAAAAAAACGCATTAAAATCGGTTAATTAAGAGCTACGGTGCCAGACAGACAGACAGACACACACACATAGCGGTCAAACTTATGACACCCGTCTTTTTGCGTCAGGGGTTAATTATAAACACTATAAATAACGGATGGAAGCACTATAGGTACACCGCTGCCTAACCCAGAAACGACAAACCATCGTTTGTTGGACAAAAATTAAAATACTACCTAGCCAATCAGAGGCAGTCGTGCACCATAGGTACATCTTTGCCTTATCTTCGAGGGATAGAGGGCTTAATTTAAAAAAAATTAAATTCCGTCAAAAATATATAATTTCAATGCTAGGTATCATTTTTTTTGCGTAGTGTGTATTAAACCTAACCTATCTGTGTACCTAACCTATTCTGTGTGTATCATCAGCAATCCCATAGATTAGAAAAATTATGCCCGTTCTAACTGACACCTAAATTGATGCCTAAATATTATTGCACTGTTGGATTTTGAACTCTCGGCGTTGAGTCGTGCATTGAAAATCCAACTTTATTTAGTTTTAAATTTTGATAACGAATAGTGTTGGCGAAAACGGTAATTAAAATGATAGTGTGAACGATCAATCCAACAAATCATGCCACGTGCGCTATGTACAACTTCCTTATTTCCATAACACATAGGCCTGTTTTATTCAAACATGACATACATACTGACTGTCGTGAGTAAACAGATGCTCCACAGATAACTGGCACTTACAATGCGTATAATGGTAATGGCGTAGTAGGATGTTTGATACACTAACAAATAAACTTTTGTAGCTGTGATATTACTTTCCAATAACAATACATTTTAACATTAATAATCTGACCCTGAAAATATTTATAATGTAATTAGTATAACGCAGTTTATACATTCACAACATGGACATACACATACAATAGTCAAAATGTTCTAATTTGTTTGAAAGTTTTATCAACTTTTCTAGTCAATGTTGTGTTTGCCCCACAGCGGAGAAATTATGATGCGAATGTTGCATTCAAATTCTATGACATACACATTTGTACTATTTTGATCTTACTTCAATAAATTGGAGCTGACTTTTTTATCGTCAAGTATCCATTTATCTGAGAAATCTTTAAATATTTGACAGCCTTTGCTATAAAAACGAACAAAAAATTTAAAAAAAAAACTGATTGGAAATTAAACCTTAATGTTAGGTATGTTTGTGTTAAAAATACTTATTTTTGATGTTCCAATGTTTTTTCTAAGGGACCATCTATAAATTACGTCCCGCAAATTTCGTAATTGTTTTTACTTCCCCCTCGTCTTTGTCTCTGGTTACTTTTATGAGACTCCCCTTATGTGACATCAGATATTTTGCAATTTTACATCTAGAATTACTTTTCGAACTCGCCAACAAAACTATTTAAACATATTTTGTTGGCGAGTTCGAAAAGTAATTTCGGAACTGCTGTTTTGTTTGTGTTTACCATACAGAATACAGATACGAGTTGGAAATATTTTATGATATCCGTTAATAGTTAAAATTTTGCGTTTTAAAACTTAGATTTAATGATTTTCATATGTGACGTCACGAAACTTTGACTCCTCCCACCCCGTGTCACACTTCATCGACCCCTCCCCTTCGCTTAACGTGTGACGTAATTTATGGATGGCGCTTAATAGGCAGTGAACGACTATTTATATTCTTAAATATTATTTGCACAGACCATTAAGACCTGGCATCTGTTTCATAAGTGTTATTTTTCTAGTGCTGCGATGTTAGTATTAATAACAGCAATTAACTTAACCGCTTGTGTCAAACACAGCCACAAAATATTAATTACATAACATAAAATAATCACCATTACACATTAACTGAAAAATTGTCTACAGTTCCACAAATTCGCCTATCAATGAACATGTAAATTCTTTAACTCCATACATCAGCAGAATATTTCTTCATAGACTCGAGTTTCTTGATAAATTGCACAGCTTCAGACTCCGTCCGCCCGCCCTTTTCTTGGATGGCTTTTAAAACGATATTCCTTACGTCAACAGCCATATTCTTTGCATCACTAAAAAAGACAAAAAAATAATTAAAACATTATAGTAATGATGATGCTGCTTGTCAAGTGCACTGCACAAAGGGGGACGGTTGTTGCCCGTGTATTATTCGACACCAAAACAAATTGTTGAAAGTATAATTTTTAATTTGTCAAAGACAGCGCGAAGGGATCTCTTTCATTAATTGCCAAAAATGAAGAAATTCTACAAAATCTTATAGGTTGTGCATTGTCTGTCAGAGAACGAATGAATTGAAGATAATACTTAATAATAATAATCTTTATTTATAAAAAAGACAGATTGTAGTACATTTCAAATTCATTATTTCCACTAAGTAGGTTTGTACTATTACATCTCCAATCAAGTGGGTGAAGTGCTGTTCTCCCAGCTAGGCTATAAAATAGCCTGTATTAATTAAGGTGGATGCTCCAGGGCAGCCCGCGAAATTTAAATTTTCTTACGTTTTTTGCAATTTCCAGATCAGTGTCAGGTTGTACCTTGGTAAAAATTTGATTCACGGCCGTAGCAAGTATGTATTTTATAGAATTATAATCATTAAAATCTTCAATACAACTCTCTCAGTTAGAATTGATGTCAAATGTAAGTATTTCATGAAATCATGACATTTGGTATCAATTCTAACTGAGAGAGTTGTATTGAAGATAATTAGTAAATAAATATAAATACATACTTGCTACGACCGCGAATCAAATTTTGACCAAGATACAACCTGACACTAATCTGCAAATTGCAAAAAACGTAAGAAAATTTGTATTTCGCGGGCTACCCTGGAGCATTCACCTTGAGGAGTAACAGTCCCGAGCTTGTGAGTTATAATAAGATTTCTAAAAATAAGTGAAACAATTTTACAAATTAATTCATTTTTAGTTAAAGACTAAGTGCGCGAGTGCTTTTGTGTGTGCGTGTGTGTGTATGTGCGTGAGCGAGCGGGCAGTGCACGCGTGTGTACATGCAAGTGGGATGAGCTAGTATGCGTAAGTGTAAGGTGAAGATTCTTACTAGTTTGATAGTAATTACCCGCAAATGTAGAAATGTCCATTACGATTGCCGATGATGTCCCATAGGAGGTCCATGTCCTTTTCTATCAAATGCGTTACGTATACTTTTTCTTTTTGATCGCGAGAGAATGCAAGGTTTAATTTAACATCACCATTTTCTTGATATTTCTCGAGTTCCTGAAATAATTTTCAAAATTTAGTTTTTTATTGATTGCGTTAGGATACACAAACCACCAAGGGTTTGTGTTTTACATACAAATTATCGACGCGGCTTCGCCAGCAGTTTAGCGATCTCACGCGGACCTTTTAAGCCTCTCAACACATATACAGGGTGGAAACTTTCAGCAGGGCAGTAAAACCGGTGCAGCTACACGAAAAGAGAGGAAAGGGAGAGACTATCTATATTTTTAGTGAAATTTTGATCATTCACAGATTTAAAAATAAAATACAGTTAGCAAGAAAATGGCCATTTTACACGAATTTTTTTTCCGACTTTTTAGTACTGCAACCTGGGTTGGCCCCATAGAAGTTTTTGATCAGTATTAGAAACAGGATCGCGATGCGAATGAGGATCAAAACATCACGAAAAATTATGGATAGCCTCCTTAGACCATTTTGTGTAGCTGCAACGGTTTAAATCAAATCAAATCAAATCAGGTAGTTCCCCTTACTGCCCCGCTGAAATTTTCCACCCTGTATACTACTCGTATATATATTATTATATGTACTTGATTAAATAATTCGAGATAATTTGAATTCATCGCCATCAACTCAAGTATTGACTTTTCTTTGAGGAGTGGCTGGAGAGGTGCAACGGCGTCCTCACCTTCCGCCTCACGCAGCCTCACGGATGTTTCGGGAGTTTCCTGTTCAGGATTAGACGGGAGGAAACGCCCGGGTGTCACCACTGTATGGATGGCCCAGAGGACACAGTGGAGCATACGGTGAAGGTCTGCCCCGCTTGGGCAAAGCACTGCCCGCCGTGTCCTCGTGGAGGCGATCGGCGGCAGCGACGGGAACGGAAACGGAGCGAGAGCGAATGGGGAAGCTGTCACCTTCTTCTACGAAGCAGTAATGCTCGCGAATGAGGAGGCGGAACGCGTGAGGGAGACTCAACGGAGGCGCCCTTACGCCCCTAGGTGCTGCCGCAGGAGACGCCCTGGGCGTGGGGGGTCGCAAATCGAACTCCGGCCACCGTAGGCGCGGGCTTGCGGACAGCGAGTAATGGGTAGCTCGCCGTCCGATAAGGGCCAGACCAGAGAGTCGACGGCGCGTAGTATTCCACGCGCGCCTCAAAAAGATAATTGACGGAGCCCGCCAGGGCCGATGCTTGCCTAGTGGTCGTAGATAAATTCGAAAGAGAGACCACGCCCCATGGAACAAGCAACTTGGAACAGGGTTGGGGTTTAGTCAGTAAAAGTCTGATACGCCCTAGCTCCACCCAGAGCGGAAGAAGTCATTGGATGATTTCCCAGCCCCCAAAAGTATTGACTTTAGCATTCGTAGTAAAGTCCCTAAAAAAAGTATGTGTTGCAATGGAATTTGGCCTGTTGGTCTAGTGGTTAGTGACCCTGACTGCTATGCCGGAGGTCGTGGGTTCGATTCCCACCCAGGACAAATGTTTGTGTGATGAGCACGATCATTTGTTCTGTGTCTGGGTGTAATTTATCTATAACATGTATGTATTTAGAAATATATAAGTATGTTTATCAGTTGTCTAGTACCCATAACACAAGCTCTGCTTAGCTTGGGATTAGATGGCGTTGTGTGATAGTTGTGGAATATTATTATTATTATTAATTTGACATTGATTTTGTTATTGTTTCAAAATTTATAGATTATCTCAAATTAAAAATTCAATCTGCATTGGGCCCGCGTGGTGGATTATGGCCCACACCCTCTCAATCCTGTTAGCTTTCAAATGATGTCAAAAAGATTAAAATTAATTTAATTTTCTACCTAACTTTAGGGAATTATTGCAATAGGTCGAAGTTGTGGATGTCTAAATAAAATAAGAAGTAATATGAAAAGATAAGAAAAATATTTAAAATTTATGTTCAACCCTTAACTGCTCGCAGCGGCCGCCTTGCTGATGTAAAGTTAATTGATGATTTACAAACACTATACACACCTCCTGATAAATATAGTCCTGATCGCGATGTCTGCATCCAAAGTACAGAATGCTCTCTCCAACTTCCTTACCATTAGCACGCGCGTGCGCGCGTTCTTGTAAGAATCCACGGAATGGAGCCAAACCCGTGCCTGGGCCGACCATTATAATCGGCGTTTGGGTCTGTAAAGGTAATCTGAAAAGAGGTAAGAAAGAAATAAAATTTTATATTTCGTTTTAATGACACCTGATACCCGAATCCTAGTAATTATAGCTTTTATTTACCTAAATTGAGACTTTCTTATAAACACGGGAACACGGGGAAGAGGCTTGCCAGGCTCAGGTTTGTTATCTGCTAGCCATGTGGTAGTCACACCTTTGTTCACGCGACCAGTTGGAGTTTTATATTGAACAACTACTGCAGTAATATGAACTGTCTCTGGATACATCTAAAATAATAAATGAAATATATATATTTATAATAATTATGTGCTTAAAAAAGTATTTGTACATTAGAGCAGTTTAGTTACCTTAGGACTGGATGAAATTGAATAATATCTTGGTTGCAGGCGCGGCAACAGTTCACACAAATGGTCCAGAGGAGGTTTACAAGATGGTATGTCTTCTAAAATGTGTACAATATTTCTACAAGCCTCTACAATGAAGGACTGATACAAAACCTTGCCCTCTTGTGAATTAGTTGCCATTAGCATTAATTTCTTTTTATCCTGAAAGAACAAGTTAAGTTATGATTATTATTTTTCTAACTTAAGTTTTAATTAGATAATAAAATAAGTCATCAGCTTACTTCTTCCTCTGAGCAATATTCAACAAGCTCTCGTAAAATGTGAGTACGAGGCAAAGCTGTGATCTCCACATAATGTGAAAGAGCAGTGCGGTAGGAAGTTGGGCATGGGAATGGATGTTTCTTGCTGCTTTCTTGATCAGTATTGATAAGAGAGAATATTTCATCAAGATTAGCTGCGGTTAACTGGCCCAAACGATCCACAAGATTGGAATCGTTAATGGGGTACACTGCCACATGATCGCCTGTAAATATAATATATTAATATCAGATTGCAATAACATAGACTCCAGGTGATAAATCTACCTAGCATGTTTGTACTTTTTGAGTACCCACTTGGTTTTTCAAATTTATAATCTACATATGTCAAAAAAAATCATAATTTGATAAAGCTATGAATTATAATTAATATAATTGAGTCAAGACTGTTGCAGTTAACAGAATAAATGCTTGACTTCCATTGGTATTACACACACACAATCAGTCAACGTAACAATGGCAAATTTAACTCACCTGCTTCATATCTCATTTTGGAGTCAGAAATATCCAGTTCCACATGAATACAGGACCTATCTCCGCCTTTGTGCAATTCTCTGTTTACTGTGATTTGGGCTAAGAATGGATTCTTAGCATCATAAGGACTGGAAACAAAAAAAGTAAATTGTAACTTTTGTGGTGTTAACAAAACTCGGCCAAGGGCGTGTCGGACTTCGCACATTTAGGGTTCTGTACCATTTTTGACAAGTTGTATGGGTTTGTGTCCACAAGATACTTATACTGTGAATATTTGAAGACTCCGCTAGACCGTTTGGCTGTAAAACCTGTGTGAAACACGACGGACACGTGAGTGACAGCAATAGGGTTCCATTTGGACCCTTCAGGTATGGAACCCTAAAAAGGAATATGATTATTGTCTGATCAACATTATTGAGCTGATACTTACGGTCTTTGAACTTGCAATGAATGCAGTCTCGCAATTTCACCAGTGAACACATTGTTTGGCTGGATGTCCTCAGGACCATGTGTCACAAGTCGGAATTGACGTATCAATTCTTCTTCTCCAGTGCTCTCAATATTGAACTTCTCACACACTGATGGCCAAAATTTGTCTTTCCATGTAATGAAGTCGTCTTCAATGCTGGAATTAATTATTAATATTTTTAGCTCAAATACTTTCACAATCATTAAAATGGTTCTAGTAAAATGCATACAAGTAACATAAAAAATAATTATTTGAAAGTTGTCAAATATAATGTCACAATGTATGTTACCAGTGGCGGACTAAAGGGGAGGGCGGAAGGGGCGGCCCGCCCTTGGCCTCTTGTCCTGGCGGTCCTCCAAACGCCTCCGTGTTCCTTTGATCAAATCCTAAACAAGGCTTTAAAAATATGCTTAGTAACTATCTAAGAGGTGGTTTGGAGTTGGAAGATCCCATACAGATAAAATACGAATAAATAAATACAGCCTAAACTGGTAATTTTCAATTTTTAAAATAATTTTACTACTACTGCTAATTTTTCTTCAAATAATCGAATTCGTGCCATCCGCCAAAGTGGCGATAGCGTGCCAGGAATCGCTGTCATAAGGCTGAGGCGGAAGGAATGGCAACACGCGCTGGAGTGTTGACGCGAGCGGCTACAGTAGCCGCAACTTCCGCGGAAGCGCGTTGTTGAAGCCGTACTTCAAAGCCTGGCTGAAAAGAGGAAAGTGCATCCCCTACAGACTCACTCAGGTGCTGACCAGGCACGGTTGCATCAGTGAACACCTGAATAGAATTGGGCGAGAAGCCACAGCAAATTGCCACCACCGTAATTTTCCTCCGAGTAGTGGATCCTGGTCGCACAGAACGGGCAAGACCTGTCTCTGTCAGCAGTAGTTAGAGCTATGCTGGAAAAAGGAGAGAAAACTGGCGGCAAATGGCCTCCTTCAGTGAGACCCAGAAGAAGGCCACCGAGCAGGATCTCTCCGACGGGAGACTGATTGCCCACAGTGATTTCAGAGAATATGGCGGCACTGTGATCAAGTGCTGCCGTGCACAGCGAGGCTCAGGGGAGACCCCTTTACAGTCTCCTCAGGGATGTGCCCTAAAAGGTGTTACAAGAGGGGGTTTCGGAGTGGTCTTTTAAGGTAAGGTAAGGTAACATGGCCCCTTCCATGTGCACCCTCACTAAAACCACCCCAGTGATCACCTTAGATGATAAGAACCCCATACTCCTTGGTTTTTCCCGTCCAGGCGCCTTTTGAAGGTTTCCCCCCAGAAACAAAAAATCATCACCTCATTCAGCTTTGCCACCCCAGGCCTCTGACGGGTTTGGTCCGCCACTACACTTAAAACTTGACATATTTCTGCAGTAATTTAGATAAACAGCAAAAAGTTCAGATTAATCTAATAACATATAAATTATTCTTTATTCTTCAATAAATATCTCCTTCTGTAATTCTTTAAATTTTTAAACTGTTAAATTAATTATTGGAAGCTTAGAAAGTCATAATTATGTTAATACATACTTTGCATCATCATCCCCAAGACCAAGTTCGTACACTCGAGTAGCGCCAAGTTCTTCAAGACGCTTGTCAAGGTAAATAGCAACTGCATTGTAATGTTCATATGTTTTGTTGCCAAGGCCAAATACCTGAAAATGTATTAATACTTTAAAATCATAACATAATAAACTACATAAGAGTATGTACTGCAACAAGAATCTCAATAGCATACCACACAACGCAATTGCCGCATTGTTGAACCTAACAACCTTCTATATCCGAAAAGACGAGGTATATTTACAATCGCATTCATAGTTACGTAATTATATTTTGGCTTCCCTTCCATTAAAGAACAGGGAGTTCCCAGAAAATACCTTTCTTAACTTTTACAGCGACTAACTTCCAAATGCGAATTAGTAGTACGTTTTATTCTAAACTCCTTTGCGATTCTGTTAATCATTTTATCACATGAGTGGGGAATTTCAATATACTTATTTAGATGAATTCATAATAGTAAACTTGAAAATTAATTTAAGTACCAAGATAACTGCTGTATCCCACTGTGTAAAAAAAAACTAGTGTTGTTGTCAGAACGATATCATTAAAAATTAGGTTATAATGAAAAATTTTGAATTATCTAGACATGTCACAGAATCACACTGTTTCAACACACTGAAAATAGTTTTTTGGTCCCATTTATAAATTATCTCCAAAATCTTAGATTATTTTTTATTCAAAACATGAGAACCATTGGGATATACACAGACCTTACGAGTTACGACTTTGACACTTTGTCACTTTTATCACGGTGACGTCTGTTTTTTTTTTTTTTTTTTTTTTTCTTCGCCCTTTCTCGGGCAGGCTAAGGTCATAAACCATACCGCCTCGTCTTTAGTAGTGTATTTTTACTTTTTTTCCATTAGAATGCAGATGTAACACATTCTAATGTTTTTTGCAGTAATTGGCAACAAATGTGTTGAGTCAGCCTTCTCGGAAAACTTCAATGAGGTAGTCAATACTACAATAAAATTCTCAGCTCTATTTACCGAGATCGCGCCTGTTTCAATGATTCCACATATTGTCCAGTTGCGTAGACACTTGAGACACAAACCTACACCAATTTTACATCACAATATCCACTAGAAATCAATAAACGAATAATTAAAACAGCCACTGAACTGCACTCGAGAAAATCCCGCCAAAAACCCCTGACAACTGTCTGTCTGTGGATCACAGATTTTTTTGTTCCTTTTGGAACAGGCTAAGGTCAGAGACCATGCTGCCTAGTCATCAGTAGTGTATTTTTATTTATTTTCCATATTTTTTTGCAGTAATTGGCAAAAAATTTGTCGAGTCAGCCTTCTCGGCAAACTTCGCTGAGGAAGTCAATACTACAATAAAATTCTCACCTCCATTTTACCGAGATCTAAGAAAACTACACCAATTTTACATCATAAAATCCACTAGGAATCAATAAGCGAATAATTAAAACAGCCACTGAACTTCACTCGAGAAAATCCCGCCAAAAACCCTGTGGATCACAGAGCATTGGATCGGCCATAGACAAAACTTTCAACTTGACGGTACGGGTATGAGTCTTTTAAGCACGCATATAAAAAGTTAACGATCCGACATGGCACCGACTACCATACTCAGTACAATTCAAATCTTTATTGCTTAGCACATGTATTGTGTTTTACAAGATCATAATACAGGCCTAATCTAGATTCTGACTTCCGATTGTGGTGCCACTGATTTGTCAACTCGTAAATTTTGAATGCCAATGTGTAGGCTCTTATTTTTATTTATGATATCCTAAAGAAGTAGAATTTTTGAAAGAATCGAAACTACAGTAGGGAAAAATCGATTTTCTCGTTGGCACGGTTCAATTTGTTTGGCCCAAGACTACGCCAAATCACAACCAAAACGGTGTCGACGGTGGCAGTACGGGTGTCCATTACCTGGGCAAAATGTTGTGCTTTAGAGAGGTGAGACTATAACAAATAATTAGTGTGTCTTAAGGAGCGATTTGTTTACTCATAGCAAAATTTGGAATTGTAGTTTTAAAGTTATTTGAGAAAAACAGATTTAGCTGGAGTAACGTTTGAAACGTTACCCAGACAAAATCGTTTTAGACCGGAACCAAATACATTAATAGATAGCTTTTGTTGCGTAGTAAATGTTTGTAAATAGCAAAATTTGTGTGTGTTATGGTTCTTAAGTTATTTAAGATTTTGCTGCGGTAACGTTTTAGAATTTCCCAGATCTCGAATACGGCTCAACGCAGAAGTTTGAATAAAATACCAATAAAGGACCTTAATTTGTTAAAACATTGGTTTTTGATTTGGTTGACGTAAACCACTGTAATTGTGTAAATGTAATTTAAAAAATAAAAGGATTTACAAGAAAACCAATACACTAACAACCAAATAAACATTTGCAAATAATACCGGTGGTAGACGCTTATAACGTCAGGAATTTTAGATTTTGTAACTTTACACGATAAGAAGATAAAAACAAATTGGATTAATTTTAGTCTAGTCGTACTTTAGCGATGAAATACGCAGTTCCTAAAACATTAAGAAACATGGCATACATTAAACAAATTAAAATAATTCATGAACATTCGTTCCTGTAAATTTCAGCATTCAATTACGGCTCTATTGAAAGTTATATCAAAAAAAGAATATGTCAGCAATTCTCTAATAAGCCAACCAAATTGAAAAGGTCACTTAAAAGCGACCGCACCGTACGTACGGGTATTCTTTGCAAATTAGCAGCTTAGTATTCGATGTTTTGTACAGTTAAACAGAAAAACGTTATTCTTGAAGCCGATTTTTTATTCATATTTTTAAGTGCAGATATTATACATACACAATTGCTACTAGTTTTCTATTTCATGAATTAAAATCATGTTAATTAATAATAGTTTTAAACAATTTCATGGATCATAATTATTTAAAGTCAAAGTAACTTTAAAAATGTGAGTAATAATCTCAGTAAATCATTTATTGTGTGATTTAATCAATACATATATATGTTATATATACACTGGACAGCAAATAAACCGAGCCACCCGCTACCTAGGCACTCTAATTCGATTTTCTCAAAAACTAAAAAACCTACAATTATCAAAGTTGTACCTACAGAAAGTGCGTTTCGTGGTGATTAAAATGAAAGGAAACTCATTGGGTTTAATCAATATTTCAGTGTTTATTAAGGATTTTACAAAGAAGAGTCGTTTTCCAGTCGTGACAATCGTTAGTAATGATAAAGTGAAAAAAAAAATTAAAGCCAAAAACAAAGATAAAATAAAAAAAAAGTTTTTGATCAATATTCCGTATTCCCTCCCCTTGCTCGTATAACTGCCAGCATCCTTGTATTCATCGACCTTACAAGCCTGACGATAAAATCTTGAGGAATTGTATTCCACTCCTCTTCAATTGCGATTCGCAGCTCTGGAAGCCTTGTTGGAGCAGGTACCCGGCCTCGAACCTGGGCCTGTTGCAGCTCTTTTTGGGGTCAGGTTCCGTTCAGCAAGTCTCCTTCTGACGGTATCTGAACTTATGACCACTTGGCGTTTATCACGCAGACTTTGTTGGACTTGAACTGCTTGAGGTGGCGATTTCGCAGAACAGTAAGGTGGATATAACGATCATCTGCTGCTGATGTAGCCCTAGGTCTGCCCGTACCTGGACGGCGATCGAATGCTCCAGTCTCTAGGTAGGTATCGTCTGTAAACTCGTTGCACCGAAGATCTGCTGATTTGAAGCCTTCGAGCGACTTCAAGTTGCGCAATGCCTGCTTGAAGTAATGCTACAGCTTGAGCTGCTTCCTGAGGTGTTGTATCCATTATTAATCGAAAAAAGTAGCAAAAGCACACGCGTCTGAGCAAACGATGGACAAAAACTAAAGAAATGATAAGAAATATCCGACTACCCTCATTGTAGAGAAAAAGAACGCTAATTTCAAACTCTTGTGAAAACAGAGCAAATCGTTAGCTTTGTGTTTGTTGCTTGATTACAATGTAAGTTGACGGTACTTTCGAATTAGTTTGTAGTCACCCTGAAACGCACTTTTTGTAGGTATAACTTTGATAGTTGTAAGTTTTATACTTTTTGAGAAAATCGAATCAGAATTCCTAGGTAGCGGGTGGCTCGGTTTATTTGCTGACCATTGTATTAAATTAACTTTTTATCATTCTCGATGCTAGTCAGAGCAGTGCGCATCACTGACTGCGATGCAACAACTATATGCGTTATCTTACTTACCCTATAACGGCAAGAAAGATAGAACCGATAATACCTATTTCGTTAGATTTATCATTGAATGTGCTTAAGGGGCTTTTTACAATCCACTAGCGCCGCCAATCGAAAAAATGTCATAACTCGTAAATAGAATCAAAAATACAAAATGTGGTCTATTATTAGTGTAGAAAAGGCAATAACGTAATTTTATAACACATTGTCAACACTTGAAATATAGCTGTTTAGCTAAATCGTGCATTTGTAACAAAAACGGCCGTTTATGTTTTGAATGCACGATTTAGCTAAGCAGCTATATTTTGTGTTATGACATTTTTTCGATTGGCGGCGCTAGTGGACTGTAAGAGGCCTCTTAAGGTCTTCGCACATTACATAGACGCAAAGCCAACTCCATTCCAACTCAACTCACATTGTGGCATTGAAATATGAGTTTTACGTCATGTTACTGAGAGTGGTTATTTCAACATTAAGTTAAAAGAAGTTCACGACGCGTGGTCCATGCGTTGATCACCAGTGACAGTCACATATAATGTTGAAATATCCACTCTAAGTTGTTACTTAGAGTGGATATTACGTTACAAGGCTTATATTTAGATGCCATACTGTGAGTCGAGGTGGAATGGATTCAGCCTACCTACCTAAGTTATTAGTACCTATCTAATAACGTGGAAAAACAAAAACATTAATTGCAGCGTTACATACATTGTTATTCACATTCGTTCATTGTGCGTACAGCTAGGGAGTGGAATTCCCTGCCGGAGTCTGTGTTTCCTGATAGCTATAACCACAGAGTCTAAGTCAAGAGTGAATAGGTTACTTCTAGGCAAGCGTGCTCCATCTTCGACCACATCATCGCTTACCATCAGGTAAGATAGTAGTCAAACTCGTGCCTATCCAGACTAAAAAATTAAATAAACATCGGCTCCATTACTGTTCACAGTAAACTACACACATGCGGCTTATGTTCCAGGAAACACTTGCAATAGCACAGCCTTTGAACGGGTGAATAGTATCAAATATCTTATTGATAATATTGGACAGCATCTGAAATGGCAGAAAAAAATCGAAACGCTAAGTGTACCAGTCAGAAAGCTGCTTTATATATTCAACAGACTTAGATCACTGGCAGATATCTTGAAGTTTATGATGATCTACCATACTCTTTGCCAGTCAATCTTAGGATACTGTGTCTTGACCTGGGGATCAGCAAGTAAAAGTCATCTTATTACTGCAGAGCGTGCACAAAGAGCAATTTTATAGAAGAACTTGCTAACCAACACACTTACCATACCAAGAGTCTAGAGTGCTAACGGTGCGAAAGCTGTATATACACTGGCTGTTGTTCTTAAATTTCACAAAACTTACTGTATTTTACGCTGGGTGTTCACAAAGAGTTGTTAACACCTAGCGTAGTTAGAACCTGTGAACATCTGTGGTCTAAGCGAAACACATTGGAAGGGCAGCGGACACTTATTGACAGACCACCACGTCCTTTACTGCTCTGGCAACGACATCAGCAGTACCAACGGTGTGGCCTTTTTAATGCCTAAACATATTAAAAAAAATGTGTGATGGGATACGAGCCGATAAAACCTCATCTGTCACGTAGGTCATATGTGACCACGAACAATAGATTTTCTTTTGTGTCTGTTGTCTGACAGACCAGCCAATAAGCGATCGGATTATCAGCGTTAAGATAAAGGCTTCACCAATGAATCTTAACATCGTTCAAGTGTATGCCCCCTCTCCTCTAACCCTCTACCGCAAGTGACGAAGCAATTGAGAAGTTTTACTCCGAATTAGAATTTACAATAGCGAAGGTACCCAATAGAGAGTTATTAATCATCCTAGGAGACTTGAACGCTAAGATCGGAGAAAACGCTCATCAACTCAGTAGATGCGCGGGAAGATTTGGACTCGGGAAGCAGAATGAACGAGGTGAACGCTTAATACAATTCACTTCAGAAAACGACCTGCTGATTGTGAATAGCCTTTTCCAACACCACCCTCGAAGGCTGTATACTTGGGTATCGCCCGATGGAAAAACTCGCAACCAAATAGATTACATCATGATTCGGTCAAGGTGGAGATCATCTGTGACAAATGCCCATACGTTACCTGGGGCTGATTGCGGGTCTGACCACCAACTTTTGATCTCTAAACTGAAGCTCAAGCTGACAGCAGCCAGAATCATCAAAAAGTCGAGGAAGCTAGAGGTAAAGGATGTTCTGGGATTTCGTTCGCTCGTCGAGCAGAACTGGTCACAGTGATCTGAAGCAGATCTGGCTAACGAAACACCCGATGCACTATGGGACAGAGCTAAAACACTTATTGCTACAACTGTTTCGAACACCGCACCACCTATTGCAAATCACAAAAGACAGCATTGGATGACTGATAGCACCTTTGAGCTAATCGAAAAACGCCGGAAGATGAAAGCAGCAGGAGTCGAAGTCAAGGCTCTTAATAAAATGTCGGCACAAATACAACGTAAATGTAGACAAGACCAAAATACCTACCTTCGAAATATATGTAAAGAGATTGAGTATCATGCCGACAGATATGAGTCCAGAGACTTGTATCACAAGATTCGTCTCATTACGAAAACGCTGCCATGCAAAACCTGGGCCATCGAAGATCAGAATGGTCAAGTAGTCACTGAACTGGACAAAATTTCGGAAGTTTGGAGGAATTACTGCCAGTCCTTGTACCAATATCACGAAATTTTGCACCCACGCAGCCTGCGAGTGACATACTCGAGCCGGATATTCTTGAGTCAGAAGTAAGAGCCGCTATCCAACATCTCAAGAATGGGAAAGCCACAGGAAAAGATGATATCCCAATTGAAACCATTCGAGCATTGGGAGAGCGTGGCGTTCATATCTTCCACATTATTTGCAACAAGATATGGCTCACAGGCAAATGGCCCTCCGAATGGGCTAACACAGTCTTCACTCCTCTTCATAAAAAAGGTTCCACGAAAAAGTGTAGCAACTTTCGACTTATTGCACTCATAACACACGCTAGCAAAATAATGTTACACATCATAAACGAGTGACTGAAAGCATATTTGTCCAGAGAAATTGCGCCAGAACAAGCGGGAATTGTAAAAGGAAAAGGTACCCGTGAACAAATTCTCATCGTTCGTCAAATAATTGAGAAGGCTCGAGAGTTCAACAAGCCGACATACATATGCTTTGTAGATTTCTCCAAAGCGTTCGACTCAGTGAAATGACCAATGTTGTGGAAAACACTACTGGACATGGGTACACCACAACACCTTGTGCACCTGCTCAGGGAGATCTATGAGTGGGGAACAGCTTCAGTGCGTACAGATGAACTCCTCTCAGATAGTTTCCATCCAAGTGCAGGCGTACGACAGGGATGCATAATATCGCCATTACTATTCAACGTCTACACCGAGCTTGTAATGCGAATCACTCTCGAAAACTGGACCGATGGTGTTGTGATTGGTGGATATAAAATCGCAAACTTGCGGTACGCAGACGACACCACCTTATTTGCGAGCAACGCGAACCTCATGGAGGCATTACTTCTCAGGATGGAGCGCATAAGCCTTACGATTGGGTTGAAAATAAACCGATCTAAAACCAAAATTATGATCGTGGATCGCATCAACCACAACTCGCCCGAAGTGACACAGATTGCGAACTGCGACGTGGTACAGGCCTATGTCTACCGTGGTGCTTTGATCTCAAACAACGGCGGCTGCGTAGATGAAGTGAAGCGACGTATGGCCATGACAAGAACTGTGATGGAAAACTTAAGGAAAGTGTGGAGGAATCGCAACATTACCAAAGCCACCAAAATCAGGCTCATACAAACACTTGTATTCCCCATTTTTCTTTATGCGGCCGAGACGTGGACAGTGCGTGAGTTGGAAAAGGGGAAGATAAATGCTCTGGAGATGTGGTGCTGGAGAAGGATGCTCCGAACCAACGTGTCCATACTCCAGGAACTCGGCGTCACGCAGCGTTTGTCGGCCGTAGTACAGTCGCGCATACTGCAATATTTTGGACACGTCTCTAGGCGGGATAGCAAATCTATAGAGCGGCTGGTTGTGCAGGGAAAAGTGGAGGGAACCAGATCGCGTGGCAGGTCACCTATGCGCTGGACTGACCAAGTGAAATCTGCTATAGGATGCCACGTATCTGACTGCGCCAAACAGTCCGCCAACAGGGAGATGCAGATCGTGCGGAGAGCTGTGTCCGCCTCTACCACCAACGTGGATGCCTCTACGTGACCACGACCGCTCTGCTAAGAGCGACACGACAGAGAAGAAGTTCACAAAGAAGATGCAAATGGAAAAGACCAATCTGACAACCAATATTTCCGTAAGTTTAATTTACCAATTACCCATGTACCTATTTATCTGTTTTTCCCCCCTCCCCTCCCCAACCCCAAAAAACTACAGCTAATACAAACCTTGTGATGAAAGAGACTGGACCTCACGACACAGGGTATCCTAGTGTGGTGTCCAGTGTTACTTGTAACCATACATTATTATTATTATCGACATTTTATGGAAAATGGTACAACTATGAATCAACATTGTATTTTAAGTTTTAGGCATTGGTACAATCAAAAAATATTTAAAATAAGTAAGTACTAAACTTATCTGTGTTTTTCCATAAAAATGTTAATTCTAAGGCAAAGCAATGCATACATATAAATTTTTATGAGACTGATTTTTAAATAAAATTAAAAAATCATGACCATTTTATTATTCTTACTAACCTGACCAGAAAACTATTGTATGCAACTGTACTAACAAATCATCCATATTATCCCGTTCATTTAAGATGGTTGCGCTTATGTATGGTGCGGTCGCTTTTAAGTGACCTTTTCATTTTGGTCGGCTTATTAGAGAACACACAATAAATGATTTACTGAGATTATTTCCCCCTTATTATATTATATGATTATATTTTTTAAAGTTACTTTGACTTTAAATAATAATGATCCATTAATGTAAATGTTTGTAACATTTACTACGCAACAAAAGCTATCTATTAATGTATTTGGTTCCGGGCTAAAACGAATTTTTGAAAAACGATTTTGCCTGGGTAACGTTTCAAACGTTACTCCAGCAAAATCTGTTTTTCCAAATAACTTTAAAACTACAATTTACACAAATTTTGCTATTAGTAGGTAAACAAATTGCTCCTCATGACACACTTATTATTTGTTATAGTCTCACCTCTCTAAAGCACAACATTTTGCCCAAGTAATGGACACGCAGCACGGAGGTCGCTTTGCCGGTTTGGACTTTGGAAGTGATACAGTTAGACTTAGACATACACCCTTGCGCTGTTTGAAGATGATACAGTTAGACAAACACCCAATCAATCTGCCTAGCCTTTTCTAACTATCTTGAGGTCGGCTTCGAGTCTAACCAGATGCAGCTGAATACCAGTTAGACATACACCTATTAGGTAATAATACACGTGGCTGCAAAATGTTATGTACTAACCAATCCACGCTGTGTAGGTACGAGTACATACCTACTTTCTATGCGGAAATCGCTTTAAATTAACTTGTGTCTAAACAAAGTAGGTAGGTAGTATACTTACAGCATAATTCAAACCAGTTAAATCGGGTTCTCCATTCTTTAACCATTCATAAAACTCCATAGAATTGTCTGTGGGATCACCTTCACCGTATGTTGCCATACAGAATACAGCTAAAGAATTAGGTATGTCTTGGAGTTTCATCAGTTCTTCCTAAAAACAGACATGAGAGTATTTTTAATTGTAGGTGCATACATTCCACCAAAGCAACACAGCCAATGGTGCCGATTTTCTTGTTAACCGAGTTCCAAAAGGAGGAGGTTCTTTTTTTTTTTTTGTATCTATGTTACCCGATTTCTCCGTCAGTTGTGAACCAATTTTCAAAATTCTTTTTTCATCTGAAAGAATATACTCCCGAGGTGGTCCCATATAAATTTTATCGAAATTGCTTCAGCGCTTTTTGAGAAACTGAACAAAAACGGAAAATACGTGTACCTCGATGACGTTTTGGTGTTCTCCTAATGTTTAAATTCCACGTTCCATTATATTGGGGTTTTTAGTTTTGGGGTATAACAACTAAAAACTGAAAAATAAAAAACTTTTTTACAAAAAAAACAACCGACTTCCAAAAAAAAAAAATACACTAAAAATTAATAAATAACTTTAATTTCGGAAGTCGGTGTCAAATAACGAAGAAGTAAAATACAAACACCGACTTCCGAAATTAAAGTAATTTATTAATTTTTAGTGTATTTTTTTTTTGGAAGTCGGTTGTTTTTTTTGTAAAAAAGTTTTTCAATAACTAAACTAAAATTAGAGAATCTTATTAGCCGACTTCAAAAAAGGAGGTTCTGTATTCGACCCGTATGTATGTTTGTTTGTTCGCGATTTTTTCGAAAGCTATTGACCCAATTTGGATGGAGTTTTCGTTATTTATGCATATTTTTAAGGAAGGTTTTAGTATGTAATACATTAGGATCTGATAAAGATCTTCAGTGATAGACAGTGGAACTCTTCAATAACTAACAGCAAATGAGTCGCGATTACTGCGATCGTTTATATAATTAATGTTAACAAACTCAATGGGAAACCATAAGTAAAAATTGAAAAATAAAAAACTTTTTACAACAAAAAATAGAACAGACTTCCATAAAAACTAAAAAAGTGCTAAATAACTTTAATTTCGGAAGTCGATGTCAAAAAACGAAGACACAAAACCAGAAAATCCGACTTCTGAAGTTAAAGTTATTTTACACCTTTTTTGTTTTTTTTTTTGAAGTCGGGTCTATTTTTTGTAAAAAAGTTTTTTATACTAAAAGGCAGTGCGAGAAAAGGACGGCTATAGCTATGAAGTAAGTCAGAGATGTCAAACTAGTTTACGCCTTGCGCTTTACCGTGTTTTTAGTCGACATGCTTTTACGTGTACCCTTAATTTGTATGGAAATATTAGTTCAACTAAATTTGACAGCTCTAACTTGCGTCCGTTTGTTTCTTGTTTTATTAAATAATAAAGGCAACAGCCTAAATTAAGTTTAGTTTGTGCACAACAGAATCGGCACCATTGGCTGACTACTGGTTTCTATCTGACGGATTTAAAAAAATGTTTTACCATATCGCATTCTTCGGGATCAGCGACCATGCCCTTCATCTTGTATCGTATGCCTTCTTTGGCCAGACGACCAGCAAACTCCTCCCCAGTGCCCGTTTGGGATCCATAGAAAACAACTAAACTTCTTCCAGATGACTTTAATTTGTTAATAAAAGAATTTTCTGTAACTTGTATGGATCCAGCAGCCCTGTGGACAATTTACAAAAATGTGTTGTTATTAACATTTTAACTTAATTATTTCAATATAACCAAAATTAAATTTTAATTGGGGATCCCCATTAGGATTGTCTCATGTAATTTATTATAAAGTATAGTACTTTATTTTGGGCAACTGTACTTTATACTATACTAGCGACCCGCCCCAGCTTCGCTCGGGTACAAATGATACATATAAACCTTCCTCTTCAATCACTCTATCTATTAAAAAAAACCGCATCAAAATCCGTTGCGTAGTTTTAAAGATTTAAGCATACATAGGGATAATTATAGGGACAGAGAAAGCGACTTTGTTTTATACTATGTAGTGAAGAGGGCAATAAAGTACGATAAAAAATACTTTATTTTTAATAATTTCAGTCATACTATTTTTTAACCTTATAAAAGTAAATATATAAGTAGTAATAAATAAGTAAATGTATGAATTTGTCTAAAAAACAAGGTGGCACCCCTAATCCCCATTCACGACATGTTCGTACGACTATTTTACTTACTTTAATGGTAGGTTGGGGGTACCTACGCAATACTCAGTGCAAAGGTGCAAAAGTGTGGAACAAGGTTTAATGAATCAGTAGTAGGTAGGTACCTCAGTATTCAGTCGTCTGTGACTGTGACTTGAGTACGAGTATCATATCATTAAATTTTTAATGATAAGGATTTACTTATGTAAGTGGATTGACTAATATTTTATCATTTGGTAATTAACTAAGTATATAATACCTAATGATAATATTGGTTAGCGCAGTTTAGGTATCAGCAATTAGCCTCGTTATTTTATTTTATTTCACTTCAATGGAATGACACGGGGTACCCGTGTACCAAAACGGCCGTTTCTGGCACTTTTGCGTACTACTTTGGATACGAAACAATCTGAGACTTGTTTTAACAACGTAAAAATACTTTATCCTCTTTGTAACAAAGTGACGTTGGATTCTTTATTATTTATTTTCTGTGCTATGCTACGATTTTTTATGCAACGAGGGCGCCACTTGGCCGTTAGTAGGGCACTACCACTCGCTACTCGTTTTTGTTTTGAAGCTCTACTCGCTACTACCCGCTCATCGCCGGCGTAGGGACAAGTGCCTAATACATGTCACACAATTTTATTTAAGAGGTTTCAAAAAAAAACAAGGTGGGCTAACACATTTGATCAAAAATTAATTTTAATGATGGAAGAGATAAGAGTATCTTGGTTTTTTATCGTTTATTGGCACGCGTCTGACCACTATCCCACCTGATGGTAAGCGATGATGAGGTCGAAGATGGAAAGATATAGAAACTGAAAAGCATTACAGAGAAAGGAAATGGTATTTTACTAAATTTTTAAAAGAAGCGAGTGACTGGGCTTGCCTAACTGGCATCCACTCCACAATCGCACAGTGTGTCATGAAGGAACTGAAAACGTTCTTTGAGATAAGAGGGGGTTGTGTAAAGTAATAATAAAACATGGGCATTCCGGCAAAGGCGGATTGCCTAATTATTGTCTAGTCCAGGGTTTCCCAACCGGGCGTCCGCGGAGAGCAGCTTTACATTTATTTCTTCTTGTAATTATGTACCTACGTCTCTTTTGCTTTTTCCAAGGGGTTCGTGACGATCTTTACGGCCTGGGCCTGCAGTCTCGACATTGATAGCGATCGCTACGTCCTAGCGATTGGTCGCTACGTCGGAAAAATAATTGATTTTCTTGCAATACCTATATACAGAGACGGCGTAAATTTTAACTTGCAAGCACTATTTTTCATGAAAACTTGATCAACTGATCTGCTGGTCTCTGTACATATTTCAAGAAAATCAATTATTTTTCCGACATAGCGACCGATCGTTAGGACGTAGCGATCGCTATCAATGTCGAGACTGCAGGCCCTGGGCTTGGTCACGACTTCGGTACTAGAGAAGCACGGCGCGGCGGGCGGGGCGGCGTCGGTAAACGGAACGTTGTGCACACCACGTACCCTCAGAAGCAGTTAGCGGCAGTTATCAAGCGCAAGTTCGATCATGTATGGAGTACTGCTCTCATCTTTGGGACAGATCTGCCAGATACCAGCTTGACGCCCTTGAGACAATTAAGGAACGAGCCAAGAGGATCATCGACAATGATAGGCTCGTCGAGTCGAAGCTCCAAAATCATAACAAGCATAGACGCCGAGTTGCTAGCCTGTCGGCTTTCTTGCCGACATTGACGACATTTCGGTTGCATTTTTATTTGGGGAGTATCCGACTGAATTGCATAATTTATTTCCGCCAAGCCCGTTCCATCATCGGACCACAAGAGTGGTATGGCGATGCGCCACCGGTACATGGTGGACATCCACCCACACGCACAAAACGTTTTGAGAACACATTCATTGTGCGTACAGCTAAGGAGTAGAATTCCCTGCCGGAGTCTGTGTTTCCTGACAGCTACAACCTGGTAGTCTTTAAGTCAAGAGTGAATAGGTTGCTTCTAAGCAAGCGTGCTCCATCTTCGACCACATCATCGCTTACCATCAGGTGAGATAGTGGTCAAACGCGCGCCTATCAAAAGTAAAAAAAAGATAAGTGCATGTGAACCACTTCTATGTGTTGAACGTAAAAGACTTCAATTGGCTTATTCCACTTCAACCCCAAAGCCATTGTTCTCAAAACTCTACGGTCCATACATTCATTCCACCTTAAACCCCAAAACGATTCTTATACCTCAATTCCACTTAAACCTTAAAACAGTTTTGGTAGAGTCAACAGCAAAATTGCAGGAAGCATAAATAAAACACGAGTTTTAAGGGCTTATTTGGGCTTATTAGACACATATCGGGTGTAAAAAGACAGTTTCCGAAGCCGAAAGCCACATATTCTACCCATTATTTGGATCATTTTTTTCCACTAGACCATGCCTGAGAATCCACTGGTTCTGAAGATATTGAAGGTCAAAGTTGCCATTTTTTTTTACGAATATAAATTCCAAGTGGTATTACTGAACTTTTTCCAAACAAAAATTGAATGATTTTTCGATATGTTTTCGAAATTACGCATTTGCAGCTACAAAAACACAATGAATATCAAACGTTTTCGACAAGTAACACCGTGGCTTAGAGTGAAGAGGTGGGGTTTAACTCCACTTGCCTGAGTTCGCGTTATATTGCGCGCAATATATATATATATAATATATTTTTTCATTTATTAAAATATGTAAAAGTCGTTTACCAGCAATAATTTTTGCGCAGAGCTACTTTGTTGGACATACAGTAGGTATGCGTAGGTAACGGCTTTGTGATGTGTCTTTTTACACCCTGTATAATCATTGGTACCTATATAACAACGATTCACTATAAAATATAATTAAGAATTTCTTTACAGTACCTAAACTAATTTCTCAAGCTGAATTTATATTCTTGAGAAAATCGGAAGCTGTGATTTTTTCTAGAGTATAGCATAGTTTTTAATAATATTTTTATAGTGAATCGTTGTTGTATATGAATGATTAAATGTGTCTCATAAGCCCTTAAAACTCATGTGTTTTATTTATGCATCCTGCAATTTTGCTGTTGACTCTACCAAAACTGTTTTGTTTAATTTGAATTGAAGTATACAAATATTTCTTAATTTAATTTTAATACCTAAAATAGCTTTGCGGTTGATGTGGAATAGGCCTTTCAATTTACAACACCCGCAAATCCGCAAAATGCACAAAAATGGACAGGGTGAAGAGTCAACTGTTGCACATTATACAACAACCTAATGAAAAAATTAAGAAAATTATGAAAAATGTAAATAAATCTAGGGTAAAACCAGATCTTGAATCGGTAGTGTAGAAATGTGTATTTACGTAAAGTTTTCCTGACAGCAGCGAACTATTTATTTTCAATAACGCCTACCAGTGTTGAAGCTGAACGAGCTTTTTCTTCTACCGGATACTTCTGTAATGAGCTGAGAAAGTTCCCTGTGTGATAAAACTTATTTATGAAATCGTTTCAGATGCAAGGACAAATTGTTTATGTGTACCTATACCTATTTTTTTTTTTAAATCCAAATATCAAAATACGTAACTAAGTACCATGAAACATGTCAACTTTGCGCACTTTTTTCGAATTATTACAATTTTTCTCAAATCATCCTACGACATATACAGAGTTCAATTTATATTGCAACCCATACGTAATATGTGCCCATACTTTTATTTAGGGCATTTTAATGCATAGTGTCAGTTAAAAATCAACTTAAAATATACAGCGCTAAGTATTTTCCTTCATCAGCTACAACTGTAAGATCATGTGCATGTGTTAGTATAGCTAAATTTACTGTTATTCAACATTTCATTCAATGTTTGTTCGATTTCGTTGGCGGGCAAAGTTATCTGGACTTTTAGCCAACTTTGCCCACATTGATTTTAACGCAAATATTATGGCCTTGTGTTTCTTGGCGAGATTTTCTCGAGTGAAGTTCAATGGCTGTTCTAATTATTCGCTTATTAATTTCCTAGAGGATATTATGATGTTAAATTGGTGTAGTTTTGTGTCTCAAGTCTCTACGCAACTGGACAACATGTGGAATCATTGAAACAAGCGCGATTTCGGTAAAATGGAGCTGAGAATTTTATTGTAGTATTGACTACCTCAGCGAGGTTTGCCGAGAAGGCTGACTCGACACATTTGTTGCCAAATACTGCAAAAAAAACACTAGAATGTGTTACATTTGCACTCTAATGGAAAAAAATAAATAAAAATATACTACTGATGACTAGGCAGCATGGTCTCTGACCTTAGCCTGTTCCAAAAGGAACAAAAAAAAATTATGGCCTTTATGCAGACTCTGCATAAAAGCCATAACAGATGTAAAGATAGGTTAATACCGATATTTGTCAGTATTAGCTACTCGTAATATGAATATAATAGTCTAGTAATATTATAATATCTTAGCTAATACTAATAATTATATTATTACTAGACTATTATATTCATATTACGAGTAGCTAATTGCCCTTTACAAATGACATAAAAACCAGTACAAGAGGAATGTAAGCGACACTATGAAAAGTTTCTTACTAAAATGACTGGCCAATGTTACCCTGACATTTTTTATCTTTTTCATACAAACCTCATTTCGTTTTTGGAAAGTGCTAGGGTTGGCACATGGTAAAAATTATTCTGATTTTTTTTTCTACAAAGAATATGTGTTTAAGTAAATAAAAAGAAAAACATAGAAAAATGTTTAACGCTTAGTATTTAATAAAATATGAAAGCAGATACTTAGGTACTATTAGAGATCAAGTCAAGTAGGTACTCGTAACTCGGTATGTGTTAGTTACACCTTTAGAGTGAAACGGAGCGTGAATAGAGCAATCGCTCTATTCTCTCACCTTAACTGTAGATAATATGTAATCACATACTATCTACAGTTAAGGTGAATGCTCCAGGGTAGCCCGCGAAATTCGAATTTTCTTACGTTTTTTGCAATTTGTAGGTCAGTGTCAGGTTATATCGTGGTCAAAATTTGATTCGCGGCCGTAGCAAGTATGTAATTTATAGAATTATAATCACTAAAATCATCAATACATCATCATCAATATATACAACTGAGAATTCATACCAAATGTCATGATTTCATGAAATACTTACTTACATTTGGCATCAATTCTAACTGAAAGAGTTCTAATGATGATTTTAATGATTATAAATCTATTAATACTTGCTACGGCCGCGAATCAATTTTTTACCAAGATACAACCTGACCTGCAAATTGCAAAATTCGTAAGAAAATTTGAATTTTGCGAGCTACCCATGAGCTTTCACCTTAAGGACCACGTTCAGGGTCATGCACTGATAAACCAAGATAACCAGGCAATCATTCGAATTGGAGAGATAAGATGCTGGAGAACAATAAAAAGTTAATTGCCCAACAGTGTGTCTATAAACATAATTAAGTAATTTACATTGAAGTACGTCATTCATCAGGAAATTACTGCCATTGGTTGAATTAGACACGGAAGCAAAAGAACAACTTATACAAAAAAGAATTTAGTAAATCATCTGATGTAAGTAATGTAACACAAACGTGTTCTCGCTTGCGGCTTGACGTATGTATGATAAATAAAGAACAGATAAGAAATATAAACAGCACAGTCTGAACTCTTGTGCTTGTGTCATAAAACATAATGGGCATGCATATAAATAAAACAAAGGTTTTCGAGAATGAATGAATGAACGAGGGGTCATTATGTATGACTATTATTATTAAAGAAGGTGAACACTTATTTGAATTATTAATGCGTAGCCTAGTGGAACATTGAACGCGACTTCGTCAACCAACACCGATTCTGACGCGACACTGATATCTACTAAGTGGGTATGTAGAGTGAATCACGTACCGCCGCTGTGAGTACTGAGCAAATGGACTCTGGTTGCGTACACTGCCTTACACCAGAGAGTGTATAATTTTTACATCACAGCGCCGCGTGTTATTGCCGCCTTGTACAATCAACGGCACATCAGTGGTAACAATTTATCATTGACAGCGCTTTTTAAGCAACTTCAAAAAATCCGGCCAAGCGCGAGTCGTACTCGCTCATGAAGGGTTCCGCATCATCTGCCCAGGGATTGAGCATAAATTCGAAAGAATTACCTCGCTCCTGGGCATTCAGGGCAGGGAAGGAACAGAGGTGGGTTTTAGTCAGTAAGAGTCTGACACGCCCTTCCGCTCCACCCTAGAGCGGGAGATGTCACTGGATGATTTCCCACCACACAAAGAAAGGGGTTCCGCATCGTCGTACAAAATTTAATACTATAGATACTTTTTAAATACTTAACCGCTTTAATTTTTATTATTTGTTCCTATAGCGGCAACAGAAATACACAGTCTGTGAAAATTTCAACTGTCTACCTATAACGGATGATATACATATATGTCGCAGGCATCTGGTTGAATTCGGCATTCAATTGGACGCCTAGGCCGTTCATTAAACGCCGGCGCGGGAATTTAATTAAATGACTGAAGGACAACCAGCCAAGTTGTTGAACGCAACGTTTAACCAGTTTTCTTTTTTTTTGGATGTCGTCTAGTCATTTTGTTAAATTGGATATTGATGAGTTTGTGATACCACTGATCATGATTATGTGTGTACAAAAGGCAATGCTAGGATGCAAGAGCGAGCGCAGCGAGCTCGCGACTTTTAATTTTTTTAAACTATTGAGCTCGACAACCTGCGTCTTTTAAATCAATTGAATCACTAACTACAAAACGCGTCTAATCACTAACTCGTACAAGATTATACGCATCTACTTGATGCCATCATTAAGATCGAGCAAAAAAAGCCAAAAAAAAACACGTAATTTTTAATTTATTTTTATTATCTGTTTTTAAAGCGGCAACAGAAATACACATTCTGTTAAAATTTCAACTGTCTACCTATTACGGATCATGAGATACAGACCGCTGACAGACAGATGGACGGACGGACGGACAGCGAAGGCTTAGTAATAGGGTCCCGTTGGTAACCCTTCGGATAAGGAACCCTAAAAAGTGAAAAATGTGTAAGTGGGAAAGTGAAATTTTTTTTTACAAAAAAATACAAACGACTTCCAAAAAAAAAAAAGCAAAATACACACATCAAAAGTGTCTTTAAGGATCAAGTACGTTTTAGAGTATTACCACAATTGAGAATTGTTAACGCCATCTATTAACGAAGAGGCGGCAACGCGTGATACTGCACCACCTAGCGTCGAGTAAACGGGAGGATCGACGAAAGGCGAGCGCAGCGCTGATTGGTCGTCGTCAAAATGGAATCTGTCAGAAAAATTACTTAAATAATTCATGCCTTCATTCGTTCGATCGTCGAAGAGAAAAAGATGGTAGTCGTCCCGTATTATTATTATACTCTTTGTGGTAGTCGGTTCACCATCCTCTTTTAAATTCCTTAATCTTGTAAACCCAATGTCATCGCAACTCTGGCCCCCAAGATACAGGCGCTGCCTAGTTTGGGGACCAATGTATCTCTTATTTTGTAAACAAAACAAAGAAACATTCATTGAAGAGGCCTGCCCATCTAATCCCACAACATAACAAGGATTATTATTTTAACTTTTTTGGATTGTTATTGATTCTTTTTAGTCAATTTCACTATTTGAATAAAAAAACTTTAAATTTTGATTAAAAATAGAAAATCAACTGTCAAATAAGATTCTTATAAAAGTGTGTATTAGCGTTTTTACAAAACCATTACAATCTGCATCGAACTGAAAAAAATTGCATTTGATACGAGAAGAGATGATGAGAGCAGTGAGAATGTTGAAGTGTTCCAAGCAACGTACTGTGGGTGTCGCTCTTGGTACTAAACAGAGCGTCATCATAAGCCGCCTCTGGACCTTAGACTATGAAAGGTTATAGACGCAACGACATTGGACATTAAATGAAGCAGGATCGTTAAAATGTGTGAGTGACCGTGACGAACGTAATGATCACGTACCGGCTTCTCATTTGTCTGTGTGAGCTTATTTGGTGTGTACAGATACAAGCCGGCTTCTCATTCTGGTACTTCAGATTGCTGGATTTAGACACTATGTCTATAACCTTTCATAGTCTAAGCTCTGGACACGCGATCGTATCACGGGTAGCGTGGACGAGCAACATGAAGGACGATCTCGCATCACCACTCGCAGACAGAACCGGTACTTCCAAAATACTACTGATCGGAATCGTAACATGACCGCCATGATGTTGACTACAAGGCTCCACAGCTCTTCAGGCTTGCTGATAAGCGACTAAACCATCCGAATCGTTTACGTGAAGTAAGTCTGCGTTTCCGAAGGCCGCTGAGAGTTCCATCTATAGCACCCTGCAATCGGGAACACCGAAATTGGGAGGAAGAAGCAGCCAGTGCTTGCTTGCTTTTCCGATGAATCTCATTTCGGTATGAGGCCAGATACAAGACATACTCGAGTTTGGAGGACCTTTTGGACGTCAAGAACGTTTGAAATTTGGCAGGAAATTCAATCATATGGTACAATAATGGTTTGGGCCGGTATTGGCATTGGATCGGTGGAAGAACCGATCTCATTTGGATCAGGGGCAACCTCAATGCTCAGATTCATGCGGATAGGATTGATTCAGGCGTGATCATGTTTTTGCAAAGCCGGTGTTGGGTGATTCGTTTCGACTAATGAACGACAATGCACGTCCACACACGGCTAGAGTCGTAACACGCACTCATACCGATGCTCGCATCAACTTTCTGCCGTGGCCTGCTTTAAAATTTAATGAATTATTATTTGAAATTGAAATTAGGAAAAAGCCGACGAAAAATTCCAACGCTAGGGGGTCCAGAATCATGTACTGAATCACTAGTACACGTATGTGCGTTCATGTACCTTACACCCTGTATTATCATAGTAGTGTAGGTAGTGAGGACGATTTTCGTTACGAAAGTATTACTACTGATGTGCTGTTGACCGTACGGTCGTCCGCACGTAACGGTTAGACTCTGACCTTCAGTTTAACTAGACTAGTACAGTTTCAATAGAATACGAGGCTAGATTATTTACAACTGACGTGCGGCGACTAAGCCTCACGTCAAAATCTTCTAGAGAAGGACTTCATGAATATCCACACAATGTATACCTATTCAATACACTGTCTTCTAATGTGACTTAGGTATATATTAAAGAGTTGTTTACCACAAATATTTACAAAGTTAGAATCAGTGTGCATCTACTTCCTTCTATTCTGGTATCTAACTATGTATGTAGATTATTATGATTTTATGAACATAAGATTGGTTAACAGTAACAGAAGTTGATTACCACAGTTACTTTTACAAATCTACATGATAAATTGACCCAAAATTATTAGGACCCATATTACAGTTTACATATTTCATCATTTCATGTTACTACTGACTACGATGATAGACTAATAACTAACTTTTTAACTAAATTTAACATCAGATGTTAATTAAACATTTTGAAGGTACTGAACCAATGCCGAACATTCAATACAAGAAAATATAAAATAACTCAACTGTTTAGTAATAAAACTAAACCAGCAAAATAAAATCATACATATTTATTTATTGTTTCTTGTTACTTATTTAACAATTAATTAAATGTATTCTTAACATTAATCAGAATATGGACATCTTGTGGAGCTCGTGGTTAAAGGCTCAATTACACCTTCCGATTTCAAGGGACCCAATTTAGGAACAAACTAACTATGAAGCAGGAAGCGAGCAATTACACTATCCTAAATTGAACTCCTAAGTCGGCAGTGTTGCCAACTCTTACAAATTCGAGTCCCTAAATAGAATATCAAAAGTCGCTCTAAAGTCTCTTATAAACTGATTCTACCAGGAGCGGACTTAAAAATAAAAAGAGCGGACACAGATTTTTTTTCTGGGAAAGGGACTTTGTGAAATTTAATTTAATTTTAAACACAAACAAAAATACTACTAGCCCATTTGTAGCGACAAAGTCTCTAAATTGGCAACACTTAGCTCTAAATCGGGGTGATGCGATTACACTATCCTAAATCGTACACAATTTAGGAAGTCAAATCGGGATCTTTCAATCTCACTAAATCGGACACTAACTACTCTAACTCCTGTTTCCTAAATTGGTTCCCTTGAAATCGGAAGGTGTAATTGAGCCATAAAGTAATAACAGCCGCACGGGTTGATCCATCAGGTTAAGGCCCTACTCACGGTCCAGTGGCGCCCTCATTGAATAAAAAATCGTAGCATAGCACAGAAAATAAATATTAAAAAATCCAACTTCACGTTTGTTACAAAGAGGATAAAGATTTTTTACGTTGTTAACACAGGTCTCAAAATGTTTCGTATCCAAAGTAGTAGGCAAAAGTGTCAGAAACGGCCGTTTTTGGTACTTTTGCCTACTACTTTGGATACGAAACATTTTTAATATTTATTTTCTGTGCTATGCTACAATTTTTTATTCAATGAGGGCGCCACTGGACCGTGAGTAGGGCCTTAAGCTACGCTTGCCGGGGTTGGTATGGACGGAGGAGTCGGGTATGTAAAGATGGTCACCCATCCCCATGGATGGGTGACCATCTTTACGTGCCCGACTCCTCCGTGCCTCGGAAAGCACGTTAAGAGGCCGTACTCGAAATTTTGGCCGATTTCACATATTTACGTGATTTTAAAGATGTGATTTTACAGTTAAAATAATGCATTTCTATAAGTTTTAATGCACAACATGAAAGATCATTTCAATTATGATCTAATGAATGAGCTAGATTCGAAGCTTGCGTTGCGTATTATAAGTCGAGATTTGGATTGTTTTAAAAGATTTTTTATTGGCAAATTTTTGTAATTTTTAATTTTTTTTCTCAAGAAATCGATTGATGGTGAACTGAAGTTTATTTTTTGCTGTTTGGGTTTTATGAACGAGAGTTTTAAATAGCCAAAATCAAAAGCAATTCTTTGCCCATTTTCTCTAAAATTTGACTAAGTTGAATATTTTTTTACTCAAAATTTTAATATAAAAGTGGCAAAAAGTGATTCATACATTATATAGAAGACTTTTGCAACAATACATTCTAATTTTTTCATACCGTTTAGACGTCAATACGATTCGTAATTATGTGATATTCTAAACCCCTTACAGCAAAAATTCACAAGACCGTCGTCGGTTTGTGGTCGATTAATCGTAATTACAATAAAAATGAAAAAAACTAGCTCATACATTAGATCATAATTGAAACGATCTTTCATGTTGTGCATTAACACTTTTAAAAATATATTATTTTAACTGATAAATCACGTCTGTAAAACCACGTAAATCAGCGAAATCGGCAAAATTTCGTGTACGGCCTCTTAAGCCGTTAGTCCCGGCCGTCAATCGTGGATCTTTGATAGTCGTTACGGGTCGTCAGAAGCCCGAATGTCTGACAATCAGTCTTCCCAAGGGGTATCGTATTACCCAGTTACTGGGTTGTGGAGGTCAGATAGGCAGTCGCTCCATGTAAAATACTGGTATTCAGCTGCATCCGGTTAGACTGAAAGCCGACCCCAAGATATAGAGATTATATTAGTAAATCCTAACCAAATCGATAAAGACTTCATATTTTGCAATAAATTGCGAGCATTTGTCGTCTGTTTCTTTTCTATGCAGTTCGAGAGTGACCGCGCTTTAGGTGATGTCTCGGCCTTAATATGAGAAATACATAATATTGTACCATCGTATTACCTACCACTTGCTCATGTATGCCTGTGTGTACATAAGTTATGAAATAGCAAACAAATAAACCCACCTACCTATCAACACATTTTCTTATAAAATATGATAATAAGATACGTATGCACACAAATCTTACATTTATTCAGATTTTGTGTACTTAGTAGTTAACATAATTATTATAACTGACATAAGTAAGCCTGGAATGCCCGAAGGGTAAAAATAAAAAATACGACTGAGTGCACAAACGCCTTTGCACTCGGTCGTATTTTAACATTAGGAAAACTGATTTGAATTCATCCAAACGAATACGAGTGAGTGCACAAACGCCTTTAGCTGTGCGTTGATGTAGAAAGGTAAGAAGTATCGATAGTAAATTCACATTTCACCTGTTATTTTCCTCAGTTCCAGGCCCATGTAATAACTACCTTCTGAGAAGTTCCAAACATATAAACATACTGTCGCACGAAGGGCTGGACCCGAAGCACCACGACGAAGGATCCGAGAACATAGACAGAGTCATCACGCGCAGGTCGCGTAGCATGACCACCATAGAAACGGGTTTTGTCGACGGAAGAATAGACAAAATTACAGATTGTAGAAAGATTTCTACCGTCCTAAGCATGTTAAAACTGAAGAGAAGAAATGTTTATATTCTTCAGTCGACAAAAGTCTACAATGTAAAGCATGACCACCAATTTATCTCTACTTGGGTAGAAACATTTCTTCTCAACAAGTGTCAAATAGTCTACATCATATTGGACCTAGACAAGATCTATATTGATTTTAAAAATTTAATTCTGTGACTCATTCAATATTTCAAAATTGTGGGGAATCTTCCACAAAAGCCATTAATTAATCAAGAGTTGAAGTCACATAGCATCATAGGTTGAACTTTTATAAAAAAATAGTTATTTGTTATGCAAGGCTGCAAAGTTGTTTTTTGGCGCGAGTACTTGTATTGAAGCCTGAGCAAGCAAAGGATTCTAGGATTGAACCGATGACCGAAGCGTGTGGTTCAAATGTAGAATCCTGAGCGTAGCGAGGGTTTCAAAGGTACGAGACGCAAAAAAAAAAAAACTTTTTACAAAAAAAATTCAACCGACTTCAAGTGTTTCTAGTTTGGTTTCTTCGTTATTTGACACCGACTTCCGAAATTAAAGTTATTTTGCATTTTTTAGTATTATTTATTGAAGTCGGTTGAATTTTTTTTGTAAAAAGTTTTTTATTTTTCACTTTTTAGTTGTTGTACCCCATTCTAAAACTAAATTAATAGGAAAGTTATGCCCGAATTGATAGCCCCAAAAATAGGAAAGTTGAACATAGTTGGTGAAATCAGGGTGTATCAGCGTGAACTGTACGAATCTGTATACCCCTTTAGAGCATATCAGCGTGATGTAATGTTGTGAAGTGGTGAAAACAATATACAGACATGCGATTGCAGCAATTTTGGAAGGTTTGCTATTATTTATTGAAGAGTTCCATTGTGTATCTCCGAACTTCTTCATCAGATCTTCACCAAATTAAAATGGGACCACATGTAAAGCACCATCTTTCCAACAAAATAAAATCATCAAAATCGGTTCAGCTAGTAAAAAGTTATGAGGTAACAAACATAAAAAAAAAAAAAAAATACAGTCGAATTGAGAACCTCCTCCTTTTTTTGAGTCGGTTAAAAAAATAATAACTTCGACGGACAGACGGACGACAGACAGACCGACAGACAGACGAAATTAAAAGAATTAATATGTCTTTGTCTTCATAGAAACAGGAGTCTACGGGTCGCCCCGTGCTCGGGCAGAAGAGCACAAGAAATCGACATAGTTGGATAGAAAGAACTTTCGATCCAACTGTCTGGTCTATTCTTGGTAGAATAGAGATAGAAATGGTCATGCTACGCCGTGTTGGGGGTAGAAACATTTCTTCTCAACAAGTGTCAAATAGTCTACATCACGTTAGACCTAGACAAGATCTCTAATGATTTTAAAAATTCAATTCTGTGACTCATTACATATTTAAAATTGTGGTGAATCTTCCACAAAAGCCATTAAATCAAGAGTTGAAATCACAGAGCATCATAGGTTGAAGTTGATTTAAAAAATGTCAGGGTTTTTAAACAGTTTTAACGTGGCCGACATTATAGCTGTTATGCAAGGCTGCAAAGTTGTTTTTAACCGACTTCAAAAAAGGAGGAGGTTCTCAATTCAGCTGTTTTTTTTGTTACCTCATAACTTCTTACTACGTGAACCGATTTTGAAGATTTTTTTTAAATTTGAAAGCTGTTGCTTCACATTTGGTCCCATTTTAATTTGGTGAAGATCTGATAAAGAACTTCGGAGATACACAATGGAACTCTTCAATAAATGATAGCAAACCTTCCAGAATTGCTGCAATCGCATGTCTGTATATTGTTTTCACCACTTCACAACATTACGTCACGCTAATGCGCTCTGAAGGGGTATACAGATTTGTACAGTTCACCCTGATACACCCTAATTTCACCAACTACGTTCAAATTCCCTATTTTTGGGGCTATCAATTCGGGCATAACTTTACTATTAATTTAGTTTTAGAATGGGGTAAAACAACTAAAAAGTGAAAAATAAAAAACTTTTTACAAAAAAAAATACAACCGACTTCCATAAATAATACTAAAAAATGCAAAATAACTTTAATTTCGGCAGTCGGTGTTTCTAGTTTGGTTTCTTCGTTATTTGACACCGACTTCCGAAATTAAAGTTATTTTGCATTTTTTAGTATTATTTATGGAAGTAGGTTGTATTTTTTTTGTAAAAAGTTTTTTATTTGGCGCGAGTACTTGTATTGAAGCCTGAGCTAGCGAAGGATCCTAGGATTGAACCATTAGCGAAGCGAGTGGTTCAAATGTAGAAACCTGAGCATAGCGTCTCGAGGGTTTCAAAGGTACGAGACGTAGAATAACTTTTTGATGGACAGACGGACAGATGGAAAGATGGACAGACAAACAGACGGACAGATAGTGAGACGCACAGATGGACAGACGGACAGACGCACAGACGGACACTTGGACAGATGCGACAGACGGACGACGGACAGATGGACAGACAGACAGACAGATTAACGGACAGCTGCAAAGATTGACAGACGGACAGACAGACAATAGGATGACAGACAGATGGACAGACAGACAGACGTACAGCCGGACAGACGGACGACGGAAAAACGGCCAGATGGACAGACAGACACGTGAGTGACAGCAATAGGGCTCCAATTAGACGCACAAAATTTTGTGACAGACGACGAACAGACAGCCAGATGGACAGACGGACAGACGAAATTGATAGAATGAATATGTCTTTGTCTTCATAGAAACGCGAGTCCCGTGCTCGGGCAGAAGAGAGAAGAGACTAACTCGACATACTCGTAGTTGGATAAAAAGAACTTTGTCTATTCTTGGTAGAATAGAGATAGAAATGGTCATGCTACGCCTGCAGGTCAATACACCGCACTGATGTGACTCTTCTAGTTTGTTAAGAATGTTCCCATGATGGAATTAACTTCACTACGTCGCGCGTCGTAGTATTCTATTGATTGTTTATTTTAGCGAGATTAAAATACACTAGGTACCTATGATATTATATTCAAATATTTCCTTTGTCACGCTACGTAAACCACTTTTGTGAGATTAGCGAATATCACTATATGTATTTAAGTATTGTAGGTACCTACCGTTTATTATTAGAGATTCTATTGTATGCTAACCAAATTAAAAGTTTACGTAAACACGGTCTTTCGTAAATGCTTAGATCTACGTACATATTTAAGTACCTATCATTAACATTATCGTAGGTAATAAGTGTGTACGTGCTACGTGTCAAGCATTTTTTATCTGGCGTCACATTGTGAATAATTAATTATTGATTTTATTTTTGATAAATAGTATGTATATCTTATTATACAAAATCATAGCAAATACAAATGCTACCATTTTTTTTTTGCCAAAATTGCTATCGGTTATGCTGTATGATTCTATGGCTTCAAGAGCACTAAAAAAGGTTATTTTTGTCAAATTATAAAACATTCAACGGTGCTACAAAAAAAACATCACCAGACTGGCCGTTTCTTAAAATAGTTTATATTACCATGACCGTCAATCGTTTTATTTCGTATACGTTATGTACTCGTAGTATACGAAATACTTCATAATAACATTCAATCAAACGCATCTCACGCATCATTATTCAGGTAACTAAACTTAGAATGATCTCGAAATGACTAAAACTACAATCTGGGAGTCTTTAGGTCAAAAGTGAATAGGTTGCTTCTAGGCAAGCGTGCTTCGCCTTCGACCACATCATCGCTTACCATCAGGTGAGATAGTGGTCAAACGCGAGCCTGTCAATGATAAAATAAGAAAAAATAACTTATGGAACTCCATAGAATAAAAAGGATATATTTTCATTTCTTTTGATTCGACTTCTGGTTTGGAGGACTACACGAACACCTTATATTATTTATCTATTTATACTAATCTATCTAAGACTAATCTATACTAATATTATAAAGCTGAAGAGTTTGTTTAGTTTAACGCGCTAAACTCAGGAACTAGTGGATCGAATTGAAAAAAATATTTTAGTGTTGAATAGTCCATTTATCGAGCAAGGCTATATAAAATCACGCTGCGACCAATGCAATAGGAGCGGAGCATCAATGAAAAATGTGGCAAAAACGGGAAAAAATATTCCTTTAAGCTTCCGTTGGGAGCGCTCCTCTTTTAAACACTTCCATACTTCTACTGGTATGTCATCAGGGCCAATGGCCTTTCCATTTTTCATACATTGAACTGCCTTTCTTACTTCATCCATGCTACTTCTCTCACCAAACCCATATTTACTTATACCTCTTTGAGCACACCATTCCATTCATTCTCTTGACGGAAACCCCGTTCTAACTAAAAAAAAGTCCGTGACAGCATTATGTCTATCTTTTAAGGTTAACTCACTATAATCCTTCGTTATGGCACGGGGTCTCATCTCGAACAAAGAAAATTTAGTTCAAATAAATCTCAATAGATGGCGCAATATGCATCGATTTCCTATTGAAGTTTAAGTAATATTAATATTTTGAAACTACATTATGGTAAAAACTGTATTTTTTTATTAAATAAACTGCCCTAAGCATAAAATTGTGGAATAATGAGCTTTTATTTCAAATTTAGACGATTATTGGAACGAATCCTTAGACATCTATATTTCTAGTACCAATAGATGGCACTGTTTAAAGTTTCAGAGTTTATCCATTCGCCTCTTTTAGTGACACATTTTGATACAGTAAAACTGCTATGAAGTGCAAAAATGCTCTAAAATAATTCCTCAATGTGTGAGAAAATATTGATAAGACTTTAAGTAAATTCATTCAGTTTGCAAGCCGTCGCTGCTAACACCATCTAGTGAGGTGTAGAGGACGGGCCCGAACGAAGAAATAAAGTTACTTGTGCCAGACGAAAACCCATAGTTACGGTGGTACCGTTTCTTTGTATGGGGTGAGGCATCTATACGCTAGTATTATATTATCCGTGGTTATGGTAATCAAATTTGTTCTAAAACAATGCATTATTTACGAAGGTGTTTTTATAAACATGATATTAATCCTTATCCAAAATACGTTATTCATCATCATCGTAAGTATTTAATTTTTAACAAAATTACCCTTGAAATCGTTTGGTTTCAACGAATATCGGGAGATATCATAGTTTTAATCAAGTACCACGCGCAAATTCGTGATGTGCAAGGCGGGCGATCATGAGGGATGCGGACGGGGGTGCGCTTGCGCTGGCCAGCCGCTGCCGAGGTACCATTTTGCACTGTATAGCCCATTTATTGAGGAAGAATAAAGACTTTATAACATCATGCTACGATACAGTAACCATAAACGCGGGTGAAACTGCGGGCACAGCTAGTCTTATACAGCATGTAACAAAAACCCTGTCCGATCCTGAAGGGTTATTTGGTATCGTACTGCGTAGACATATATACGTATCTAATCATTTAATGGATACGAGATTATTATTTTTCCCCAATAAAAATAATTAATAAAAAAAAATATCAAAGGCAACACTGAGCGCTCGACAAAGTTCACCTACAGATTCGTGTGACATTGTGAAAGAAGCGGTGGTGTTTCTGATTTTGTGTCTTCGTTTTTTGACACCGACTTCCGAAATTAAAGTTATTTTGCACTTTTTTTGGAAGTCGGTTCTATTTTTTTGTAAAAAAGTTTTTTATTTATCAGTTTTTAGTTGTGGTTCCCCATTAAACTGTGTTAACAATTCATAGACACGATGTTTTTTGTTGATTGGCTGTCAATTTTTGAAGAGTTTCGTCCGCGTCGCTGTCTCCGAAACACATCATCAGATCTATATGAAATTTAAATGGGACTTTTTAGGCAAAAACCCCTTTCGAACAAAAAAAGAATTTTGCAATCCCGTCAATATATGACGGAGTTATGCCCGAACATACAGAAAAAAAAAACATACTTCCTTCTTTATGAAGTCGGTTAAAAATGAAAAGATTTCGCCGGCCGGTGGAGTGTTGTAAACTTATGACAATTTGCCATGTTTAGTGTTAAATTTTGCATATTATAATAATGAAAAATCTATAACTTTTGGTTTTTATGAATTAATTTATTTTTACTATTTTTCTAGTACGTACCTATGTTAAACTAGGAATACGCCTTTATTGGATCGGAAAGGGTTTTTGTTACATGCTGTATATAGCAGTCGTATGCGTCAAACTTAATTAGCACTTCAATTTACATATTGGCATTTACTGAGTTCTGGATAAAACCCTACCTACGTCAGACCACTTCAAGTAAGCCGTTCAAGAAGGTGGAAAGTTTTATTTCAATTTATATTTAAACCTGTAGGCTTAACTATAAATAGAAAAAAAATAACACGGAGAAGCTCGTATTCCATTCGTATTTTTACATATTATAGTAGGTGTCTCTAATAATACATATTATAAACAGGAAAGATTTTTTTGTTTGTTTGTACCGAATAAGTTCCGAAACTACTGGACCGATTTTAACAATTTTTTCACCAATAAAAAGCTAAATTATCAGCGACAACATAAAAAAGGCTACTTTTTGTCCCGGGAAAAATAACTGTTCCCGAGGGACAGCTCACGGGAGCGAAGCCGCGGGCAAAGTGCTAGTACGTGATATTTTACAAACAATTAAAAAACGGTTTGAATTTATTTTACGAATACGACTAAGTGCACAAATGCCCATATCCTTTAAAATACTGACTGTTACCATTTGGCACTGTATCTACATAGAACAGACCATCAATTTATTTATCTAGACAGGTACCTACTATATTTGTATTTGGACTCGGTGATAACACAGTGTGCGAGTGATTTTGAAGATAACTACATAAAACATCTACGAGTGTCGCTGTTGCGTCGTATCACCAGTTTTAAATTAGGTACGACTCATAATACAATTACCTTCCCAATTCTGAAGCTTCTAATTGACGTTCACAATATTATTTTTGTGACAAAAGCGAATCAAAGAGAATTCATTTCACATAGATCTACATGCGAAATCTTGTTGATAAGCGTAGCTACAGTCGAACGCACGTAGGTGGTAGCACTTTGTCCTTGAGAGGTCCTATAGAAATCGTAGTACCTAGACGAAGTATCAATAGAATGCAGCCCTACCATAACGTCATAAAACCATCATCTTTTCGGTGAGAGAGAGATACGTCGTTATACAGGACGAATAGCACTATCCCTTTCTCTCACCGAAAAGATAATGGTATTAAGACATCATGGTAGGGCTGCTAGCTTACCGGTTTTTTTTTTACCAGTGACGTGGGATCGACAGTATTTAGGAAGGGTAGTAAAAATGACAGTTTAGAGCCTTACCCAATCAAAATCTAGCCCATCTTGAGTCGAGCTTAGCTTAACATCTGTTAAAAAAAACACTTTCATTTGTTGTAAAAATAAAAGCAAGTTTATACGGCCTTAGTCAAGGCCAGTCTTGAGAGTCTGACAAATTTAGAGTTAAAAAGCAAGATTATACAAATAGTGAAGCTTAGTATCAACATAAGTTATATCCGGGTTCTTATGAAAAGAAGCAATGAACTTCCGTAAACGTCAAACGACTTCAGTTTTAAATTACTGTATTCGTATACTTCACATTCAATAGCAAAGAATACACAAATTATAATAATAATATGCAGGTTTTAAAGCGACAGAATTTCGAAGAGGGCAAGGATTGTTGAACTCAATTCATCTTGCCTGACTGCATTTAACATTTAAAATTGAAATACCTAATTGTTTTCATGTTATTGTTGCGGATATTTTGAAAAACTTCAACTGCTTCTGTATGGCTGGTTGTCAATTCCCTTCTGTAGGGTCGTTTTTGCGATACACTGGTGTATGGCCTCTGTTAAGGGTCTACGACGCCTACGACACAAGGTCTAATTAAGGCGCTATTAGCTGCCAATGACCTTGAGTGGTTAGCTTGCGTGTTCTGTGCTGAGCTCACGTAACGCGTCATACGTCCACCCCGTAATAGGACTCGCCCATCAAGGAGCGCTGTCCGAAATTAAACACACATTATTAATTTATTAAATTATTACACATAAAACAACAGGTATTAAAATAAAACACTGAGACTAAATTATAAATAATTAAAGATCTTTAAAATGGTGAAGGTTGCATAAAAATACGCTTTATAGTTTTTGCGTGATTCTCAATTTTTTATCCGCGTTAGACATAACTTTACAAATTAATTACACCATGTTATAAAAATATAGTTTCAAATATTCTCAGATTAAATTACGACGGAAATTGTCTAGAGTTACGTATATTTTTTTCAAAGAAAAAAATATACGTTACTTTAAAACCATTAATGTCGTATAAGTGCGCCTTAAAGCGTAACCTATTTTATTGGTTAGCGTAGATAGTTTATTTAATAGCAGATGAACTTATAGTAGGTATACCTAAATATGTACATATTATTATTTTGAATAAACTTTGTAGGTAAGTTTTATAATGTGTACCTATAAGTAAGGCGTAGATAACTTAATTGATAGGTAGGAGCAACGCTACGTCAGCGACTTCCTATAATATTATGCAACAGCTACAATCACAGCTGATAATAATATAATATTTATTTTTGCTACATATTTTCAACCTTCGTAGAATTTCAATTGACGGACCACACAGTGGGTGGATAGTTTTAGTTTCGCGGTCGTCCCTAGGTTCTTAGCTTTATTGATGTACCTACTTAGTTATGCTGGGGAGCATAACTAAGTACATCACTAGAGCGAAGAACGAAGGTCTAACCGTACGTAGGAATTACGTGAAATTCGTTCGTACACGCGATTTTACCGTAATACTTGTAGAATTCAATAAATGTATCCAATTATAAATAATTTGATTGATCATTTTAATGACATGATAATTCTAAATGCTGATTGGTTTACTCTTTAACTTTGATTGGGATTACGTTCCTTTGATTCAATTTTAATTTAAACTAATAACTAAATCATCATCAAAGGTAGGTATTTTAGATTAGTACAATAGATCAACATTATCGGTAAGTATGTAGCCGGACTTATGATAAAGCATTGAAATGCCATTTATGCAGACATGAAGCATAAAAAACAACGAATATTTTCTTGCATTAAGCGGGATTGGTGTAGATATAAGTACCTACAGTAGATCGCACATTGGTAACACTTTGAACTTAAGCTGGCCTCGCGTGGAGTTTCAATAGAATAGGAAGCGTATACATAGTGGTTTTATTATCAATGGCGTGAGGCATACTGAGTGCCAATAAAATAGTGTAGTGTGTGTGTGTGTAGTATGTGTGTGTGTATAGTGTGTGTGTGTGTGTGTAGTGTGTGTAGTGTTTACTGATTTTGATCAATTTTGTTCCTTGATTGTGAAAAAGGGAAAAAGATTTTAAACAAAATTATTTGTGATTTGAAAAGTCCAGTTATTGTCGTATTTTATTGTTTTTTTTTCATATTACAGGTTTTATATACGGGCCCAGTCCCAATAAGATTTTTTCAATTTGTTTGTACTTTATAAGTTTATGCATAGCTACTACTCGTATTCATGTAAAACGCTTACCTCAATTTTATTGAATGTATAAATGTACCTAAATGCATCTAATACCAAATTGTACTATTATTATGTTGATTGTGATAAATATATATAACAATTATACACAAATATGCCAGACTTTTTTTTAATTAACCGTACCCATAACTTAAGTATAACTTTATCATCTATTTAAAGGATCAAAACTATTAGAGCGATTACTACGCTCGATCTATTAGGCGTGTGTGCGTGAACGGTGCACACAAACAGCATCGAAATGAATTAACCTGAACTCTAGCTCTAGCGACTCTAGCGAGTAAATTTTATGCACGGACCCACCCACGGTAGAAACCTGTAGCAATGTCGTGTCCGCAGCAATTTTGGTCTTTTATTGTGGTGATTATAAAATAACACAATTCAACCATTTATAAAGATAACCTACTGACTGTATTAACGTTTATATACACATGAGCTGCAACGATTTGTACTTACAATCCATGCCCAAAAACGAAAGCAATTCAGCCATCATTCTTAAATAACTTCAGCCCAGAATGTCAATCACCCAAATGACTAAACCTCTAGAACAATCAAAATAAAACTCTAGCACATCAATAATTCAACTTAGCCTACTGTTCGCTGCTTGATTAAGACCTCTCGGAAGTTGCAGCACAAACTGAATATTAACTTCTGCTTGTTGATTCTGCAAGCTTGCAGACCCTTGAAAAAATAAAACTTGCTGACCCTGAAGAACAGCTGCGAGTGTACACTCGTTTGACGTTAAATTGGGCAAGATATAATAATTAGAGATACCGCCAACAGTTGTTATAGCGAATAGTCGAATATCGTTTAATCGCCATTCCTTAAGGCGAATAGTCGAATAACTCGCCATTATTATTCGACATAAAACAAGAAATTTAAAAAATAATTGATTTGTTGTTTAGTAGTCTTGAACTCACCAATCACTTATTTGTTACCATAATTTAAAAAAAATCTAAGGTTATGAGAAAAGTAAACAATGAAGTTAAAGAAATCAGTCTCATATTATACTGATTTTACATTTTTGAATGCTGGCAACTGATACATAATAATATTAATACTCTGTTTTGTTTTTTAAGAAAAATTCAAGTTTGATTATTTTTAAGTCTATAGTTTTTTTTAGGCAACTATTTGCCGAATGTCGAATAATACTAGCTATTATTCGGTATTCGCAGAATAAGAAAAAAAATCGAGTAATGCCGATACCGAATAATAGCGAGTATTCGCGGCATCTCTAATAATAATACTTCTGTTAAAGTTTTACCTGTCCAAACAAAACCACTGCCTGAAATGATGAATTGAACACGAATAACCTTAGGTTGACGGGCTAGGGTCTTAGGTATAACTTTTGGATGTTTAAATATTGATCCCTCTGATCCACATGTAAGTATTAGCAAGGGATCCCCGTCTACTAATGAAGCAAGAACTATTTTATGGCTATCTAAGGGATATAGTGATTTAGGTAATAGTTAATTAGAGCTGCAGTTATACGGAATAGCGTTGTTTAGTGGTTCCGTGATTTACGATTTTGTGTTTGGCTGGCTATGGAATAGATTCTGCATGGTGACTAGTAAGTAGTTTCCCCAACTCCTTTAAGTCGCCAGCAAACAGTTACCTACCTAAGTAATAAATTCGACCTAACCAACTATTATAGAAAACAATCTGTGACTTAACTCGTAATGAATTATGCAAATGATGTTTATTCAATACGTATTTTGTAGACCTAGTAATACATAATTATATTCAATACAAACCCGTTTGATGAATTAAGTGCCTAAAAGTCAGTCAACACGGTCGTATTATTCTAAAGTTATCCACTGACTTAATTGGCATTGACCCTGACCACTAGATCGCCAAATCAACTCGGAATTTTGTATTAATAGTAGTATCTGTCCAGGGCAGACCTCACACATTGTCATTTATTTGATGGTTATTGCCTGTGTTGTAAAGTGAAAACACTAAAGTTACCTTAGCAATGAAACCTATGGCGAAACTGTCTTAGGCCAATGACTACAGTTGCCATGAGTTTTATCGGCGATCGTGCTGAGAAGCCCAATTATGTAATAGGCACAGTAGATACATTCCTACCTACCAAAATACATTCGATGCATTTTTTTGACAACCACGTCACGTCATGGACTCGCGGACGAACTTATTCAGGTATCAGATATCACAATCGAAAACAGTTTTGGAGAAATGATTTTTATTCAACATTTTAAAACATACAGGAATGTTTATTTTTTACCAGACTGCGTCAAAAGTAGAGGTTAATTTGATTCTCCAAGTAAATACAGACTGGGCATGTTTAATAGAGATTAGGTACAACGATATTATAAAATGTTAAAAAGTTACGTACATCCTTATAATTGCCCTTTAAAAACCTACGCACGCAGTAAACTTGTACCTATACATATAGGTACCTACCAAAGCAATGAAAAAAGACTCCACCTTCGTCATTGCTCTCGCTAAAGGACCCATTATCCTGTTGAGAAAAAAAACCACCCGACTCGAGTCTTTTCCAATGACGTCAGTGTCATATGGCTTATTTATGGCTAACCTGTGGCTTCAACAACACTCAATTAAACTGAACGCCCGCCGCCGCCGCCGCAGTGATTTTGTTTCCCTCAACAGATCTTTTCATTGCTCTATTGCTGCATGATTGAGTATTTTATTATATCCTGGTACCCTGGTATGTACCTACCTACACTACATAACTAGGTACGTTTAAAAGCTAATGATAGTACAATAAAATATGTAAAGTCACGCACGCTTCAAATGTACATAATATATTTACTTAATGTTATGGAAGTAGCAAGCAAGGGTAAAAGCGATAAAGCAAGTAACAATTTAATTAGGTAGGTACCGTTGCTAAGAAGTCGTAATATTAACAAGAAGGTGCACGATTTGTAACTTATTAAAATCCACTTTATTAGGTTTATGTGTGTGTACCAAGTTTAATCCGATAAAGTGAATTTCAGAATAAAAGTTGCTATGTGCCTTATTTCTAAATTATGTACAGTCGACCGCACGTCAGTGGTAACATGTTGACCTTGAGCAGGACTAGCGTAATAGGAGTTTCAATAGAATAAGAGGCCAGCTTTTACTGGTTTTTTATTTACTATTGACGTGCTGCCTACAGTACAAAACACAAACTTGCAAAACAGTACACTTACTGGATCGAATATTTACTAAGCAATATTTCATCTTTTTTGTTTTCCTTCTTCGAGTTATACAGCCACCAAATGGTGCCTCCCAGTAAGACAACGAGCACAACAATATCAAACGTGCTGAATAGTGATCCCCCCGCGGCAGCTGCAGCAGCAGCGCCGGCCGCCGCATCCTTCAGTACGTCCTGTGCGCTGTCTGACATTTTGTAGGTTATGTTTCCTTAGCGCAATAGATTACGTAGTAATAGTCACTTTGTTAAACAAGGTCACTTGTCAGACTTTATTTTTCCAGAGGACTTTATTATTGGCACATCCGGCGACAGCACGCCTAACGACACAATGTACACTGCACTGACTGACACTGACTGAAGTGACGTGATGGTTAGTTTCTTTTCTAGTTTGGTAACGTTCTATCACTTTACGAGTGAACGAGAACGATAGTCGACACGCACGGTCTGTCGACACGACACTTCACGACAGATAGAGCGAGTATTGCCGAATAAAGCCGAAGGGGGACTATAGCGCGTCGCGGCATTCGCGGCGTACGTGCTTGGTGTGGTGCTTGTCGTGCTCAAGCTCTCTCTGCCGCTAGTTAGAAGAGTTACAACAGGGCCACTTGTAAATACCTGACGTACCACTTCGCTCCACGTGCTTACGTATTTTGCACTACGGTACCAAGCAATACTAACGAAACGAAAAACCACGAAGCATGTACTGTGAAAAATCTGAAATATAGGTACGCCGTGAGTCCGTGACCACCGCGTCGAACCCGCGTGGTGACGTGGACACGAGTATAAGTACAGTACACGACTACACGAGTGAGTCTGAGTCTGTCTGACTGAGTAGTAGACGAGTCGACGACCGAGTTTGCCGTTGCTTCGGTTGCGCTGACTTGTGCGTCTTGCGACCCTTGCGCCATTTGCTTAGCAATTCATTATTATTCAAAATAATGCTTGCAGTCTTATCTTATCTTTAAGTGCATTCCTACTTAGGGTTGCCAACAATTTATCGGTGAAATATAGTATTTTTCAAAATAAACTACAAAAAATATACTTAATACGCTTCCAAAAAATATAGTATTGTAGGGAAAAAGCAAAAAAATAGACAAAGATTTACTTAAGTGTTTATTTTCTTTAAACTATTTGTTTTGCCCTTTTTTTGTCTATATTATTACATCTTTATTTTCGCCATTTTTTTCGAACTCATAACCGAAAATATCCTTTCGGCATCGGTGGAAGTGGCGGGAATAGAGAGTAGGACTGAAATTACTCGTACTTTGAATAAAGGTTAATTAATTTCAGTTCTTTTTTTTATTATACTACCATTTTTAGCCTGTAGTTTGGTCAATAAACTAACTACAATCTTTTGCTTTTGCAAAGATTTAATTTTAATATTGTTATTTCAGAGCAAAGTTCGTTCATTTCGATACTCAATTTTTCTTGTAAATTTAGAAGATCTAACTGTCTCAAAGTCATTAAATGAATCCTCCTGTTTTAAATGTAAATTTTGGATTTTACACAACTAATTTTTTTCACCAAAGTTTCCACAAAGATGCTCTAAACATTTATCAATAAATACTTACCAATTTTTTTTATTGAATTTCATAACTTTTTGTGTGGAATTTTACTTTTTTTTTTTTTATGTTTGTTAGGCTCTAATGTTTGCAGCATTTTTTGATTTTATTATAACCCTCCCACAGAGAGAAGACCTGTGCCCCAGCAGTGGGGACATTAAAAAAGGCTGATGATGAAGATGACAATATAATATATTAATTACACATCTAATCTACGACAGTCAAAAGTTAATGCAAAGGCGCTTTCAAAACTTAAAAAAATGAAGGATTTCTTTGTTACATATTGGTGTTGAAAATAGTATAGTATTTTTGCGTACTAAATACAGATTTCTTCAACAGTATGTAGTACGCAGACTCTAAAATATAGTACAATACTTTAGAATATAGTACGGTTGGCAACCCTATTCCTACTACCTACTTACTAGTGACAATCACACACATTATCTATGTATTTTGTATTCACCCTAATAAAGTACGGAACTAATTTATTTGCTTCTCTGTGTGTTGTTCTGTACTCATAGATAAATGTGACTCTTTATCTTTCTGTCAAGTATTTAATATAAGTAGGTACTCTAGCTAGATACTTCCCAATTAGTTGTGCGACTAAAGATTGCTCATTGTTGTTTTTTGCTGTCACTTTCGGACCTAACCTATTCTCGTAATTCTCATTAAAATCTTAAACCTCATTTTGCCACACAATTACACATTGAAGTGCTATCGAAGTGTTGTAAGCAGAATTTTATGCAGCTTTTATCGATATGAAATTACTAGTGATTTCAGTACTTACCTAACATCATTTATGAATCTTAGGTATGGCAGTTGATGAGTTGATGATTAAGTCCAGAATACACATGCTACCTAGTAGCATACAATAAGCACGTGTATACGAAAAGAGCATGCTTATGAATTTATGAATGAGCACGCTACTAATCGCAAACCAGGGCTTCCAGTAGATATTTTTAAATTATTCGGCAATGTTTCTGAAATTATACAAAATTGAATGTCAGGATACAAAGTTACAAACAGTGCTTAAATTTTTTTAAACAAACACAATAATGATCGATCACGTGAACTTACCTACATTATTTTTTTATTTATTATTGTACTCATAAGGGAACTCAAAAATTATCACCTTAGATTGTGATAAATAATAAATATAAATCGTTTTACTCCAAAATTCAAGCAACATGTTTGTGTTAAACTCAGATAATATAATTTAGGCTTTCCGTATCCATGCCTAGGGGTAGGCTAGCGGATTAATTCCGAACATGAGTTACCGCACCCCTGGACACTAAGGCCGGGAAGGAACATGGGTGGGTTTTAGTCAGTAAGAGTCTGACACGCCCTCCCGCTCCACCCAGAGCGAGAGAAGTCATTGGATGATTTCCCAAACCCCAAAAAAAAAAAAGGCTGTCCGTATCCAATTATACATGAGGGTCCAGGATACAAAGAGGATACAATCAGTAACCAAATTATACAGTTTTTGTATCCAATTATACAATCCGGCAGCCCTGTCGCAAACCAGTCAAAGGGGTGAGAGGGTGAGAGGAGGGTGGTTCCAAAGCAAGTCTGAACGCGTTCTATGCGAGCATGCTGCTTGAATTGTTTGCGTATTCACGATGGCTCGATGGGTCCATAATAAAACTTTAAATTTTATATTTCTATACATTATGAATGTTTAAGGAATGTATATTAATTAAATGTGTTGAAAATAATAATGTTACTGAATTTAATTCATTCCGCAAAGAAACGTCGCTTTTTAATGCTAAATAATAAGCATGTGTATCTCAGACGTGGTACAAAAGAATACCTATGCTCTTAATAAGTATGCTACTGAGCTCTGTGCTTTCATGAGCAAATGTAGACACTCTGAGAGCATGCTACTAAAGAGCATACTACCTAGAAGCCAACAAGTGTGCTCTTTTAGTAGCATGTGTATTCCGAACTTAATGGATTCAAATAGGTACTTCATGAAATCAAAGCTGATAAGAGTAAGTAATTGTATCTTTATAAGTATACAATTTTAGAAACGTACGGAAGTTTTATAGTCCCTCCCTAGCTTGTATGATGGGAAGGCCATCAAATAAATATCTTCTGCGAACTGTCACTCAGCAAGTCTGCACACATTTCCTTGTTCGCTGTATGTATAACGTAGGTAATATGTTAATTTGTCCTTCTCCAAAACTGTTTAATAATTAATTTATTTGATATTTATTCAGGATTATTTATTATTTACTATATTCTTTATTTTAGACCATGATACATTAAATAAAGAAACTTAAAACTAAACAAATACAATGGGCGGCCTTATCGCATTCCGCGATTTCTTCCAGGCAACCTAGAATGGACAGTAATTGCCTGGACCTGATATGGGGCTGTCATTGGTGTGACAATAATAAATAATACCAATACCAAATAGAGACAGAATCACACAGGAACTAATATGTATACAAATTCAAGCAGTTTCCTTCAACTTAATGACTGAAAACTTCCGTATAATTATGTGAGTTTACCTTCAGGTAAAAAACGGTACCTAGGCGATTTGTAAATTTTCGTTCTATTATAAATTAAAATATACAGCGTAAGTAATAGGTATATATAACCTACCTACATGACCGAAACAACACATCATACCGAAACCACATATGTGCCGAAACTGAGGAAAACTTGGCGGGACAAATAAAACTTTAAGGAAAATACACTGCTACTATACACAACGTTCCTAAATAGTGGACATTTCCCGCTCTAATTTACAATTATAGTTGTAACATTCTCTCTACCTTTAACCTGATAAAATAAATGTTGTACAAGTAGCGGCACGTAAGTCAGCGCTGAACGATAATTGCTGCGCATGGGTAGGTGGCGCGGGTGGCGCGCGGGGAACAGAATGCGACTGGCTGGAGAGCCAATCGGCGCTACGCACACTCGCCCTTCATCCCGCTAGCCCCCTCAGGTACCTTAATTTTTACTTCTGCGCAATAACGGTCAGCGCTAAAGTTTCGTGCCGCTCTACTTGTAATTCATTAAAATTATGATAAAGGAGATCCGACAAAATTGACCCAGGCCCGGCGCAAAAGAAATGTGTCTCAGATTTTAGAGTAATAATAGTAGAAATACTGTAAAGTATCGCTATTGCCAAATTCGGTGGCTAACATAGTATTTTTGGCCGGTGAAGTTTCTTTTGCGATAGATGTAGAATTGCGCAGCTTCAGTGGAGCCCCCATATAGATAAACTGTCCAAAAAAGTTAGCTCTGCAGCATACGCCGTAAGGAAAAATCGTGGTTTAACTGATTTAGAGACAGCTCGTTTAGTATACTTTAGTTATTTTCATAGTGTGATGTCGTACGGCATTCTGTTGTGGGGAAATGCCGCCGATATTCAGACAATTTTTTTTTTTTACAGAAAAGGGCTATTCGTGCAATTTATAAATTAAGTCCCAGACACTCCCTCAGAGACAAATTTAAAGAGATTAATATTATGACTGTTCCCTCTCAATAAATGTATTTATGAGAATCTCATGTATGCACATAAAAATAGTAATCTGTTTAAAAGATACAGTGATATCCATTTATCCATAGCATAAATACAAGGAACAAACACAAATTTATTGTACCTAAAACCAGGCTCAAGAAAAAAATAGGTGCTTCGTTTAGATGCCAATGTATACGTTTCTATAATAAACTTCCTAGCCAAATTCAAGAACTAAGCATAAATAAATTTAAATCATTTATTAAGAGTCTATGTTACCTCAAATGGCTTAGCATGATCCTCCGTTATGTCGATAATACTGCAGCATTAATTTTGAAATAAATATATGGCAAGGTTGAGGATCAATGTTAAGTATTATAAACCTCAAAAACACGATTCCATAAAATTTTCTCGATAGAAAAAAAATCCAAAGTTACCTCTAAACCGAAAACAATAAACCGCTAGCATTCAAAAAATGCTTAAAATTAGATCATGAAACTTTGCATACTAATTGAACTTACTATAAAGCAGGTCCTACAAGTTTTTTTATTTTTAAATTACCATTATTTTCACAGTAAAAATAAAATACCTAAACTATCACCTAAACTATGCCGTCTTGAAGCTTGTTCCCTGGCGCCCGACGCCCCCGTTGTTCAGTCTCGCTTCGGCTTTCGAACGGGAGGGCTGTGTCGCTTGCGCTCAGAGCACACATTACGCAACAAGACTACGTAAAATACAAATCTTGTAGTACTTATACTTATAGTGTTGGTGCAATGGGAAATAACCGTAATAAAAATAAGAAACGAAAGGTTTGGCGCAAAGAAACTGGAAAACATGATAAACGTAATGAAGTAAGTATATAGCTACCTATCTACTTACAGTATTAGTGATTACAAACATGTCACGTTTGGTGCAGTGGCAGGTGATTGGCTGCTGCGTTAGGAGTTGCAGGTGTTTCTGCATGTGAAGATTTGTGTTTGTAAACGCACCTTTCACGATTCAGGCGAAATCCAGGTGTCCACTTTTTTTTTTGATAAAAAATGTGAAAAATGGGTGTCCAATTTTGTAAAAAGTTAAAAAGTTCCCTAAATAGGTTTGTTGTTGTTTTGACAATATACAACAAATAGGTATCTATGTAGTACCTATTTGTTTTTTTTTATAATGTTGCCGACTCCAGGATTTCAACTGAATCGGAGACGGTGCGATTACAAACACAAATCTTCACATTCACAAACGCGCAGATCCGACACAACTATCTGTAGGCCATAAAACACTGATCTGTTATTATTATTACTACACATGGCTATATAATTTTGACGGCACGGTTGGCGCAGTGGTTGAGCGTTCGACTGCTACGCTGCGTGTCGCGGGTTCGATCCCCGCACGGAACAAATATTTGTATGACCTGCAGATAGTTGTTCCGGGTCAGAGTGTCTTGTGTATGTGAATTTACATGTTTGTGAACGCACCCACGATACAGGAATATTCCTAGTGTGGGGCAACATTTTTTTAAAAGACAAAATAAAATCAAAAAAAAATTTATCAAGCTATAAATTTCCAGTATAAGCTGATCTCAGATTGTATAGGAATTCCGTACAATGAGAGGTCAGCTTGTACTGAAAAAGTATCCCTCCACCATCAAATACCAATTCACCAAATTCGTATTTCAATAAAAAATGTAGGGTGGGTAATTGTTATTTGTTATTCATAGGGCAAGTCTGCTTCTATGGACGATTTAGTCTTCTTTTATATATTTTTAGGGTTCCATAGCCAAATCATAAATAAAAATATGTGAGGTCTAGGTAGGTATTTATTTGTCCCGTGTGATTGTTACAGGACCGGACGGACGGAGGTATGACCTCCGAAAACTGTAGAAATAAATTCGGACGAAACAAATCTTCATGTGTTACAAAATATATAATTGTAAGTACCTATCTATCATACGTATGTGATAATCACGAAATTTGCTGTTCCCCCATAGCACTACCGCTTGGTACTAACGCGTAACGGTACTATCACGAAATTGGCGAATTCATAATAAAATTTTCATAATGTTGGACTTTTTAGGGTTCCGTATTATTTATTCATGTTGACAAAATTATGCTGCCGGGGTCGCGAGTATATTTGAAAGAGAGTTACCGCGGCTCTTGGCACAGGCAACTGAAGGAACAAGGGTGGGTTTTAGTTAGTAAAAGTCTGAGATGCCCTCCCGCTCCGCCCAGAGCGGGAGGTCATTTTTTTATATTTTTTTTATTATAATCGTTTATTAGGAACAGAACAACAAATACAGGCAGATAAAAAACAATGTACAACGATGGTAGCTGCAAAAGTTTAAAACTTTGGCGCAGCCACCAACGCCCATCACGCTACTCATTGAATGATAACATAACATACCCCAAAAAAAGTGTTTTATAATGAATGTTGTGTTTTCTTGCAGATCACCTGAGAACATGAGCTGTTCACTGAATATACACAATCATTGAAATCAAGCGTCCCATTGCAGCATTCTAAACATCTTTGGACGAAGCTAAGATATAGATAAGATAGAAGTAAATTTTTGGAGAAAAACTCAAAACGGACTTGTCGTAAATAAAAAACATCCTTGGTATATACAAGTGCAAGGACAATTACATATCATCGGTACAAAAAAAAACACACACACACACACACACATTATTACACACACACACACACATTATTTTCGGAATAAGGTCTGGATGCGACAAAAACATCAAAGTCGAAATTATAGAAAGGTGACCAATATTTCTGAAATGGAACTAAAATTAGAACATTTTTATAAAACATGCATGTTACCTGAGCTATGCAATTCCAGACATGTTCTCACTATGTAAATTAGAAATTTAAGCGATTAAAAATAAATGTTATTTAATTTTGACTATTTTTAATTACTTTGAAAAAAACTTATGGTATTTATCATACCTACCTACATACCTACCTGCATACTTACCTACTTATCCTACCTATACCTACCTATCTTATATTTATACAAACCTTGTCCTGAGAATCACGAACACAACAAAAAAAGAATTATGCAATTTGGTGAAGTCCTTCGAAAGATATACGCATACCTACAAATGTAGGTACGCCGGCGGTAATCGCCGAAATCGGCGATTCATTCTTATATGTAGATGCATAATAACTAAGAAAGTGGTAATACAAGGAGAAAGCTACCTATTATAAGATTTTAAAATGGCACAGCGTAAACTTACTACCAAGCCAATGTACCTACAGAACCCTCAGTGCAATGGTGACTCGCACTTGACTAGTTTTTTGTAGCTCTACTACTACTAAACCGACTCTAAACCACTGCATAAATTCTACAATTTATGTAGTGGTTTAGAATTGATTTTTCTAACCTATGTATACCATATGTATGTATACCTAGGTACTTGCATATACCTACAACCTACATAATTACCTACATGCGCAAACGGCTGTCACATAACATACATACACGGCTAAAACTATAAAACGCAAACTTACTACAAAACTAATTGGCGGAACCCACAGCGCAAAGTTGGCTCGCATTTGACTAGTATTTTATAGAAGTAGGTAGGTAAAATAAAATAGTGTGCATGGTTAGACATCACCTATACCGTCCAGTACAAGCTGATCTCGCATTTGATAGGCTTTCCGCACACTGAGAGGTCAGCTTATACTGGAAACTTATCGTTTATAGATACATTGAAATTGTATTTGCGATATAATATATAATTTTATATTCATTAAATGACAAGTTAAAATTAAATTAGATTGATAATTTTATTTCTTAGTACTCGTCCGATAATAGTGTAGTTTACTCTAACGAAATCGCTTCGACCTCAAGGCCGCGCGTGTCGCGTCTCTGCGAGTAAAAGTGTGCGAGCGAGATAAAGAGTGCAGTGGCACGCGGGGAAGTGGGGGCGAAATTAGAATTTGAGCTGAGGTGGTATAGGCTCTTAAACGTAAGCTAAGCCAGAAAGCTTTTTACACAATTAATGACTCCCTTGAGGACAAAAAGGCGTGGGATTGAGCTGCTTCAATGATATTCATGAGCTATTGTTTTCATATGTACTACTTATATGTATAAACACTGATGAAAATTTTTTTTTTTTATATTCGTTTTTGACATGAATACTTGTATAGTAATAAATTATATTTTTAACTTATTTTTTTATTGACATTTTATTATTACTATTTTGTTTGACATGAATATTTACTTTGTAAAGTATTAAGTATAATTTTATTTTTTTGATTACTTAATTATTGTAAATGTGAGGACTATGTGGTTATTATTATTATTTTCTCCTCCTTTTTACAGTAATTTTTAACGTTGTCTGACAGTTTCAGTACTTTTGCGGCCTACCCAAATGTCCTTTCTTTGGTATTGTTCGTCAAGTCATTGAGCTCCTTAGTGGTTTTTAAGTTGAGCTATTCGACTATTGACAAATGCTTGCACTGACTGGACAGGTCCACTCAAATATATGTGGTTCTTTCTTCAAAAGACCATTACAGACACTAAGCTGCATGGTCCTCATATAGAATAATGTGAATGCGAGTACTATGTATGTCATTATATGCATGTAGATTTTATGATTGTCTGGCAGTTTGAGTATTTTTGCGGCCTACTCAAATGTCCTTACTTTGGTATTGTTCGTCGGTTCGTTGAGCTCCTCAAAGTTCTGAGTTGAGCTTCGCGATGACTGACAAATGCTTGCACTGTCTGGACAGGTCCACTCGAATTTGTGTGTTGCTTTCTTCAAAACGCTCATCCCAGACATTAACGTACATGGTTCTCATGTGATTTAACCAGTACACATTGTATGGATTTGAACGAGCGTTTTAAGAACGAGCGTTTTTTTGCTATGATGATATCAATATTTCAAAATTATTGTAATGTGATTTGTTAATTTTGTAATCTACTTTTTTATTAATGAACATACTCCATTTAATATATATATATATAAACAATATATTAAATTAACCGTAAGTACAACCTTGTTTTCATTTCGTCCAATGGTATAATAAATGAAGTATAATAGTCTACATTTTGTTTCATTGTGTGGTCACACTACTCTATCTATTTGCATAGGATTAAAAAAATAACATTATCTCAGCTAAGAGGGAAGAAATACATAATTTTAAATACCTATTATTTAGTAGAAACATCATCGTCATGTAATAAAACATTAAATTAACCGTAAGTGGTTGTACTAAAAGTTAAGTACACTAGACTTTCTGTTATGCCTCTCGTCTAGCAGCTAGTACATGCACATATGTCAGTGGAGGTGAGGATTGAGGGACCAGTTTTAATAATCGCTATCTTCTAATTGTGTCGATTTTTTTTTTATTTCTTTTATAAAATGTCTTAAGTCTTTTACGAAAACTATATGTAGAAAAAGAAAGATTTTATTTATTAGATTCGGTAATATTCACAAAAATATTTATCTTTCTTGTGTGGAATGGGGACCACAGTTTAGTCGTTATACAGGGTGTAAGGTAGATACATGAACGCACATACGTGTACCAGTGATTCAGTACATGATTCTGGACCCCCCAGCGTTGGAATTTTTCGTCGGCTTTTTCTTAATTTTTAAAAAAAAATCTGCGTTTTTTTACATTAAACTGTATAAAATCGTAATACCTATCTGCTGGTACCTGGTCCGAGGTAACTAAGAGTAGATATTTATATCTACCTACATATCAAGCTTTGATGTACTAGTTATTTACTGTACCTATATGTATGTAAGTTCCTATTAACGTGGTGTGTAGGGAAAGGGTTTATTAAGTAAAGCACAGAAAGACAAGACAAGGTATTTATTTCCAACAGGCTTGTCATGAATCTAAAATCTAATGGCCCGTTCGCAAAACTAGGTCTTCGTGGAGAAGAACGAACCAAGAAACTCCACGGTAGCTCTCTTATGGTATTATACCCACACATCATAAATAATCGTTTATCACAAAAATCCAATTCTATGATCTATCGCTTGTGCCAATTTACAACGTGAAATATCTTGCCATTTAGAAACAATAACAGTGACAAAGCAAAGAACATGAATAGGTATTCCTTAATACCATATAATATAATTAGAAACAAGGGCCTTAACATAGCACATTCACAGAATCAACACAATCATTAGCAACAATCAAGATATAACATCAAATAACTTACGTGAGCCTTTGTAATCAATCTTTCACATCAAGTATATTAACAGTTATTAGAACAGAACTTCTTCTCCATGAGGTTGTATATAGGTACTACACTTTCAGCAACTTAATAATGAATAAGAGTAACTAGTAACACATCTTTTATAGTAAGTTGTGAGTAGACACTTTTCTTAAACGTCACATATAATATCCCGCCATTTTCTACCAATCACAGATTGTCATGAATAAACTAATAATAAATGTGAAAATAATCAATAATTGTGTAGTCCAATTGTTTTAAAACATAATAAGATTGTATTAAGCAATTTAATAACACTGGATTTTTAATCCTTAGTTGACATTCGAAGAATATCAACACTATCTGATAGTATTGTCCCAATCGTTTCAAACAACTTATTACATTAAAGTAGCAATATAAAATCCAAGATACATCACAACAATCATTAAAAAATGCGTAATAATTTATAGGAGTATCATCAATTCAGCTTTTTAGAAGTTAAGCGTTTTATATTTGTACACACAATAAGATTTACTTAGGTAGGTCTAAATTTGTTCCGAGGTTCATAAATGTGACCAATGTTTAAATTGTAACGAACAATATTCTTGGAAAATCAAAATATATAATGAAATGATATCACATAATTCATTAAATGTAACACGGCCATACTGACAAATACTTCGTCCTCGAAGATCTAAGTAATATTTCATTTTACAGCTTTGATTTGATAGTAACATAATTATCATAAAATAGAAAGAATTTTCTACTGCTACATTATCTTGAAAAATTCAAGAATAAGCGCCGCAAGGACATGAAGTTGCTCATTGTTTCTTCTGTTAACAAAGCTCTAATTTGTAGATTAAACTAAATTAGGCCCTCTCAATATACTCATTACTAAGAGTTAAAATGCAAATTTGCCGTCATGGAATGGCTTTTTAAGATACTAAGACTCGCAAAATTTCATAATTAAATTAACAGAAAACCACATACACTTCTTGGTACTCTTAATGTCGACATACCATAATATATAATTTTGTTATACATAAGTACTAAAGCGTTTTCGTCTTGTAATGTCTTATTAAAATCCTCATTAGAAGTCTTATTAAATTAAATTGCATTACATTAAAATATGTAATCCACTTTTTTTTTATTATTTTTGGTGAAAAATAAATTGATTATTTAAAAAAATAACAGTATAAAATTAGTAAGTAGTTAGCTTCTATTAAAGCTAGGCAGTGACACACAAAGATACAGCAATATGGCAATTTAGAAAAGTTATTCAACTTTTATTTGCTAAATCTGCGTCTTAAATACCAATCACATAAACAAATTAAAGATTTTTGTAAAAGAAACAACAAAATTATATTTATATACATTCGGTTAAGATTTATGGTTTATCAAATAAATATATTGCCATTGTATACTTACAACATACAATGCTTTTGGCATAGACATGATGGTCTCCTTCAGTCGCTGCCTACGACAGACCAACACCAACCAAGACTTATTTTATTTAATAGGGAAAACAAACTGACACATTGCACATTGCAGAAAACAATACAATAAAATGTGATCTAATGTGTAACCAACAACATTTTCCACATAATATTAGACTTTCAGTATCAAATATTTGTTTACCTGATACATAGACATGTCAATAAGTTTCACCTGTCTCTGGTGAGTACCGAAACTAATAAAAGGTAGAGTTTCAATGAATACTTGAACCAAATACATAGTCACGCCAATACCTTTCACCCGCTGCCGGTGAGAACCATTGGTGCCACGTAAAAGGCGTAACAGCGAATACTGGAACCAAATACATACGACATGTCAATCACATTCACCGGCTGCCGGTGAGATAACCGACACCAAGTAAATGGCCTAGCAGCGAGTAAGTTATAACTTAGTAATTCTGACTGACATTCTTATTCCATTCGCCCACTTGTGGTGAGACTAATTGACATAAATAAAGTGAATTACCGGTATCAATACTTTTTCAAAATATCTGGGAGATCATTCATTCAACATTATTACAACGTTGAGCTGAAACATTAACCCGTACTAATTCGATTACCAATAACAACACAATACATTAGCTCGGTCAATCTGACAATATCATTGCCACAGATAACGTAGCAAACAGATGTATTTCATACAAAGAATTTAGATCGCCGTAACTAGGCATTTCGGCAGGTAGTCTGGTAATAATAAACCTGTTCGTGCCAGTCTGGCGCACCTCGCTAGATGGTGTTAGCAGCGACGGTTTGCAAGTTGAATGAATTTACTTAAAATCCTTACTTTACTGATATTTTCTTACACAGAGGAATTGTTTTATAATATTTTTGGCACTTCATAACAGTTTCACTGTATCAAAATGTGTTACCATACAAATTTTCAAAGAGGGGAATGGAAAAACTCAACTTTAATCAGCGCCATCTATAAGAAATCGATGCATACCACGCTATAATTACATTAAAATTTATTTGAACTAAATTTTCTTTGTTCGAAATGAGACACCGTATTTTCTATTAATATTTTTATAGTTTTTGACATGGCCACTCTGACCAGTACTTTACTTTAGAAAAAATAATGGGTGATAGGTACCTGTATAGAAATAACCAGCAATAATACCCTCCAAAAGTCACAATGACATCAGTTATTTACCTCAGACTTTAAAATATGCACTTACAAAGCATTTATATTAAAAAAAGAATGACTTTAGAATTTTCATCTGCTATTTGTGAAATCTGAACCAATATTGGGCTAATGATCAGCTAACAATGACAAATATTACTTTCGATCATAATAATATTATATCAGTAATACTCACCACCGATAAAAACTGAGAATATATATTCAATTTATTTCATGGCAATAAACCAAGTACCTATTAATTATGTTTCTTTATTCATAATTATTGTGTTTTACCTCAAAAGACATCGTAATAAAATGATTTGTGAACAACAAAATCTAATGTTAGCAATTTTGTATCCTATATCTCCATTTGAATGACAAAATACAATTCTTAGCCCAACTTCGAGCACTAGAATTGACTATTCTGAGCCTCAAATTCTTAAGTACTAGAATTCAAAGTTCTTAGCAAGCACTAGGATGCCAAGTTTCATTTTTATTCTCATTGCCATTTTAGTGTACAACCTCTCATAGCTCATAATAATTATAAGCACTAGAATTAAATACGAGACACAAAAATACTTCAAAATTATATAATTTGAATAAAATGCTCAGAAAATAATTTTACCAAAAATAAAATAATGGAAACGGCTATAACGAACAAAAATAATTTTCTTATACTATGCTGATGGCACGGCCTGACAATTATTTTACCTCTAGTTTTGTCTCTTTCCTACCATTTCACTTGAAAAAGTAACCACTCGAAAAATATGCATGTTACATTACTGTTATCATATTCTATAAGAAAGTATTAATTCTCCCTTTCTTGAGAAACACACTAAAGAATCGTATCAAAGCTAATTGAAACTTATTTTCAGACCAAGCAAAATTTATGGTCGTCAATATATGAAATAGATTGATTTATTTTACTGTTTCTAAAGATTCGAAACATTTTATTTTTAACTAGCTGTGCCCTGCGGTTTCACCCGCGTAGACCAGGATAAAAAGTAGCCTATGTGTTAATACAAGGTATAAGCTATCTACATACCAAAATTCATCCAAATCAGTCAAGCCATTTGAGCGTGAAGAAGTAACTTTCGCGTTTATAATATTAGTGTGATTTTATTCATTAAAATCATAAAGAACTAACCTTGAAAATTATGAATTACTTCGTTACAGCTTGCGTTACACCCAAGGAAAACAGAGCAGACTAGTTTCTTGTAAACATACACTAATATCTACTTTACGTATACCCTTTGTAACGCCAACATACTTATAGATGTGGGTACCCACTGTTTCCAGAATAAGTTAGGTCTACTTTTATAAAAAATACCCTCTGTTAATCAAAATAACAGGACATAAAATACCATGTGTTAAATACACTTGGCATTTAAAATTACGGTGAAACAGCCTTAGCAGAGCGTCACCATTTTATATCAATTAAATAATATTGTTGTCTGTCATGTTTCTAGTAAATAAATTAGAAATATTCTAAATATGACTTAAGGGGTTATCCATTTTAATAATTTTCACCCTCCATTTATATCATATTTTAACAGTAAACAAATAAAAATGATACCTCCGAAGGCCTTACCGACTTTTGCTATTTGTGCTACAGCTGTTGGCTTCATTGCCGAGGAAATACTCCCGATGCTTTTACAACAATTAGAAGATGGAGTCCCAATGCTCGTACAGCTTTAAGATCCACAAGCTATGCAGCTTTTAGATCCGCAGTACCGTTGTGTGGGGCGGCATCGCGATGTCATCTTATTGGTGCGAGTAGACCCATAAAAGGCATTCAGAAAAACAGCCATTGCTCCAACATCGTTCATAAAAATAACAAAATAAAGTTCATTAAAAATCTGATATGTAAGCCAGAGAGCTATCCCACTTCTGATGTCAGCAGGATGGAGGTAACTAAGAGTAGATATTTATATCTCCCTACATATCAAGCTTTGATGTATTATTTTATTTACTGTACCTATAGGTAGATAAGTTCCTATTAATGTGGTGTGTAGGGAAAGGGTTTATTAAGTAAAGCACAGAAAGACAAGACAAGGTATTTATTTCCAACAGGCTTGTCATGAATCTAAAATCTAATGGCCCGTTCGCAAAACTAGGTCTTCGTGGAGAAGAACGAACCAAGAAACTCCACGGTAGCTCTCTTATGGTATTATACCCACACATCATAAATAATCGTTTATCACAAAAATCCAATTCTATGATCTATCGCTTGTGCCAATTTACAACGTGAAATATCTTGCCATTTAGAAACAATAACAGTGACAAAGCAAAGAACATGAATAGGTATTCCTTAATACCATATAATATAATTAGAAACAAGGGCCTTAACATAGCACATACACAGAATCAACACAATCAAGATATAACATCAAATAACTTACGTGAGCCTTTGTAATCAATCTTTCACATCAAGTATATTAACAGTTATTAGAACAGAACTTCTTCTCCATGAGGTTGTATATAGGTACTACACTTTCAGCAACATAATAATGAATAAGAGTAACTAGTAACACATCTTTTATAGTAAAAGAAAGAAAGAAAGAAAAAGTATTTATTTGCCACAAAGTAAGTAAGTAATTAAGTTGTGAGTAGACACTTTTCTTAAACGTCACATATAATATCCCGCCATTTTCTACCAATCACAGATTGTCATGAATAAACTAATAATAGATGTGATAATAATCAATAATTGTGTAGTCCAATTGTTTTAAAACATAATAAGATTGTATTAAGCAATTTAGTAACACTGGATTTTTAATTCTTAGTTGAAATACGAAGAATATCAACACTATCTGATATTATTGTCCCAATCGTTTCAAACAACTTATTACATTAAAGTTGCAATATAAAATCCAAGATACATCACAACAATCATTAAAAAATGCGTAATAATTTATAGGAGTATCATCAATTCAGCTTTTTAGAAGTTAAGCGTTTTGTATTTGTATACACAATAAGATTTACTTAGGTAGGTACGTCTAAATTTGTTCCGAGGTTCATAAATGTGACCAATGTTTAAAATGCAACGAACAATATTCTTGGAAAATCAAAATATATAATGAAATGATATCACATAATTAATTAAATCTAACACACGCAATATCGGCCAAAGACCACTGACGTTCCTTTGTCGGCAAATGCTCATAGACGCAGACCCATGAATCTAACAGACGCGACACGTTAGGCATTTTAAGTGTCTATAAAAATTGATATCCCATTAACTACTTTTATTTGAACTTATTTGGAAGGGAGGTTATTTTTATAAACCTTCATCGAAATAAGTAAAGAAGATCTAAAAAAATGTGTAACGACATAATTCTTAGATACATTTTTGCTATCAACAAAGTTAAGTTAAGTTATACAATACAACAACGTTACTTACTCATTTCGTTAAAACCACATTCCTACATTTCGTAGACCTACATCAAAATTATTACTGAGTGAGTAGGTAGTAGGTACAGACGCCAGCAAAAGACGATAAGAATTCTCACAACGTATTAGTTTGACGTTTAGTTTGACTTACGACCTTCTATTTTCAAGTTTTCACCAAGAAATGATTGAAATTCACAATTTCATCAACTTAGCATAAGTCAAGATGGCCCAGTGATATAGAGCACACAGATTGAAGCGCAAATCAGTGTGCCGCAAGTTCAAATCCCACGCAATTGTTGACTTTTTGTAAGTTCTTACCCGATTGGAAGTTATGGATTAGCATTACGTATATTAAATTATTCTTTAACTTGTTCACATATTTCTTAGAGTTAGAAAGGTAGATCACAAAAACACTAAATAAATAATTAGATTTCTGCGAGGTAGACATGAGTTTTAACTTGACCGAAATGAACTGTCGTTTGGTTGTAGTTGCTGGTTAGTGATGTGTGGTTAACAGTATTGTAATATTCGCAAAATGCAGGCCAATATTAGTATTGAAGTGAGGGCGACTATCATTGAGCTGCATAAAAGTGGTCTTAATAAAACACAAATATCTGAAGAAACCGGACTGAATGTGAGTATAATAGCTATTAATGAATTGTAACTTTATTATAAATTATTAATCTTCTAATTAAAATGTATGCCATTTATGAATCCATCTATCGTATCTTAATGAGGCTTAAAAGAGAAATACATAAATCGTTGGGTTTATTGGATTGGTTATTGGATTTATAAATGCAGTTTTATTTTAAAATTATATTCAATAATTATGATTATTAACATTTTATATAATGAAAATGAAGTCAAGTAGGTATAGCTGCCTAATATATATTTTTTTTGTTTTAGAAAAACACTGTAAGTCTTTGGATAAAAAGATATGAGGAAGAAGGTAGCCTTGCTAGTCGAAAGAGAAGTGGGAGACCGAAGCTTATTAGCGAGGCGCAGCGACGACATAAGGTGGACGTATACGAAACGAATGGTTTCGCACCAACGAGACATTTTGCGGAATTATATGACACCTCGATGGATACTGTTCGCCGTGCACTTCACGCTGAAGGCGTGCATCACAGAAAACCTGCTAAAAAGCCGTACTTGACAGAGAGGCACAAACAAGAATGATTACGTTTCGCACGTGATTATTTAGATTTTGACTGGAAATACCGCAGTACGGTATTTTCAGATAAAAAAACATTTAAATCCAGTCAAAAGGGCAGGCTTCAATTATGGCGCAAGAATAACACTCGCTGGTGTGATAACAACGTTATTCCTAACACCGAATCTGGTCGAATCACAATTAATATGTGGGGATGGATGAGTACAGCAGGACCAGGAGAACTGGCTTTCATTCCTCCACGCGCAAACAGTTCAACTTATGTGGAAGTGTTAGACTCTATTATGCTACCTACTGTGCGCAACATTTACCCAGCTGATGAGTTAGCAGAATTTCCGTTTGACCAGGACAATTGTCCTATTCACCGAGCGATACTGTGCGTGAGTGGTTTCACAATCACCCGGAAGTAATTGTTATTCCATGGCCAGCGCGATCACCCGACCTCAACCCCATAGAAAATCTATGGGGTTTGATGTTGCAAAGGTGGGACTCGCGGAATGAGAGGTCTACGGAACAATTAAAAACCCATTGCATGGAGGTGTGGGAAAGTTTTAGAGGGAGCGAAATATGCGGTAATATTGTTGGGTCCATGCGCAAACGTCTACTTGACTGTATCGAAAATAATGGGGTTATACAAAATATTAAGTTTTAGTAAAATCAGTCGGTGTAACTAAATGTTTAGTAGGCCATTTTATTTTAACATATCCGTGATTATTCGTTAACAAACACTGTATTATATTGTGTTTACTTTCGTTTAAAACAGCTATATATTTTAACTTGTGCCATCGCCTTATCTTAAGAATGCATTGAACTCGCTATCAATTTTGTTGACAATAATCATGATTCTATTTTGTTTTTTATTCTTCTACCCGCACTGTTCTAACATAATAGTTCAATTTATTTTTCTCATCTAATTGACGATTATCTTGTGAGAACTAAAGTTCTTTTAACAGAAATTGAGGTTTAGTTTCAATCTTCTTTACGTCAAGAAAATGAACTATTAAGCTATGACCTCAATACATTCATTGCATTGACGTTACATAAAAATAAAATGTTTACAAAGTCTAAATCATATATCACTTTTCAATAAATAACTGGATATAAACAATTATATTTTATTTTATTAAAATTTTAATATCCTTTCATTGTTACGTTATTCATATTATGAATGGTCTAAGTGGCTATACTTCCAACAAACAATCTTACACGTAACATAGATAACGGTTACAAGATAACTTTTTTATCTAGGTAACAATTCGACGTCACAATTCTCATAAATGTTTAATTTGTAAATTTATAGAATAAACATTTTCTTCACGTCTTTTTATTTCCACCTTACAACATCGAAAAGATGTAACAACTAAATAATTGCAAATTACGAATGTGATTCTTCTTGTGGTTAATAGATCATATTCGTAATTTGCAACTATTTAGTGCAAAAAATGCAATAGTATTTTTCATAGAAATATAAAAAAACAACTATATTAATATAGATTGGGAATTTTAAAAGTAAGAAATAACCGCAACGGACCGACCATGATTTGAGCTCGGGCTAGGTTATTTGCGAATCCAACACTTAGTTCATACGGCTACCAGCACATGACATATTTGCGCGAATTTTATCAATGCAATGGTAAGAACAAGTCGCCTCTGTGACAGTGTGATACGTATTCAATGGCACAGAAAAATAATAATGATGTTTTTAAGCTCAGTGCGACGACGGTTCCTTAGTGTGTGTTATCTGTGGAATGTGGATACTCATACACGCGCACACATACGCACGGAAGTATCGTGCTCGCTCGGTTCGTAGCAATGTAATCTTTAGCGTTCTTATGGACTTTTGCGGCCTCACTGTACAAGTTAATGCGATTGTACAGTCTATCAATTTCATTGATCTATGCGGTCTATGAGCGTCGGCATATTCAAAAGCGTACCTACGCTAATAAATAAAATTTTATTTCTTTAGCATTTCGCCGACGACGAATTTTTTGTCAGTTCCGTGTTTACGTTCATCGCAAACGGATGTGTAGTTGGTCGCGAATTTAGGTTGTTATCGTAAAGTTATCAAAAACATAAGTTATTTTCTGTGTTTGTTAGTGTATGTGTGTTTTTTGTTTTGCTTTTTGAGTGATTTTGAAACTTCACCTCAGTGCCTATTAAAATGCTCATGCATGAAGCACGTAGGCGCCTCTCTCGTAAGAAATGAACGAGCTTTAAGGTGAGTTAGTTCATTAGTTAAGTACACGGTTGCCAACCGCGTCCCCGACAGAGGTGTTCGTGGCTGGCGAGCGGCAAAGCTGTGCCTACGAAATTTCAAAATTCAAAATCACCAAGGTCACTTCTGTAGGGACGCGATTGGCGACCGTGTAGCAGGCGCTTTATACCTAAATTCCTGGAGCGCAATGTAGGTACTTACAAGCTTCTTTATTATTATCTATCCTAATCTTTATCTAACCTTATCTTCAATATTCTTGAAGGATTAAAAATGTATGTGATATCAATGTTGTCGTCATTAGAATGAACAGTTACAGGTGTCACGGAACATTATACGCATTTGTCGTTTTAAACGTTTTACGCACGTACTATGCGCTTATGTCCATTAAGTATCTGATCTAGTTGTTTATCACATCGATCGGAAACATCGACGTAAACGTATTTTTATCAGAAAATAGAAAGTGTATTTAGGTACAAGCGCGTAGCGGTGCGACCACCTGTGTCTGTGTGTATAAGACGTGGTAGGTAACTACGTACTACCACGTACTACGCTCTCGCACGGGCCTACATTCATTGCGAAGCGTTGAGATCGCATTGTTCACAATACATTGCGTGCTTGAAAATGTCAATTTCTGTAATCGATCATTACCGAGATTAATGACTATCATAATTTTGTTACTGACATTAGGTGTAACCTTTTCGCGAAGTTTGCGGTATCTTGTTCCTTACAGTGTGTATAACTTTATCATCTATTTTAAATGATCAAAACTGTTAGAGCGATCACTACGCTCGATCTATTAGGCGTGTGTGCGTGAACGGTGCACACAAACATCATTGGAATTAATTAACCTAAATTCTAGCGAGTGAATTTTATGCACGGACCCATAAGCCGAGGAAGAAATAACCACAAAGTACTCAAACAGGCAGGTAGATACCCTATTATTGTGTATCACATTTCTGATCAAGTATAATTTACTTACTTGTCAACGTTATTATTAGTACTTTGATGAATAGTTTATGACAGAGCAGAAGCCAACCTATGTTCCTATTTGCACAGAATCTATTTATCAACGTAGCTAGGTGCGTCTCTGGCTATGCAAGGTCAACTTAACATTATAGCCAAGTCAAATGATAGAGTCTGTATGTATAAGTACTTATCTAATACCTGTGCCTTATTTGCACAACAGCGAGACGTGTAGATACCTAACTATTTGTGAGATGTTGAGATGAGAACATTTGAACTCACAGATATACTTGAACTCAAGCTGTATAGCACGAAGGCACTTGTTTTCACCAGAGCATGGTGTTTTTTTTTTGGGTTGGGAAGGCATCGGCCATGATGTACCCCGTCAGTGGTGGCTGACATCTCTTTGAGGCGCGCGTGGAACACCACGCGCCTGGTGCTGATCGGATGGCGAGCTACCCAGTATTCGCAGTTCGCAGTCCGCGTCTACGGCGGCCGGAGATCGTCCTGCGACCTCCAACGCTCAGGGCGTCTCCTGCGGCGGCTGCGGCTGGGGGCGTGAGGGCCATTCCGTAGAGTCCTCATCCGTTCCGCCTTCTCCTTCGCGAGCATTACTGCTTCGCAGAAGGAGGAGACTGCTTCCCTTTCCCTCTAAATCCGTACCATGGCCTGGACTGGATGGCGTTGCTGCCGCCTATCGCATCCACGTCGACACGGCGGTGCTCCGCCCAAGCCGGGCGGACGTACACCGTATGCTCCACCGTGTCCTCTTGGCGATTCGCGCAATTGTGACACCCGGGCGCTTCCTCAGCCTTATCTAACACAGGAACCTCCCGAAACAACCGTGTCCGGTGAGGACCTTCGTCAGGTGGAGGGTGAGGACGCCGTGATGCCTCTCCAGCCACTCTTCAAAAAGGGGCACTACCGCCGCAAGGTAGATCATGTCCTGGAATAGGAAATAGGATACTTCTTATTCCAAGAGTATGTTCCCTTGAGATAGTTTTCGAATGTCACGCGGGCGAAGCCGCTGGCAGAAGCAAGTAGCTTATAAATTGGCTCAATGGTTTATATTATACTATTTATAGCTTTGTCAAAAGCTTTGGCTATGTCAAAAAACAAGACGCCCGTCATCGCGTTACGCTGGAAACCAGCGCTTAGGTGCTCTACGATGCGGTGAACTTGTTGGATGTACGAATTTTCGGTCCGAAAACCGAACTGCTCGTTGTGAATTGGTGTCTGCTTATATTTAGATTTTCATGGATTTTATCGAGGAAACATACTCTTTGACATACAACTCAGTTTACTTAACTGAGTTGTATGTCAAAGAGTATGAACACCTTGTTAGTGATAGCTTCAGAACAGGGTGTTTCCCGAAGCTGATGATATCCTGAACCTCGTCTGGAGTGACAGGGTAGGGGATCGCCAGGATCATAGGAGGAGATAGGATATCGAGGTGAGCTTAGTCTACCGGATGAGAGCTGGGTGAACATTGAGACTCTAGATTGTCGGCTAGGCAGGTCCTGGGGGCCCTAAGGGAACCTTTACATGTGCTGATGGTGATCACCGATTTACCGGGGTGGTTTTAGTCAGTTAAAAAGCCCGCACTCCCTCGTTTTTTTTTTCGAAAAGTCCTGGTCCCTTTCGAAGGTTTTCCGCCGACAACAGAAAAAAAGATAAGTAGCGCCGACAAAAGTAGACAGGCCTGGAGGTTGGGAATTTGGGATGACGAATATTAGAAAAACACAGCATTGTTGCTTTACTTACTTAACATTTTCCTGTTAGAGTCGTCTACCTATTCACACTAGTCACCTAGTCGAAATGTTTCTCATTGAATTTAAGGAAAATGCCGAATGTCGTTGGTACAACATAGACAGCAAAGCAAACGTGCTTATAATAAGTATAATCAGCCTTTTAACGTTCCCGCTGCTTGAAGTCTGGGATATAGACCTCCTCTCTGTGAGAGATAATGGGCTAATCTACCACGTGGACCCAGTGCGGGCTGGCGCATGTCACATATCTTCGAAGTTTTGGTTGTAAGACATGATCGTTTCCTCACGATGTTTTCCTTCACCGTTTTGAGAGCAGTGTTGATGAAATAATGTACACAATGTAAAGTGCCTACCTGGGTTCGAACCCACCACCCACGTAAGTCGGACGCGTTATCACTGGGCCAACACTGGTCTTAACCGTGCCTAAAAGAAATTTATTACTGAAATCATTTTTTAGAGGTTCGTAGTCCTAATAAGGGCAAAGAAATCCTTATAGCAATTTTGCATGGATATATCTATACATATATTCACGCGACGATAACGAAATAATAAATACTTGAAAAAGATTTATTTATGGTAGCTCCCAAAAGTGGGCATAATTTTTTTTCTCGCACATCCTATTGTGTGGTGTCGTCGTTGGATAGGGCTTTCAAAATAATTGCGGTATTAGACAGATTATTTTTCGATTCAGTGATTCGTTTGCGAATTATTAAACTTTAAAGTGAAATTTTGTGTCCGAGTCGAGCTCCCCGAAAGCTCCCCCAGGAAAACACTCACGGCTTAGTTAGCTCTGTCAGAAATGTATGTAATTGGCAAAATTCTTAGAAAATTGTTACTTATTTATTGTTTAAACGTGTAGTAAACATGTAACATTTTGAAAAAAAAAAAAACATTTTTAGTTTAAACCGCGAACGCAAATAATATGTTCATAGTAATAAACATAAAGCCCCCTTCTAAGTCCGCATGTTATAACGGGCGGCTACGGAACCCTACCATGTGCGGGGCCCGACACGAATTTGGCCGGTTTTTTTAAGTTAGCTATGTAGATATATATTATTTCGGTTATCGAAAAGAGGTCAATTAGCTGATTAGAACAGTTTGGAAGTTAATCACGTAGGAGGTAGAGTCACAGTATAAATATGGACAGTATGGAAACTAAGCCTATTTGTTGAGATAATTACCTACGCTCCATTAGAGAGCTAGGGTTGTCGCTGTTAGTGTTTGGAAAAAAATTCTATGGAAGATGCTTCAAAGTTACCTCGCAATTTGAAAAACATTAAGATATCCCAGAAAGGCCCGTCCCTCCCCTTTTTTTTTGTGTCACGCAAAAATTTTCATGGTTTTCGAGGGTGTTAAAGTGAAGTCAAAATGCGTGGCGCTCGGCCGATAGCTAGTTAACCCTGCGGCAGCGCACCTTACCGCGTTTCAACCTGAAAATGCATGTGATGTAAATGAAAAACCATTAACATTTTAAAAAACGTCTTTATTTTTCATAATTAAATCATTATTGGGTACCTTTCAAGGTCAGCAGGGAGTTTAAAAAACGAAAGCCCCGGATTTGAATAAGCCGAGTTCATATAACAGTACACTCCGCAATACGCTCGTGGCATTTTAAAACGGTCCGTGGCTCAGGAGATAACACGACCACTTGTCTCGACACGGCAGCCGCAACTGCGCGCACCGCGACTATCGCTTAGGGCTAGCGTAGATGCGCGCGTCTGTGTGAGTGTGCCATTTCGAACGTTTGTACGTAGTTTCCGTACTGTCTATATTTATACTGAGGTAGAGCGTTATTTTTCTTAAGTAACGAAAATAACGCTCTACCTCTACGTATTTAAGAATGTACGTACGTATCGTTTCGAAGAAATAAGTAAATACTTAGGTATCTGAACTACGCGCTACGTAAGCAATGACCGATGCGATGTCTCACCCAATGGCAGATCAGGGCTGGGCCTGGTTTGTTGTCTTGTTGTTCGGTTTGTATGAAAAACATTTTTCCCGTTTTTTTTTGCATTTTTTAGTGTAACTTCTTTTTAACCGACTTCAAAAAGGAGGAGGTTCTCAATTCGTCTGTATGTTTTTTTTTTGTACGTTTGTACTAGAAACAAAAATAATTTTTAATTTATATTCTGTTTTGGAAGTCGCGTAGTCGGTTGTATTTTTTGGAAAAAGTTTTTTATTTTTATCACTTCTTAATTGGTGTACCCCAGAACTAAAACGAAATATTAAAGTTATGCCCGAATGGATAACCCCAATAACATGGAATTTGAACATAATTGAAGACAACCAAAACGTCATCTGGGTACCTTTACATGTTTTTTGTTTATGTTGATGTTTTCAAGAAGTGCTGAATCAATTTAGATAAAATTTATATGGGACCACCTCTGAAGTATGACCTACCAAACAAAAAATCTATTCACAAGTGGCGGTGAAATCGTGTAACAAACATACAAAACAAAATTACGAAGATATTTTTTTAACCGACTTCAAAACTGAGGAGGTTCATAGATAGATATAATACTCTTTATTATGTACACCATTTAGATTACGGAAACATAAATGAAAAAAACTTTACATAGGGTGACACAATGGTGTCGGTTAAAAAATATACAGATATCGATCAATAGGCGTTAGATGAATTGGTTATCTTAATTAGTTAAATTCAAGAAAACAACACGGTGTACCTTGATAGTGAGTGCAATTCGAAAGTTTATTTTTCAAGAGTTAGGTACACGTGACGATGTGAAGACTCAAGCATTCAAAATGAATGGCACGGAAATGTCGGTCTTCTGTTTGGTAGGTCGGTATGATATTGAACTGAATAATTTTATCGGTCACAGTTTCAACCTTGTGTGATAAACTGTCTTCCAAAACGATATCAATGACGAATGGCAGAGCCTTTGTTCGAAAATAACACATTTCAACAAAACAAAAATAAAATATGCGGTCGAGATAACGACTGGTTTTATAAAAAGTAAGTAAAATAGGCAGTGGCAACAACGTTAGGTGCTGGTTTTGCCTATGGTAATAACAGTAAAATTAACAAAACAGTACCTACAAAACTTTAGAAACTGTAGAAGAGACTTTATAAAAAAAATGTATATTTTCAAAAAACCCCACTGTAAAAAAACAACTATAAAGATTCAAAGTATTCAAACAAGTCACTTTTCAAGCAGTCTGATGCAGTTGGTGGCATGAAATCATTAATTGAACTAAAATAATGCCACCAACTGTATCAGACTGCTTGAAAAGTGACTTGTTTGGAACTTTTTAGTTGCTTTTTACAGTCGGGTTTTTTTAAAACATATATATTTTTTTTCTATTTCACAATATGACGTTGGGTTGTCGCGATATTGTACTTGTTTTGTTTGTAAAATGTGCTACGAATAGGTACCTGAGACCGTGCAGTAGTGGTTGAGGTTCGGAATGCCTATGCAATGGTGAGAACAAAAAAAACACCTTGATGACTGCCGTATAACCGTTAACAAATAATTTAGCCAGACTTAGGTTAAGCGCGCACTACGAAATTTATTCGTTGCGACTTTTGAAATGCGAAATGAAATCTATTGAAAATTGCAAACGATTTAATTTCGCAGTGCGCGGATTGTAGTGTATTTCTGTTGTTCACAGACTTGCGATATTTTTTCGCAACGATTTTTTATCGTAGTGCGCGCTTAGCCTTAGAATCGGCTAGAAAACCCTTAACACAATCAGAGAACGTAGGTATCTAGGTATTCCAATATTTTTTTCCATCCGAGAACCATCATTTGAAGAAATCTTCTACGAAGAGAATTACTACTCTGTAATTGTAAATGACATGCTAGAGAACTTGCCAAAAAACCTAGGAAGTAATAATTTCTATCAATGTCTACAACCTTCACAGTCATCTTGAATTCTTGACTGATTATTTAAGAATCTTGGATATTATAGCGAAGAACAACGGGGAAGCGATTTCACCAGGAGTCCAGGACACATTACGTACAGAAGAGAGGCGACCAAGGCCAATGGGATCAACACATGAGGGCTAAATACTTCTGGGCGATGCAACGTGAGTGTCTCACTACAATCTATTGAGAAAGTCGCGAAAAAGAAATCATTTTATGTACCTACTTAGGGTCACAAATCATAATAATGCAGCAAGTAAGCTCTTGTGAGTGCCTACCTACTGATTTTCAAGATTTTTTTTTTCTTATCGGGGTCTAAATCTAAGAAACTGATCGTAGGAAATATATTTTTTTGTCGTTAATTTAATCAGAATAAACTCTAAGATGAATAATAATTTTAGTTTCACGGCACTAAAATCACTGTTGACCTTTGTAATCATAACAAATGAACAAAACACGCTTTATACTCGTAATAGTGACTTAACAAAAAATTAATACTATAAACTAGGTACATACTCAGAAAAATTAATCGTCATGATGTTTAGGCATATTTTGTCGATTATTTCACACATACGCATAAGTTGAACATAGTAATAAAAAAAATACAACCTACCTACCTTCTACTAATAAGTAGTAATGAACGCGCGAACTGAAAAATTACTCATCATCAGCCTTTTAATGTCCCCACTGCTGGGGCACAGGCCTCCTCTCTGCGAGAGGGTGTGGGTCGAAATCCACCACGCGGGCCCAATGTGGGTTGGCGCCCAGAGGACACGGTGGAGCATACGGTGGAGGTCTGCCCCGCTTGGCCGGAACACCGCCGTGTCCTCGTGGATGCGATAGGTGGCGGCGACCTCTCGCGCCCGGCCTTGGTTCAGGCCATGGTACGGAGCGAGAGGGAATGGGAGGCAGTCTCCGCCTTCTGCGAAGCAGTAATGCTCGTGAAGGCGGAGGCGGGACGCGTGAGGGAAGGACCTCGCGGCCCCGGCCGCTACCACCGCAGGAGAGGTACCTACTGGCGTACCAGCCGTAGGACGTCGCGAGACGATTTCCGGCCACCCTAGACCTGCCGGCCTGCGGACAGCGAGCAGTGGGTAGCTCGCCGTCCGATCAGCACCAGGCCCGTGAGTCGACGGCGCGTAGTGTTCCACGCGCGCCTCAAAGAGATGTAGTCAGCCACCAATGACGGGGCCCATCGTGGCCGGTGCCTGCATGACTAGGGGTAGCGGATAAATTCTGAAAATGAGTTACCGCACCCCTGGGCACTCAGGCAGGGAAGGAACAGGGGTGGGTTTTAGTCAGTAAGAGTCTGACATGCCCTCCCGCTCCACCCAGAGCGGGAGAAGTCATTGCATGATTTCCCACCCCACAAAAAAAAAAAAAATGTGGGTTGGTGGATGTCACATGTCTTCGAATTTTTGGTTCTAGAACATGCCGGTTTCCTCTCGATGTTTTCCTTCACCGTTTTGAGAGCAGTGGTGATGAAATAATTTATACAAAGTAAATCGCCTGCCTGGGTTTGAACTCACGACCTACAACTTGTAAGTCGCGGCCGTTACCACTGGGCCATCACTGCTCTTTTGATAAGCTAATTTTGATAAGCTGATGATAACATTGTTACCTATGGTAAGACCAATTTTTTTTTTCGGGAATTTGCTATTTCTTGCTTAAAGACAGTTGTTCATTTCCATGGACAGAAGCAGTACCTATCTCAAATATTTTACCCATTTCCGTTACTCCCTATAAGCCTATAACTCAAGAACGGTTAGATCGATTTTTAACCGACTTCAAAAAAAGGAGAAGGTTCTCAATTCGACTGTACTTCTTTTTTATGTGTGTGTTCTTTTTTATTTGAAAGCTGGTGCTTCTCATGTGGTGCCATTTAAATTTGATGAAGATCTGACCAGTAGTTTTTGAGTTATCCTTAAGGGGAAATGTACAAGGTAGTCCGCGGAATTTAAATCTCACGTTTTTTGCAATTTGCAGGTCAGTGTGTATTTCAATCTGCCTAGCCTTTTCCCAACTATCTTAGGATCGGCTTCCAGTCTAACCGAATGCAGCTGAATACCAGTATTTTACATGGAGCGGGTGTGAGGTCAGTGTGTATTTATGGAATTATAATTAAGTATTAAAATCATCAATATAAGTGTCTCAGTTAGAATTGATGTGAAATGTTATGATTTCATGAAAGTCATTCCATACATCAAAATCAATATGAACTTATAAGGTTGTATTGATGATTTTAATGATTACAGTTCTGTAATTATTAAACTAGATATTAGTACGATGTAATTTTCACGAATATTTGTTTATTAAGAATATCTATTAGGGCATAAATTTACTATTTAGTTTTAGTTATGGAGTACAACAACGAAAAAGTGAAAATAAAAAACTTAAAAAACAACCGACTTCCAAAATAGCTTTCTAGTTTTGCTTCTTCGTTATTTGACACCGACTTCCGAAATTAAAGTTATTAACCGACTTCAAAAAGAAGGAGGTTATCAATTCGGATGTTTATATTTTTATGTATGTTATATGGGCATAACTCCGTCATATATTGACGGATTTGCAAAATTCTGTTTTTGTTCGAAAGAGGTTTATTCCGAAATGGTCCCATTTAAATTTCATATAGATCTGATGATTGGTTTCGGAGACAGGCAACGGAACTCTTCAAAAATTGACAGCAAATCAATCGCGATGGCTGCGATCGTATGTTTATGAATTGTTAACAAAGTTTATTTTTATTTTTTTTAACACAGTTGTGGAACCACAACTAAAAATTGAAAAATAAAAACTTTTTTACAAAAAAAATAGAACCGACTTCCAAAAACAGTGCAAAATAACTTTAATTTCGGAAGTCGGTATCAATAAACGTAGACAAAACCGGAAACACCGACTTCCGAAATTAAAGTTATTTTGCACTGTTTTTGGAAGTCTGTTCTATTTTTAACCGACTTCCAAAAGGAGGAGGTTATCAATTCGGATGTTTGTATTTTTTTTTTTTAATGTATTTTTGGGCATAACTCCGTCATTCATGGACGGATTTCAAAAATTCCTTTTTTGTTCGAAAGGAGTTTGTTCCGAAATGGTCCCATTTGAATTTCATAAAGATCTGATGATGCGTTTCGGAGACAGACAACGGAACTCTTCAAAAAATGACAGCAAATCAACCGCGATTGCTGCTATCGCCTAGATATCCATTGTTAACACAATTTAATGGAAAAACACAACTAAGAAGTGATAAATAAAAACTTTTTTACAAAAAAAAGAACAGACTTCCAAAAAAAAACAAAAAGTGCAAAATAACTTTATTTCGGAAGTCGGTGTCAAAAAACGAAGAAACAAAACCAGAAACACCGACTTCCGAAATTAAAGTGATTTTGAACTTTTTGTTTTTTTTTGGAAGTCGGTTCTATTTTTTTGTAAAAAAGTTTTTACTTTGCTTTTATTTTTGTGTAAGTATATTCTGGAAGTCGCAGGTTTTTTTTTTTTTGTAAAAAAGTTTTTTTTTAATGAAATTTTATTATAGCAGCAAAATAACTATTAAATAATCGGAAAAATTAACAAAAAAAAAATTATGAAAATCTCTCTGATTCTCTTACATTTTGAGTATGGAACGGCTTTTTTGTTTATTGATTCTTAGGCAGTATGAAGTTCGCGGTCAGCTAAACCGGTCCAAACTTCGCTAATTCCTCTGCAGTCAAGGTGACTGAAGATGTTTTTTATGTAAGCCTTGCTAGTTTTTAACACGGTTTTGGCGGGCGTACCATAAGTGTATCTGCGAAACAAAGCTTGAATTTTTAACAGGCCATTTATACTGTTCAATATGCTTAGATTTAAAATACATGATGTTGCGGAAAAAACACGTCGCCCTCCATTTTAATATGTATGATTGATTATGTGACGCAATAACAGGTCAGAACCTCAAGGTGACGGCCAGTCAGGCTGCCTCGGCGTGCTGCGGCCGCGACGACGCGATGCTTGCAATAAATATAAATAGCATTAGCTACTCAAAATTTTAGTATTCTCAGGCTCGATTTACGGAACCTCACTACCGATCCAAAAGTACAAATACTACCTACTTACATATAACTGGTTTCAATACAACTTATTAAATGGCTTAATTAAATCAGTGCTCTGTGAGTTCTAGACTAGGTAGGTACTACTGTACCTAGTCTCTCTAGATAGTAACTCTTGTGCAGTCTGTACAAGAGTTGCTTGATATAGGTAGCGATGGAGAGAACTAAGAAAGGATTTGTGAAAATTCGTACCCTAAAGAGGATGAAAACTTAAGAAATTCGTCGTTTCTGAAATTAGAAACGTAGTAGATGATACTGCGTTACAATGACTTCTGATCACAGAACTGTTATCAGTCACTCGTATTGTAGGGTTCCGTAGTCGCCCGTTACAACATGCGGACTTGAAGGGGAAGCCCCCTTCTAAGTCCGCATCCTTCGCATTCACGGTTTAACGTCCATTAAGGTTTAAAACGAGCACACAAAAGACGATGAAACTGAAGGAGTTATAAAATCCAACTTTATTGCACTGAAGTGTTCAATGTTTTATTATTTATTTTATTTTATTCATTCATCAAAACAAGTTTTTTGTTACAAAACTTTACAAGGTACACTATTAGACCTCTGGGGTCTATCTTAGCATGCCATGACCAGAGAGTTGATCAACGCGCTATTACAGTCTTTAAATAAGTAGTATAGTTTAAGTTATATAATTTTATTTGTTTTTAATATTGACAATTTTTATTGATTTTTATTTATTTTATTGTTTTGATTGGTTATTTGATGTAAATGAATTTGAATGTTTAATAATTTAATTTGTGATTTGCAATGTTATGGGTGAAATTACCTGAAAATAAAAGATTTATTAAATATTGAGTTAGTATAGTGAGTTTGGAACACCCAAGCGCTCATGTTTGGGACGTTTCTTCTGACTACCCCGTTTGGGATAAAGGTCGTGACTGTATGTATGTATGTATGTATGTTTGTCATGATTTTATTTTCCATAATTTTACATGTCTACTACCCGTTCTAAACAATGCAAAATTTCAGCTTTCTAGTACTAATAGTGACTCTAAGCTAAGCCGCGACAGACACACAGACGGACGGACGAACATGGCGAAACTGGGTTTTAGGACTACGGAACCCTTATAACGATGACACACCCTTATATGTGTGTGATCTTATAAGTAAAAACATGCACAGCAGTAAGTTGGTAAATATCAGCAGGGCCGTCTTTAATCTATTGGCGGCTCTGGGCAGTACTGGGCACTTTAGAATAGTTGTGCCCCTATGATTTTGATAGAGGAGTATTTTGTTAAAGCGGGCTAGAGAGCGTTATAAATATCCAATTTATAAAATTGGTCATGGTTCTTCTTTTAAACAGTGTAGGTACTAATAACAAGTAGGTACGATTTAAGTGTATTTATATAAAAAAAAGTTCCGGTTCCGGTTGTGGTATCGTAAACATCACTGGGCCCGACGCTCCAAAGAAATATTGTAAATTAATAGAAAAAACTACAGTTTCACAAGAAAGTTACATTCAAATTGAACATCTGAGTGAGGAAAAGTATTCGTGATAAAAAACCATCATATATCCACGGAATTTGGCGAGGATTAAAAAGGATTTATGCCGAGGGAATTTTAAGGTTAGAAGTTTTAAGGTCAGAAATTATCACCTACTACTAGCTGTCGGACATTGACGTTACCTGTCAAGTGTCAACGGTCACGTCAAAAACTGACAGCGTCATTCAAGTGTAGCCAACAAAAATAATTAAATTCCCCATATACTAAAATACGTTCAGTTACTCACAAAAATGGAAGGTCAATTCCAAATTTTATTTGATAAAATGAAACTTGAAATGCAAAACCAAACAGTAGAATTAACTAATACGATAATGGAAAAATGGAAGAAAAATTAAAACCTGTACTGGAAGAAAATAAAATTTTGAAAAACAAAGTAGAAAACTTGGAACAAAAGTTAGAATATTTGGAGAGAGACAGGCAAACCAACAATATAATAATACATGGGTTAAAGGAGGAAGAATCGTATCGGGAAATCAAATAAAGACAATAAACCAAGGCCCACAGTCCTTTCATTAGTTAGTGGATGGAGGAAAAGTGAGATCATGAAAAACAAAAAGAAGCTTAAGGAATTTTATATAACTGAAGACTACTCAAAAGAAACTTTAGAGAAGAGGAAAGCATTACAACCTAAGCTAATGGAAGAGAAGTAATAAGGAAATTTCGCCTACATAAAATATGATAAACTCGTGGTCAAGGAAAACTCAAACAGTAAAGATAAAAGGAAGAGAGAAACATCAACCTCCCCACAAGAAAACGTTCAACCAAGAATACAACAATTGCTAACATCATCATCAACCAGTAGAAAAAATGCATTTGATATGATGAGGATTCGATCTAACTCCTTTTCAACCAGCCCAACTGCAACGAAACAATTGCAATTAAACACGGGTCGGGAACATAAACCAAGTAACAAAGAAACGAAACCTCCTCTCCAAGCCGACAGGTCCTCGTGGGGAATAAAGACCACGACCCTCTAAAGACGCACAAACTAACATCGGATTTATACATAGCCACTTTTAACGCTAGGTCACTAAGAACCACTGAGAAACGCCTGGAACTTGAATAGCCTTAGCAGACATAAAGTGGGATATAATAGGTATCAGCGAAATGAGAAGATATGAAGAAAGGATACATGATTACGGAAACTATATTTTATATTATAAAAAGGTGAAACACATGGAGAATATGGGGTGGGTTTTTTAATTAAAAAGGACCTAGCACACAGAGTAGAAGAAATAAAAGGAATATCTGAAAGAATAACAAAATTGAACATAAACTTGCCTTTAAATAAAGAAGAAAACAGGTCAATCATCCAGGCATACTCTCCAACTGAATCGAATAAGAAGGAAGATGTAACCAATATAGAAAAAAATTATGAAGATCTGAAAATTACTATGAAAAGTTGCAACAAAAATGTTATAGTAATGGGTGACTTCAACGCACAAATAGGAGTACGCAACAACAGCGGCGAAGAATATACGGTGGGACAATATGGACAGGGAAAAAGGAGCAAAAATGGATCCAGACTAGTCTCCTTTGCTCTAGAAAACAAAGTTAAGATCTTGAATAGTTTTTATAAGAAAAAGAAAACAAAGAAGTGGAAATTGATCTCCCCAAACGGACTCCATATAAACGAAATTGATTTTATCATGTCAAATAAGGCCAAAATCATCAAAGACGTATTCGTCATACACCACCTGAATTACAATTCGGACCATAAAATGGTTCGTGCAAAACTAACAGTAACAAAAATAAAGACCAAAAGGCAATTTCGTACAAATAATTCAGTCATTGTATGTACTGGTAATACTACTCAACTTTTGAATAACCTACAGGAACTAACAAATAATGAAACAAAGGAACCACTGTCGATTCAGGAACACTACGAGAAGATAATAAACTTATTGAAACCAGAAACGAAGGAAACAAACGCAGAGAGTAAAAGAGTAATTTCAGATGAGACATACCAGTTATTACAAGAAAGGAAGAAGTTATTACAACAGAAAGAAAAGAAAGTTAACCGTCACAAAGTATCAGAACTCAACAAAAAGATCAACCAAAACATCAGGAAAGACAAGACAAATAAAAGGCATTCCACATTAAAGAAAAATATAGAAAGAACCGGTGGAATTAAAAAATCAATAAAGGAATTGAACACTAAAAAAGATTGGATGCTAAAAATAAAGACCATAGATAACAATTATAAAAACAAAAGAATAGAAATACTAAAGGCAGCTACAGACTATTATCGAAAGCTTTACCAAAGCAATACCCAAAAAGAAACAACAAATAAAATAAATAACAAGGATTCTGATTCAATCCTGAAAATATTAAATGAAGAAACAATTAGAGCAATCATTACGCAAAAGACAGATAAGACACCAGGTGCTGATCAAGTCACAAATGAACTGTTAAAATCTACTACACCAGTCATTGGTCCTATATTAACGGATATATTTAAGGCCAGGATTCTCAGAATCGACCTATTTTTGGTTCAACATTAAACAATCATAATATATATACAAGAAAAACATATTTAAATCACTACAATTTATCCAAATTAAAAATATAAATAAATTTAAGGATGTAAAGAAAACATGTAAAACTTTAAAATGGCGATGGACGGGACATATGCTTAGAGATACGAATGGAAAATGGACAAAAACCGTAACAGAGTGGTATCCCAGGAATGGGAAAAGAAGTAAAGGGCATCAATCACTTAACATTCTGCCCACCATGGACTAAGTGTCCACACAAAATACAATTAATCATACAAATAAATAAGTGTTATGTGTCTTCGGAATAGCTAATACCTCAGAGATCTCCTTGAGCAGTTTTGACAATAGAACAGCCCAACAGAGCTCCAAACGAGGTATTGATACCTGCTTTACAGGAGCGATCCTTGATTTAGAAGCAACAAGATTCACCCTTGTAGTTCCATGTGAACATAGTCTCTGCTTCTCCCTATCCACCTTGGAAGCCTATAATTAGTAAGATGAAAAACTCTAAAAGGGGGGTGACGGTAACGCACGAGTTCAATAGTTTTATCCCATCTCAAAAATGCTCAACGCGCCTAAAGAAGGTTTCACTTCAAAAAATGTTATTTATTAGAAATTCAATTTTTTTAAAAGAGTAAGAGTAGTAGTACTGAATGTAACAAGTAACAATCTTAGATGTTGAAGTTCTGATTTTTATTCCCTTCGCCACAAAAAGCGTTGAAAATCAACATCTGCCTCAGACACTTTGACTTGCCTGTACATCTTCACTATGTCTGCAACAAGACATATAAGGTAGCAACGCCAGCGTATGATGATATGCCTTAAATCAGATTGAAGAGTTGGACCTACCATCATGTCCCTATTTAATGATGTTTCATTATTAAGAGAACATGATGCGTCAAATACAACTCGAACCTTGGTTGTAGTTTTATCATATCTAACTACCGCGTGGTGTGGTTAATAGATAGCAGTAGGTTTAGTTTTCTATAATTCTGGAACCACCTCCATATGTCCCAGTGCCAAATATTCTTCAATGACATCCGAATAATTAATCCGAAATTCAGGATAATGTTAAGCAACCTTTTCTCTAATAAATAAAACCGTTTACGAGCAATATCGTATAAAATAGCATAGTCTTAAAAGGCAACCGTACTACATAGCGGCCTGAGGAATCTCTTTTGTGAGTTTTTATAAAGAAGTCTTCGCATGATTGCTCTTCCTCTGATGAAAGCCTTTTTCCGGTGGAAGGAGGCTCCTCTAATTCCCAGAACTTCTTTAAGAGATCATCTGCAGTTATACAAGTGTGCATGCTGACAACTTTATCCTGTTGCAGATCACCACGGTTTTGTGCCAGAGACGATCCAACCTAGTTTGGTGCCATAGGAAACCCAGGTAGACCCTTGATACGAGTAACACCTTCTAATTCCTTGATAAAATCTGACAGTATACTTCTGCACCTAGCAAAATATCAATTTCGTTCGCTACACCTAACAAAGGATCGGCCAACTTCAAATCTGAAATTTATGATGACCAGGCCTGGATGACTATCTTCCTTTCCGGAAGAAGTGACGTTAATTTATTGAGAACATAAGCCTTCACATTAACTATAACGTTGGGATCATGGCAACATTGAACTTTTATAGTTACATTTCCTTTAAACTGTAATGTTGCAATCTGATCACTGCCAAGTCCTGAAATAAAGCTCTTGTTCTGAATCTTCTTTAGACCAAGCATCTGTACTGCCGACTCGGTTATAAACGATGCTTGAGATCTTTGGTCTAGAAGAGATCTGAAAGTACTGTTTTCGATTCTACCTTTATCAAGACGGTGGACAATAATATTTGGCAGTTCAAATTGGAAAAATAAGATACAATATTTGACGCTTCACCCTATGAAGACGATGGTGGAGTTGACGAATGCTCCGTACCGTCTTCTTTCTTCTCATTAATGGTGTGCTCACCCCTCGGAACTACTTTTGGGTGAAATAGAGAGTACGACAATTGGTTGAATGACGACATGAAAATACGGAGTGGTTTGGACCCAGACAATTGAAGCACAACCTATTGGTTTGGACAAAACTACGTCGTTCATCAACATCTTTAGCAAATTTCTTGAAATAGATTAATTTATGATTTTCCGAACAAAAACACGTAGAAACTGAGGTAACATGACTAACATGCGTAACCCTTGAAATACGAGCACTATTATTTGACTTATTTTGGTTATTATCTAAAAATTCAAGTGATCTAAGAATTCTGTAAATTCACTTAACTTGGGTAATTTATCATTACCCTTACCAATTTGAATTTCTCAATTTTCTAGACTCTGTATCAAGCTTTAAACTAACAATATATATTACAATTATAGCGCATGAAGAAATATCAATTTTTAGGTTTTTAAGGGCGTTTAATCATTAATTACTTGTGTCCAACAATTCCTTTACAGCACTGGAAGATTCGGACTGTATATTTCGTTGACTCATGAAACGTTATAAAATGCAATAAGCTAAATGCTTTTTGTTATTATAACGGAATTCCAATTGTTCCCAACATGCTTTATAATGATCGGCAGTGACAGGAATATGCCGCAAAAGTTGCTCGGCTTCACCGGACAAATAACTTTTAAGATAGTGAAGCCGTTGAACGTCGTCCAATACTGTCTTGTTATGTATGAGTGATGTAAATAGATTCCGAAAACTAGTCCGTTCTGTATATTTACCGCTCTGTATATTTAAAACTAGGAATCGAAATCTTGGGCAACTTAACACTAAAGGATTGAGCAGCGTTTGATACATTAACCTTAGAATCAGACTACCTAACAGGATTAGAATCGGCCTTAATATTAAGTATGCATACTTTTAATTTCGTCTTATAATCTGTATAAAGTTCTTCAGTTACGTCATATGCATCAGCCGTGTAATAACTAGACTTCATCAATTCCCTGCTATCAAATTGGGCAACAACCATATTATGCGTATCACGGTATGAATTCCAATAATTTGCCAGTGTTTCCAACCGTGTCTCCACGTACGACAGCGATATTCTTTCCTTGGGGGATTTTTTAAAATGAACTCTGGCTTTTTGTATTTTTAATTTTGTATCTTCTCGAACTTTAATATACATTTCCATCTTAGCTTCTGATAGTTATATAGGTAATGTGTACTTTAAAACTCCTTAGTTTCAGTCGTAAATGTAATGTTCAAATAAGTCATAAGTCGATGGACTTTTTCTTCAAATGTTTCGCATTTCTATACGAAAACCGGCATGCATGCCCCGTCTGTTCACTTTTTGCGAAACTATTCTAATTTGCTAAAGTTATAAATTAAAGAGTACTCACAGTTTGCCACTTGGTATACTTAACTTATTTTCGGGTCCAACACAACACAACACTACTCGATCCGCTACTGCCAACGCTCTGCTTATGCACAGTGCCCTCGCTGTTTACTTGGGATCCACTGTTGTTCCGTCAATCGCTTCCAACCAATTTGTCAATCCGACTCGTAAAGGACCATCCATCTACAGTTTCCAAAAAGTCCCGAGGAGTCGCCGAGGTAAACAAACAAACACCACGCTCAGGACGAAAGGTATTTAATAATTTAACACATGTGGAAGTTCATGTTTTCGCGGCAAATCTTAACATCGCGCTGCAGCAGAAGGCACAACGCTATCTATCGAGTGCAGACTTAACAAGAATTACGTTAATCCGACCACTCCTGCACAGTAAAAAGTGAGATTAATACGCTCTTAGCAATGCTTTTATAAGTACATTTATATACAGTCGTAGAACGGTACGCAATCGAAGTGTTTGATTAGTGGATTTTTGTATAAATTAAAACAAATTATAAGATGTTCTATTAATGTCTTTCAGAGTAGTTGAATTCTAAATTATTATGTTCTTAAATTACTATTTTTAGAGCTCTAAATACGTAGGAGAATATGCATTTTCTGTGAAATCAATCACGGTTTTGATTAAACATTTAACGCGCCTCTTCAAATTGGAATATTTATATATTAATATTTATAAATTCGTTCTGCAAATTAAACAAGGCTGTTGGTATTTTGAAGTGCGTTATAGTGCTATAATAGGGACACTTGGTTTTATAACGGCATGTGTCAAAACCAAAGAACTCACCATATACTTACCAAATTTTTACATTTAATAGGAAAGCATTTCGTATTTTTCTGGTATGTTTTTTTTTTACTTTTCTTTGAGTTAATTGAAAAGAGTTACAATCAAAATTAATTATATAAAAAATGCGAAACCCTATTAAATCCATTTTTGCTTATACTGGTCATTTCAAGCCAAAGTGGCCTTATTAATGTTTTGGCAGAGATCGTTTGGGATTAGTTAGACTATAATACTACTACGGAAAGCCACTATAAATGACTCGGAGCCTATAATGGCATATGACAAGAGTATATAAAGAGGAAAAGTCAACCTAATGAATACAGTACAAGACTTGATATTCAATAAATCAATTAATTTATGCAGAATTCCAATGTGAAACTCAAACCTTACACTTCACTCAATTTTAGGCTAATGTAAAACCAGACAAGAACTGTAAATGACTTTTAAGTAATTTAACTTTATATTCACTTATAACTGCCCGGATATGTTCTCTTCTAAGCGCTTATAAGTCCAAGTAATCGGAGAAATTACTCCTCAGTGTATATCCTCTGGTATTGGCTCTTATAGGAGTCATAAGATTATAACTGCCCGCAGATGTTCTCTTAAAAGTGCATATAAGTATAAGTAACCGGAGTGATTACTCCTAAGTAGGGTAAGGTGGGGCACAGTGTTACAAAAAAAAAATGGTTATGTAGTGACGAAACTATTAATTTTATCAACTTTTAACTGGCATGGAAATAAACTTTAGTAGTCTCTCCTTACTTATAATTATTTAAACTTAACTATTATTAGCAACAACCTACTTAAAATGGAAATTTAATGAGATCAGTCGATTGTAACAATGAGCCCCGCATCTGGGGTACTCTGTTACAGAGTAAGGGGCACAATGATACAACATAAAAATAATAATAAAAATATAATGAAAACAATCAACAATAAGAGGAAAAATTTGGTTTATAACAAATATAAAATTTCTTTATATTATTGCTAAACTTTATATTCTTGTTCTGAACATTCTTTCTCCTTTTTTACATATCTTTGCAATGTCATGAAATTCACATATGTTTCATTTGCTACCTTTTGGAGACTCATCCCACTTTCAACCATCAAAATTGCTTCTCTTATATCATTTTCAGTATGCAAAGTTCATAAACGTTTCATCAACGGACCACAAGACGTACGGCGAAGTGCCACCGGTTCATGGTGGACATCCTATCCATACGCACAAAGCGTTTTGAGAAAAGATTCATTGCACGTACAGCTAGGGAGTGGAATTCCCTACCGGAGTCTGTGTTTCCTGATAGCTACAACCTGGGAGTCTTTAAGTCAAGAGTGAATAGGTTACTTCTAGGCAAGCGTGCTCCATCTTCGACCACATCATCGCTTACCTTCAGGTGAGATAGTAGTCAATCGCGTGCCTACCAACAATAAAAAGAAAAAAAAAAAGAAAAATGAAGTACGTAATCTGTCTTCCTCTTATGATTTCACACCATTTTCACCATTTTCTTAAAATTGAATTGAATTAAATTGAATTGAAAAGAACAAAAATTAGCTCATTGGGGCTCAGTGTCACACAGTGCCCCGTAACATAGTGCCCCAGGCGAAGCAATCCAAAAATAAATTCAAATGAGCCTTTTATGTTATACAGGGTGTAACGGAAAGGTGTGGTCATATTTTAAGAACCGATTCTGTCCATGGAAATGAACAACTTTCTCTAAGAAAAAATAAAAAAATCCCAAAAAAAAATTTGTACTTTGCATACAAAGTGATCATCAGCTGATCAATATTTGTATGGGGAGTAAAAATTTTTTTTGAGAATTTTCTCACTTTTTCTTGAATAAAGTTGTTCATATCGATGGGCAGATGCAGTTCTTAAAATATGACCACACCTTTCCGTTATACCCTATATTTACAAAAAAATATTTAACGATTATTTGACGCAAAATACAGTAAACAGAGGAAAATAACAATCACTTGCCTAAATCCAAAACCATAGGAAAGAAATAGAAATTTTAATGTGATTTTTTCCACGTTTTATCACATAAATTCGATTTTTATTCGATAACTCTCCAACGTGGTACAAGCTGCAGCAATGACAACTGTATTAAGATGCCTGCCTATGCGCTTGTTGAAACTGTATACCAACACTAAAAATGTTAATATTGTAACAGTGTACCCCGTGTCACACTGTGCTCCACCTTACCCTACCATTACTCTTGGTGTACCTATGCTTTTATAAGAGCCTTGGGCCTATAATGGCCAGCAAAAATGTTCTTATAACGGTTACAAGGTAAAGTAAGTGTACTTAAGTTAAAACAACATTTATTTATGCTGTTAAAAGCGCAGTAGCAAATATTGATGCCATAATCGTTGTTTTATAAATCCAAATACCTAACTTTATAAACTTTGTGTTCCAGGATAATTTTGCTTCATAGGTAAGGTATCAAATTCGCTCTACGCTGAACACCAAGCTTCATGATGCGCTCCACAATGCCAATGATAGGAACAGGTAGCGCAACATCATCAAGTCAAAAATTACTGCCACGGTCAGGGGATCACGACTCTCAGGAATGAGGAAAATGACGCGAGGACTCTGCTTAAATGGGTACCTTACCTACCCATTTAAGCAGAGTTTAGAGCTTGGAAAACGAAATGTCGTTTTTTGAACAGATTAGCTGCTAAATCACTATAACCACCTGCGAGTACTTCGAAGGTAGGCAGACATGTACCAACATGTCTACAATGACACCTATCTTTCTAAATATAAATCACGTAGGTACCTATCTAATTTATTTTATCTATAAAAATTGCAAAGTTATGAGCGATAATAATACCTACCAAAAGCGTGTTAGTGGACAGATAGTGGGTATTTACGATTTTCCAAGAATCATGATGAGCCAGCTGATAATCAACAGTTTTGCTGGGTGCAAAATTGTTGATTAAACAGTAATTTATGTGTAGAAGGGATACCTACATTACCTACCTACCCAAATTTAAAAATTGTAAGTACCCCACAAAAACTCCTTAGAACATCTAAATAAATGTACCCAAGTTGCAACATCCTCCATGGGATATCGGAGCATTGACGTATCTAGGGTTATTTTCCAGGGGGGGCCCGGTCCCTGAGATGCGATGACTGATGAAGCTGAGTTGACGCCTAAATGTAGTCAGTAAACTCGATTAACATCATAATTCATAAATAGCTTGACACTTCTACTAGGAGGTTACAGCTTCCCATGCCCTCTCGCTCCGAGTCCGCACCATGGCCTGGACCAGAGTCGGACCCGAGAGGTCGCCACCGCCGATCACCTCCACGAGGACAAGGCGGTGCTCCGCCCAAGCGGAGCAGACCTCCACCGTATGCGCGGTTATGTCCTCCGGGTGATCCACACAATGATGACACCCGGGCGTATCCTCCCGTTTAATCCGGAACAACCGTGACCGGTAAGGTCCTGCGTCAGGCGGAAGGTGAAGACGCCATGGCACTTCACCTGCCACTTCTCAAAGTGGGGACTTATCGCCGCAATCGTGGCGTGCCAAGCGCTGGGTTGCGGCAGTCGCTCACTCCGTGCCGCCATGAGATCCCGCCGGAGCTCTGTCCGCCGTGCCGCGATTTCACCGGAGTTCACCTCCTCGCGCCACTCCCAAATGTGCGCGAGGACTTTTGCTTCCAGATCCCATGGCGGCAATCCGGCAAGGCTCGCCGCCTTACCGAAGACCGTGCGGTATCCCTGGGTCAGCCAGATGGCAATGAGCCTTTGGGACGCGTTCAGCGGCGGACTGGTCGCCGCCTCAGGGAACGCGCACCTAGTTTGGATGAATCTAAGGCAAGAGCCGCTTGAAGGAAGACCCGGCCTGCTCTAATCGAGGACGAGTACCAGGTACTTCGTCATCGACTTGACGCCGATGTGAACCCTTCCGACCGTCATTGGGGAACCCGACAGTGGCGCGTTCCGAGGACCATGAAAACACATGGCCTCGGACTTATGCAGGGCCACCTCGAAAATCATTTGTTTTTTTTTTCTCGTATATACTGCATGGCAATAGACTGTCAAATATCTACAAATGACAACAGACAATGAATACAGATTCCTCCACGCTTCGAGAAGCGTCTTAAGCTTCTAAGATGCTTCTCGAAGCGTGGAGGAATCTCGTTATGTTATGGATATACCCATCCATGGACCATGCTCGGCAAGCATAGCTTAACTATGATGAACAACCCATGCAGTGCAGCTGTTAAATAATACCATGAAATGAAAATACTATAAACTAAGTCGTTGTCTGCATCTGTCTGTTTCTCCGACAATAATATAATTATACAATATAGATACTTACAATTGAAATAAATGAATACCTTAATACTGTTAATGACAATACAATACGATCAAAAAGAAATACAACTATTTTTACTTACTTTATTATTATTTTATCAACTGAACATCGATATTATTCTTAGTGTAATAACGTAAAAAGCTTATATGACGTCATTGGTACATAATACAATCGACAACATGACTATTTTGGCACCACAGCTGTGAAAATCCCAAGTCAAAAAGGAGTTTTTTTGCATACTTTGACAGCCCATAGCTCTGACTGGGTGTGTCTAGACTTCAATTGAAAAAACTCCAGTTCCTCTAACTTGTTCACTGCAGTATGATTTCGCTATTTTGACATGGTATATGTGCCAATAGCAAACACGAACAGCTGATCATAATTCATAAGTGGGAAATCAACAAGTTCGGGGTGTGTTGCATTCATTCTGATGAAAGCAACTCTCTGTCGGTCCAAGCGGTGTCGTTCGACAAAATTGGCCAACTAATTAGGCCTGTTCCTGTTTCACTCTATAATATCAATAAATAGTTCTGTTTTTTCTTTTTGTCAACTGTACATCGATATTATTCTTAGTGTAATAGCATCTATGGCGTCGTTAGTACATAATACAACCGACAGCATGACTATTTTGGCACTACAGCTGTGAAAATTCCAAGTCAAAAAGTTGATTTTTTGCAAACTTTGACAGCCCATAGCTCCGATATCCCATGGATTAGGATGTTGCAACTTGGGTATGTTTATTTAGATAGATCTAGGAAATTCTTGTGCACACAGTTTGATCGTATCGATTACGTTTCGGTTTTGGGTTTTTGGTCTATACATTTTGTCCTTTATGTTTTTTTTTTTACTTGTCTTATTTGCCGCATTTTATAGGTTTATTTAACAGGTAATTCCTTGTTCTCTTAGTATACATATTGAGCAGAGCACATTAGTTGATAAATACGGTAGTTATGCCATGAAAAGCCGAAATACCCAAGTGAAGTCTGTCCCTTGGACAACTTTCTTAATGAAATTCCTAACCATGTAAATTTCAGTTAAAATTGACACCAACTCATTTTCTGTGTGAATTATGTATACTTAGTATAGATTTCGATTATTGAAGTGTGTTTAGATAATACTACTCTTAATTTAGAAAATATTTCTACTAATATAGTCCTTTGGACAACTATTTTTCTCCCACCCAACAAAACTTTCCTTTAAAATTGGAAATACTGTGTACTAACTAACAAAATATCACATGATCATGGATTTCTTATAGTACTATTTATCTTTGATTTTTTGTAAACCCTTCTACAACAAAAAGAAAATTAAATGCAGATTTGTATTTTACTATCTAGGGACAACTTGGTTGTCCAAGAGACAAATTTTGTTTCCCAAAGGAAATACTAAGAACTCACAAGCCTCTATAGGGTATTTTTCGAACATTAAAAAGAATAATAAAACAGGTTTATAAATGGAACAGGTATAATATTAGAATTTTCAACATTCTCAATAACATAACAATAAAAATGCTGCCATCACTCGATTTCTCTGTTCTTTTTTCTTAATTGCCGAATAGTTCTGCAGTTTTCTTGTTCTTCTGGCGTGGCATACCTACTAGAAATTGACCTTTTGTTTTTGTGGTAGCTTTCTCTTTCGTTCAGCATATATTTCATTTCAGGATCCGTCCTTAAGTCTTCCTCTATAGCGTCTTGATTTTTCTTTTTCTGACAGTCTCATTTTCTGAAAATAACAACAAATAAACGAGCCCTAAATCAGTTTATGAGTTCCTATGACCACCTGCCGGCTGCATCATTAGACCCCAATCACCATCTAGGCATACAGCATACAGTGTTTTTTTTTTTTTTAATTTTTTTTTTTATGGTGGTGGGAAATTATCCTATGACTTCTTCCGCTCTAGGGGGGAGCGGAAGGGCGTGTCAGACTCTTACTGACTAAAACCCACCCCTGTTCCTCCCTGCCCTGAATGCCCAGGGGCAAGGTAACTCTTTCGAATTTATCCTCAACCCCCGGGCAAGCATACAGTGCTTGACAATACGAATCTAGTTAATCTAAAAACACTACTGTTGTATACAAAATAGAATTAAATCCTAACTGATATTACAAATGATAGTCTGTTTGCAAAAACAAAAGCACATTTTTATTCGGAAAAATATGTTTTACTACTTATAAAGCCTGATTAGTACTAATATTGTCCCAGGGACAACCGATTTGTCCTACGGACAACCGGTTTGGTCGTCCAAGTGACTGGTTGTCCGAGTGACTTTTTTGAATATTTAAGCTGTCTGTTAAAACGTAATGCATTTTTTGTATTTTCTCTCATCCTAATATGTTGCACTATAGTTGACTATAAAATAACGATTACTTACACATTTATTCTGGTTGTCCTAATGACACACAATTAAGACACACTCTCTCTCACAAGTCACTGCGCGGACTGACACCGCGGCTATGGTGAAATCAAAGTGGCGGTGGCGGCTGGATATGTATTGTTGCCAGAGACATTTACTTGTTAATAGAGTACCTGCTGCTCCATCTATATTGTTTTTGCCGAATTAATTTATGTTTGTCCGACAGACAGTTTGGACTGTAGAATTTTACAGGGACAAATTTAAAATGCAAAAAATTCGTAACATAAGAAAGGTAAAAACGACATCAAACAGAAAGTAACAAAAACCCTGTCCGATCCAATAAAGGCGTATTCCTGGTTTAACATACGTACTAGAAAAAGTTGTAAAAAAATGTAACTCATAAAAACCAAAAGTTATATATTTTTTATTGGAACGAAGTTCCTTATCGCGCGTTGTGAAAGGGGGCTAGACGGAAAAAATTCTTACGAAAAGTTGTCACGACATCAAAGAGGCTGTCCATCCAAAAAGATTGTGTTGGAAAAACAATCTAATAAAAAAAATTCTTACGAAAAGTTGTCACGACACTAATGAGGCAGTCCATCCAAAAAGATTGTGTTGGAAAAAAAATCTAATAAAAACTTCTTGTATTTTTGGTGGGTAGGTGCAAGCTACTTCGTTCCATCCGGGTGTCCCTTGACACCTCTCAAGTTTATGGCAAATTTTCATAAGTTGACAACAGTCCACTGGCCGACGAAATCTTTTCATTTTTACCTATTTTTATTTCAAACGATACCGCCCTGCACTTACCGCGCTGTGGGCACTCTGTCTCGCTCAGGCGGCAGCTTTGAAACGAAACAGTAGGTGAACTTTTTTTTAAAACGTTGCCCCACACTAGGAATTACTCCTGTATCGTGGGTGCGTTCACAAACATGTATACTCACATACACAAGACACCCAGACCCGGAACAACTATTTGCAGGTCATACAAATATTTGTTCCGTGCGGGAATCGAACCCGCGATACGCAGCGCAGCAGCCGAACGCTCAACCACTGCGCCAACCGTGTCGTCACTTTATCGAGCGCTCAGTGTTGCCTTTGATAAGTTATTCTTTTTTTTAATTATTTTAATTGGGGAAAAATAATTATCTCGTATCCATTAAATGGTAACGTAATATGTGTACGCAGTACGATAATAATAGTAATACCCTTCAGGATCGGACAGGGTTTTTGTTACATGCTGTATAAGATTGTATATAATTGTAATTAGTGCATAGTAGTGTTTTTTTGTGCAATACAAAGTTTTGCAGTGCTGTGTTGCTGGGGGACAAACAAAAACACAACTAACAACACAACAAACAAACAGACAAACAGACTTTTAGTCACTTGGACAACCATAAAATAACCAATAAAATATTATTTTTTTCTATGGAATTTCTTCTTCATTCTTGTGGAGTAGGGGCACAGAGAAACTGTCGTTGGACAAATAAAAGTTGATTGACCCATAACATCGTTTCGGTTAGGTTTTTAGGGTTCCGTAATCCTAACAAGGACAAGGAACCCTTAAGGATGATTCACGTTACACCGTGTCGCCACCGGGTCGTGCCCCGGCCGGGGCACGGTCAAAGATTGTTGCATACATTTTGTATGAAGTGATTCATGTTAGACCGTGCCCCGGCCGTGCGCCGGCCGGGGCTCGGTCTAACATGAATCGTGTCGAAATGTCGGTGCCAATTGTTTCCCGGCCGGGGCACGGCCCGGTGGCGAAACGGTGTAACATGAACGTGTGCACCGGGCCCGGACGTGCCCCGGCCGCGAAACAATTGCCGGTCAAACAATTGCACGATCAATAATACGAGTATCTATAGTATACTTTTTGTATGAAATGATCCATGCTTGGCCGTGCCCCGGACGTGCCCCGGCCGGGGTACGGCCCGGTGGCGACACGGTGTAACGTAAATCGTCCTTTATAGTTTCGCTCTGTCGGTCTGAGGCCTAGCATAGAGACGGTTAGTAATAGAAAGCTGTTATTAACCGACGAAAAAAAAAGGAGGTTTTTTGTGTATGTTCAGCCCTCACTCCGTCATTTATGAACCGATCTTCATGATTTTTTTTTTTAGATAGGGTATACCTCAAGGGTGGTCCCATGTCAAGGAAATCGGGATCTGATAATGGAATCCTGATTAAATTGAGAGAAAACCTCGAAAAGTGTGGGCACGTTTAGCGTTTCTGTACGTATGTTCGGCCCTCACTCCGTTGTTTATGAACCGATTTTGATGATTCTTTTTTTCTTAGATAGGATATACCTCAAGGGTGGTCCCATGTCAAGGACATCAGGATCTGATCATGAAATCCTGATAAAATTGAGACAAAACTTTGAAAATTGGGCACGAATATTGTTTCTGTTTACAGATTAACAACTATTGAAAAATATCTAAAGAAGTCAGGAAGTTTGAAAAATGGATTCCTTGCTTGAAAAAGAACTTTACCTGTAACAAGGAAACATTCTCCAGATCGGGAATAGTAAAAGCTGCCACTGAATTTTATAAAGATCTCTATGCTTGCAAAATACCATCGAGTATAGAGACTCTACTACCTCTACAGGAAAATGACACTATATTGCAAAGATTCTCTGCTCAAGAAATTTTTACAAAAATAGAGTCTTTAAAGAATGAAAAAAGCAGCGGTCCAGATGGCATAACAAACGAAGCCATTTCAACAGGAAAAATCCGAACGTGCGTTACGACTTTTATCCCAAACGAGGTGCTCAGAGACTGCCAAAACATAAGCGCTTGGGTGTTCAAAACATGGAAAGCTTCAATGCAATGAAGTCGGATTTTAAAACTCCTTCTTCAGCTGCCCTACCATGAAGTGGAAATTATGTTTTTCTTACTCCTCCGCTGTCTTTTCTGATTAATTTCGTTGCGGAACCGTCACTCGTCGAGCTTCATTGCCTCGGCGTTTTTTCTGGTGGTCGCAACTGTTGATTCTGGCTCACAGAAGTTACAGTGGTTTTCGAATACTGTGGCGGGCTTGCCCTACCATGACATCTAAAAACATCATTATTTCGGAGAGAGAGAGAGAGAGAGACGTCGTTATACAGGACGAATGGCACTATCCCTTTCTCTCACCAAAAAGATGATGTAAAACCATCATCTTTTCGGTGAGACGTCATTGTAGGGCTGCCATCGTCACATGTGGGACCATTTTAAATCGTTATTGGCCGTTAAACCATGAACTCAATTAATATGTTCATAGTAATAAACATAAAGCCCCCTTCAAAGTATGCATTGTAACGGGCGACTACGGAACCCTGCACTGCGCGTGGCCCGACACGTACTTGGCCGGTTTTTTATTATTATTTATACATAGCCTAATTATTATAAGAAATAGAAGGTTCGTGAAACTATCGCGTGCTAACAAATAATTACAGAGATGAGTTAGTTTATTGTTTCCTTACCATCTGAAGGCTATTCGAAAACAATAACAATAATTAAACCACCCTACAACCAAGAGGTGTGCAATCTATAGCGGAATCATTGTTTTCTTTAACCGAACTCAAACCGCATCGAGTCAGTCAGTAGGCCGAAAGTGTAACAACCAGTCTTTCCAAGGGGTATCGGCAGTTGCTTCATGTAAAATACTAGTATTCAGCTGCATCCGGTTAGACTGGAAGCCGACCCCAAGATATTTAGGAAAAGGCTAGGCAGATTGATAAAACATTTTCATAGTAAAAAATGTTTTAAAATAAATATTTTTATTTTAATGAGAAACATAAAAAAATCTTAAAGAATAATTATGTATCGTTTTCTGTGTAGTTAATATTAAATAATAATCAATTGCATTTTCAGGTGCATATCTCACGCAATGATTTTGTTTGTCATTCATGCTAGACTAAGATGTATAGCTTCATTACCTCCCTGGATTATTAAAAAAGTATAAAAAATTTAAAAAAGCAGGTACACATTTTAAGCTGACTGGTAGCTGTACCTAAAAGACAGAAGATATTATAATACTTTTATTACTTTGTTTCAGTTGCTGAGCTCGTCTCGCATCTGCCACCCTTGCTGGCAGAGAAGTGATAGAGCAATTACACATTCACGTTCTATCAGTTCTAGTAACTGGTCAGTGGATTTAGATGAAGAGACCGTAGACCTTGACAGTACTGAAACAAATGAGTCTACACAAAATACACCTCAAGGGCAAGGGGTAGAATCAACAATACTTTTAACAAATTATGTAAAAGCACCTGATACTCAGCGCTGCTGCTTTTTCCCTGGATGTACAGGTACTGATCGCCCTCGCCTTACTGTTCCGGCATCACTAAGAGTAAGACTTTTCTGTGATTATAGATATTAATTGTACCCGCACAATGCAGAATTTGCAATTATCATTTAACAAGCAACTCATGGGACCTATTAGAAGATTTTACTCAAAACCCAATACAAACTTTTAGTTCATCCCACATCGAAGAGTTTTCTGCTCTGCTGCAGCAGAATATGTATACACATTTAGATTTTCAAAATATAGATGAATCCCAGAACATATGTCCAGTTCCAACACTGTTATATCTATCCATAAGATATAACAGTGCCAATTTTTACTGTATGAAATGGAATCCTAACTGTTTAACCCTTTCGCGGACGGTACTCGATCACGTGCTATATGTGGAATGACACATCAATTCTTCATACAAAATGGTTAGACGTTTGTTGACGTCGAGTCGTATTTTTTCGATACATTTGGCCAATAGCGGCACTATCGTTATCTAACGCCAACGTTTATAGACGCTCAGTCATTGCCTGTACAGCACGTCATTCTCATTGGTCTACAACGTTTATTGACGTTGAACGTCTGCAAACGTCGTGCCGTGTTTTTAGGATACTGTTATATATAATATGCACACAACGTCTACAAACGTCCAACGTACGGAAACGTTCTGTCATATTTTATTGGTTGTATATGTTATTTAGAAGTACGACGTTAAGAAACGTCAGACACATATTTACGTGTGTACAACTTGAAGCGAACGGTAAACAGGAGTTGTTGCAGAACCATCTCCTGATAAATGGGACACAGTAGGTGTTTCAGGTACCTCTAAATGGCTAACCTGAAGCGAATGGCACGGAGACGGGGTCTCGGGCACAAGTACTTGGCCTGCATGAGGTGAATGCTGAATAGGAGCAGAATCATCTTTTGAAGAACGACTTTTTGAAGGAGACTTAAGCCTTGGTCTTTGCTGAACTTCCGGCAAAACATTATCGAAAGATGATGTTTCATATGTTTGGTTATCTAGACGTGAACAGCATGCAGATGTTGACTCAGGTTGATCTTGAGTTAAACGATTATCGGACGGTGACTTAGGCTCACTTGCATGGCTTACATGGCTACTAGGTGAATGATGCGTAGATGGTAACTCTGGAGTGCTTTTAGATAAATGGTGTAAAGACGGCGATTTGGGTTCATTTCTATGGGGAGATAAACGGCGAACAGAATCTAAATCAAGGTCGTCTTGAGGTGAACGGTGAACAGGACCTAAATCAGGATCAGCTTGAAGTAACTGGTGCATAGGCGGCAACTTAGGTTCATCCTTATGGGCACCTTGAGGTGATCATTGAAGAGGACGTAACTCAGGATTATTTTGAGATAAACGGCGCATAGAACGTGATGCAGATTCGTCCTTGTAGTCGTTTTGAAGTAAATTTTTTACAGTATCATTAGATTGCCTTTTCAGTCGTTTAGCTAACGGAAATATTTCCGAGTCTGATGAATTCGCAATTTCATAATCAGATTCATCATGTTGTTCGTTAGTACCCACATTATTCTCTGTCTCAGATAGATTGGATAGAGAGCCTTGGCAACTAACATGCGAGTCTTTATCATTGCTGTCGTCAAGATCTTGTGAGGCCTCTGAATCCGATTCTGAGCTCTGACTATCAGTACCACTTGAAACAGATCGGAAACTGAAACCATTATTAGTATTTTTAGATAGTACCTGCTTAGTATGAAGCAACTTTGACGGTGAGTTGATATTAATACCACGGCGTGCATGGGGTTGATTTTTTCGGGTCTTTTTTCTTATCAGGGCACCACCAACTCGTGGTTTTTTTATTGGTAATACGAAAGACTCACTAAGGTTGCTGTCACTATAGGAATCTTCTTCACTGGGTTCATAATTATTGTCCGAACCGTACTCTCCGTCGTCTTCAAACGGGTCCCGAGCTGTTTCATCTGATGACCGATGTTCAAATATTTTCATACATTTCTTTTTGCGTTTATCCATCTAAACAAGCAAGAAACACATTGATTAGATCCCTAGATAATGTACATTATCTTTCTGCTAGATAAACATCTAGTTACAACGTAATTTAGATAGGTTCCTGCGTAAAAAATCAAAGGAGCTAGTAGATACTTACATTCTGTTATTACTCATTTAAAAGTCCGTTTAAAAAATTAATTATAGCAAAATATAACTCTCTAAGGATAGTTTATCTGTTTTTACATAACGTATAATAAATAAACAGTCATAATACTTACATTTTATGCAAAATCACTCTCAAAAACAACAGTAAAAGCAGCGGGTTCTCGGCGGCGCGCGCGCGCGTAGCCCTATGTTGACACTATGTGACTGAGGCAACGGGAATGTAGGGACGCGGGGGCGTATCATGGCGTCGTGCGTATTCTACGTACCACCAGCGCACGAGCAGGACGTCTTCTTTTTGAAGCACCAAAAATCATAATGTAATGTGACAGAACAATTTTGAAAGTTTCATGCGTTGTGGCGGAAAGATGTAGCTAGTACAATTTTGTATTGCGAGTCAACGTGAATAAACGGTCTGCTTAAAACAAGTAAATTAAAATAGACGTGGTAGTACGTTCTGTCACCACTCGTAGCTGTCTTCGAACGTATATACACGCCACCGCCCATGAAAGGGTTAAACTTAGAAGGTGACTATTATTCAAAAGTTTAAAATGAGTTTATAATTACTGTGTTAAAAAGTATGTACTTACCATTTAAAACTAATTGTAAGTGTATAGAATAAGTCTATGCTTGTGAAAAAATATTTTTTTATAAAAAAATAAAAACTGTTATAATTCCAAATGGCGACTTATTTTCTTAACTGCTTGTCAGTACTAGAAGGTGTTCATAACAACTTAAACTATGATTCCATAAACTATTTATCAGTGTTCACTGTGGGCCACGGTTGTTCTAATACGTTGGCATTGACCTTTATGGCAACGACATTACTAGTCGTGAGTCACGTGACAATTCTCTCCGCAGGTAATGTCCTAGCCATACATTTTGCACGAAGCGTTAGCGTTAGCGCTATTATAAAAGTTCGGTTCATGGTGGACATCCCATCCATACGCACAAAGCGCTTTGAGAAAACATTCATTGTGCGTACAGCTAGGGAGTGGAATTCCCTACCGGAGTCTGTGTTTCCTGATAGCTACAACCTCGGAGTCTTTAAGTCAAGAGTGAATAGGTTACTTCTAGGCAAGCGTGCTCTATCTTCGACCACATCATCGCTAACCATCAGGTGAGATAGTGGTCGAACGCGTGCCTATCAACAATAAAATAAAAAAAAGTTATTTGGCTAACGGGCCTGGTGTGGGAAATCATCCTATGACTTCTCCCGCTCGTCAGCAAAGCAGTGGATGGAGCGGGAGGGCGTGTCAGACTTTTACTGACTAGAACCCACCCCTGTTCCTTCCTCGCCTGAGTGCCCAGGGGTGCGGTCACTCTGTTACGAATTTATACGCGACCCCTTGCCATGCAGGCATCGGCCATGATGGGCCCCGTCAGTGGTGGCTGACATCTCTTTGAGGCTCGCGTGGAACACTACACGCCGTCAACTCACGCGAGCTACCCTTTACTCGCCGTCCGCAGGCCCGCGTCTACGGTGGCCGGAGATCGTCCTGCAACCTCCGACGCACAGGGCATCTCCTGCGGCGGCTGCGGCTGGGGGCGTGAGGGCCACTCCGTTGAGTCTCCCTCACCTGTTCCGCCTCCTACTGCGAGCATTACTGCTTCGCAGAAGGAGGAGTTTTTTTTTTATCTATAATACAACATACAGCTCTCTCAGTTAGAATTGATGTCAAATGTCATGATTTCATGAAATAGTCATTCCATACATCAATATGAACTTAGAAGATAGTATTGATAATTTTATTAATACTAATTGCCGCGAATCATATTTTGATCAACATACAACCTGAGCTGCAAATTGCAAAAAACGTAAGAAAAGAAGAAACCCAAACTCCATAGAAACTTAGGCCTGGCGTTACAGGGCTGGCATTTGGCCATAAATTACAGCATAAATGTAGATTTCACGAGCCAAATTTTCACGTCTCCCACTAATGGCCAAATTGGTAAAATCAGACAGTGTTTAGTACCTACATTTTAGGTTATGTTTCTACTTTTAAGGCTTTATTTCCTACGTAAATCTGGAACGGGCACACTCTAGGAAATAGTTTCAAAGGGTCATCGTTATCGAAATCTATATGGAGGAATATATATATACATAAAAATGGACGCATATATGCTGTGCTGCAGCGCCTGCAGCCTATCACGATGAGGTACCTACCTACATAAAAAAACGTTTAGGTTATCAGTTTCACTTAGAGCTCTGAGGTTTTCAGTAAGAACAATCTGTTAAATCTGAAGTGAGTTACTTCAGATTTGGCAGGGTACGGTGTCCAATTTCGACGCTATGGTTGGCGCAGTGGTTGAGCGTTCGGCTGCTGGTCTGCGTGTCGTGGGTTCGATCCCCACTCGAAACAAATATTTGTATGACCTACAGATAGTTGTTCCGGGTCTGGGTGTCTTGTGTATGTGAGTTTACATGTTTGTGAATGCACCCACGATACAGGAATTATTCCTGGTGTGGGGTAAAGTTTAAAAAAAAATGTTCAATTGAGGGTCAGTCTGTCAATCAATCAATTTCGGAGTCCAGTATTCGAGCAGAGGTCATAAGAAATAATAAATCCCGAGAAATAAGGAAAAACACATTCACTTGCACTAAAATATGAAAAGCGAATCATAGTAATGACATGACATGACAATTGACAGACGCTGACATTGACATTTTCCGTTTACTAGTGCAATCCGTGATGCAATCGATTATTTATTTTAATGAGTTTTTAACGTAATTGATTAAAATCATTTTTATTTTAATATGTTACAAGGAACACTTTTACACGTCAACGTTTTTTGTCAGTTTAAGCTAGATGAGGCCGGTGTTTCCTAGCTGACTACCCTGAGAAGAAACACCGAAAAAACTCAGAGGTCAAAGTCTCTTTTATAGTGTTCTAATCCATACAATAATTATTTACTGGTCAAATTATATGAGAACCATGTACGTTAATGTCTGAGATGAGCTTTTGAGGAACGCACTACGCAGGTTTGAGTGGACCTATTCAGACAGTGCAAGCATTTGTCAGTTATCGTGCAGCTCAACTTAAAACTTTAAGGAGAACGAACAATACTTTGGTATTCGTCGGTTCGTTGTATGGACATTTGGGTAGGCCGCAAAAGTACTCAAACTGCCAGACAATCATGAAATCTATGTGAATATAAAGACCTACATAGTTCTCACATTCAGAATAATTGCTGAGGACCATGCAGATTAGAATCTGTAGTGGTCTTTTGAAGAAACAACTGTCCAGTCAGTGCAAGCATCTGTCAGTAGTGGAATAGCTCAACTTAGAACTACTAAGGAGCTCAATGACTCGACGAACAATACCAAAGACAGGACATTTGTGTAGGCCGCAAAAGTACCTACTCAAACTGTCAGACAACGTTAAAAATGTACCTACTTACGCCAAAAATCAATTAGATTTCAGATTTTTTATTTTACATTGATTTTAATTAAATAATTACCTAAAAAAACAACTACACTAAAACATAATGGAGCATTATTCTATATTTATAACAGTACGGATTTCCACTAAATCGATCATATTTTTAGGGTACGCTCTATTGACATAATGCCAGCGTTTCTGAAGTTAGTGACTGATTATAATTAAATAAGTGTCGTGACGATTTACAAAAGTTGTTAAAACAAAAAATATAAATCTACTTATTTTCTACACTTGGCCATTGTAATTCAGGCTAGGCTTTAAATGGATTAATTAAGCAAAATAGACGATTTTTTGGTACATATCTGATTCTTGTAACAGTTAGGCCCAGAAACGGGTTTCTCCTTTGAATTTCGCGGGTTACCTTGGCGCTTACCCCTTTGTTATTTCAGAGTAAAAGTCGTTCATTTCGACACTCAATTGTTCTTGTAAATTTAGAAGATCTAATATTTTGTATCTTGTATGTGTGTCGGGCTAGTTTCCGCAACTCCACGCCCGAGGCGCGTATCTTGATACTGGTATCTCTAATTTATATATTGTGTAGCATTGTAAACAATCTTAGCATAAATACACCCACCATGCGTTCCAAGACATTCAAAACCACTCGCATACACTTCCTCCCATTCACAAACATAACTTTCACAAACACATACACTTTTAACACTCCTTATACATACACATTAGCCCTAAACAAAACAAACTGTACTCCACACTTTAAACAGTCTTATTTACTTCTGCTGCATGTGACCACTCCTCCACAAATTGTAACTCAGTCTGAACCCATAAAATAAATGACTGATAATCTCAGAAATTTAAATGAAATAGACGATATTACGGTCGCTGAGTCGGTGACATGTGATATAGTGGATTTAAAAAAACATATAAAGTATAACAAAAATGACCTAACATTAATTCAACAAAATATAAGAAGTATTTATTGCAATTTTGATAACTTTGATGCCACACTCTCGGATCTTAATTCAGATATTGACGTTATAATACTTACCGAATGTCGCCTCTGCACAAACAAACCCGTCCCCTCTTTATGCAACTATACACATTATGTTACCACGTACAATTGTAATCAAAATGATGGAGTGGTCATATACGCCAAATCTAAGCTGAATCCAGTTTTCATTGAACATAAACTGGATAACGCTTTGTGCATACAATTAAACATTTATGTGAGAGTACTATACTGGGAATATATCGGTCACCTTCACAGCAGAATGCATCTAATTTTATTACCTCACTTAATACTTTATTAGACACAATTAAACGAAACCGGAATATTATAATATCTGGTGATATAAATATTAACCTAGCTGTAAAAGATAATGAATCAACTTACGAATATACTAATCAGGCCACTTATCTTAATATGTTGTCATCACATGGTCTTCTACCTGGACACATAATTCCTACATGATAAAATAGCTGTCTTGACCATTTCATTTTAAAGTTTGATAAAACCAAGCTATCAGCTAGTATTGCAGTCTTAAACACAACTATAACTGATCACGCCTCGGTCTTCATGTGCATATCCAAAGTAATAACTAAATATCGGCCTCCAACAATCAAGACCTTCATTGACTTTGAAGAAGCTGCTGAAAAGCTTATAAACAAAAACCTATCCAACTTACTATTAAGTGACGACCCTAACTTTGTAATAGAACATTTAATTGATAAACTTAGAGCGTCCCTGGATGAGAGTGTTAAGGTAAAGAGGATCTCTAGCAAACATCGCATTATTAAGCCCTGGATCACCAGTGGTCTATTACGCTGCATCAGGAACAGAAACAGAATGCAACTAAAATTAAGGTCCGATCCGTTTAATGTAATATTAAAAATAACATTTACTAGGTACCGTAATTATTGTAACAAATTAATTAAAAAACTAAAACGTAAATATGAATCTGAACTACTAAAAACTAACATTAAAAACTCTAAAGCACTGTGGAAAACCATCAAACAAATAGCGCATCTTAACACATCAAAAATTGGAAGCGGTGAACTACTTAATACTCGAAGTTCTCCTATAGAGTCGGTAAACTGTGTAAATAGTTTCTTCGCCAGTGTCGGCAAGCGACTCGCAGAAAGCATCGTCAGTGGATCCCCGCAGTCAGTTGGTAACCTAATATCTACTCCAAAAACACACCTATCTTCTTTCGTACTTCTGGAGACTGACCCATGGGAAGTTGACAGTGTTATATCTAACTTGAAAACTGACAGTGCTCCCGGTTGGGACGGTATCCAGACTAAATTCATAAAAATGGTTAAACCCCTCGTTGTTCCCATTATCAGCCATCTTGCCAACCTCTGCTTCAGAAAAGGTATTTTCCCTATCTTGCTCAAAAAATCAATTATTACACCCGTCTATAAGGGTGGTGATAAAAAAGATATTAATAATTATCGGCCGATTTCAGTCTTGCCTGTTATCTCTAAAGTTATTGAAAGACTAATCAACTCACGCCTAATCACTTATCTCGAAAAATTTAATATTCTATCCAGTTCACAATTCGGATTCAGAAAAGCAAAATCCACAGAAGACGCCATTTCAGGATTGTCCTCCTTAGTAACTCAGTACTTAGACCGTGGAGAAAAGTGTCTGACAGTCTTCTTAGATCTAAAAAAAGCTTTCGACACTGTTTCTGTCCCGACTCTTGTGAAAAAGATGGAGTATATAGGCATTAGAGGTACACCACTAAAACTCTTAACTGATTACCTAAAAGATCGTACTCAAAGCGTAAAAATTGACAGTTTCACTAGTTCCGACTCTAAAATTGAGTACGGTGTACCCCAGAGAAGCGTCTTAGGCCCCACATTATTTTTAATATACCTGAACGAGTTAACTAATCTCGAGATTGAAAGAGGGCAAGTATTCTCATATGCGGATGATACTGCCATTGTATTTAGTGGTACTTCTTGGAACTCCGTTTTTGAAGCTGCTGAGCATGGTCTTCATAAGGTTGCAAACTGGCTCAAGTCTACCCTTCTCACCCTAAATATCGCCAAAACAAATTACATTTGCTTTGCTATAAATATACACTTCCCCCCCCGAACTTAATACTAAGGATTCATACTTGTGACATCACTAATACTATGAAATGTGGGTGCGAAGAGATTGGATGTGTTAAATCCACTAAATATCTTGGAGTAATCCTGGACCACCGACTTTCCTGGCACCCTCAAATTGAAGCTATAAATGATAAGATCCGTAAACTCATATGGGTCTTTAAAAAGTTAAGACATGTCACCTCTCAAGACCTCCTAAGGTGTACTTATATTGCATTGGCACAATCGGTTATGTGTTATTGTATTGGCATCTGGGGTGGTGCCACTAAAATTAAATTCCTTGAAGCAGAAAGAGCCCAGAGATGCTTATTAAAAACAATGTTCTTTAAGCCATTTAGGTTTCCTACTGACGAACTATATCTAAATCATAAAATATTGTCACTTAGAAAACTCTACATAATCAACTCAGTACTTAAACTACATAAAACCTTACCTTACGTATACGGCACATACAGGTAGAAGAAAATGTAAAGTGGCCACTGCTCCTCCCTGTAGAACTCTTTTTGCCAGGCGTCAATTTCTAGCCCACTCTGCCTATCTTTATAATAAGTTTCAAAACAAATACTCAATATATAACCTTAAATTCCATGAATGTAAAAAAACAATTGTCCGAGAACTCGAGCCGCTTGGATACTGTGATACAGAGAACTTATTATTTAAATACGAACTCTAGACTCTAGACAATACTCTTGATTTCTAGTGGTACTTTCCGATCCCAAGGTGTTACATCGTAGGGCTAGAAATCTCCCAATTGGTGCATAATTCACACAGAGTATATATGAGAGATAGGATGTTCTAACCTTCATTATTAAAGCACACTCACACACATGCATACACTCACACACACACACATGCATACACTCACACACACATTCACACACAAAGAATCATACCAGTATTTTTATTTTTGTCTTTTCTTTCATTTTGTAAAATAATTACATAAAATAGTTCTGTTTGTATAAATACCTAAAGACATGTAGATTGACACTAGGAAAGAGCAGAACCACCCAATACAAGCATTACTACATGCTTCCTGGGTAGTTCTAGCCACTGAATAATATTGTAAAAGACACGTTAAAGAAATAAACTATTTTATTTTTTATTTTATTTTATTTTATTAATATTGTCTCTCAGTCATTAAAATAAACCTCCTGTTTTAAATTTAAATTTTGCTTAACAAATTGCTTTTACCAAAATCAAACCATTTCTCCTCTTTCACCTCCTCTCCGCGTCCACGCGCGTCAAACGCGCCCCGGATCAGTAAAGCTCCGTTGTCATTCTCGCGGCGCGACATGCTTACGACGCTGCTCCCAAAATATGGTTTATTGATGCTTCTATTGGCTCTAGCCACATACTGTAAACTGTTTTGGGTTTTTGAATAAACTGACCATAATATATAATGTAAACAATACTCGTATTATGAGATTTGTACGATAAACAAATGTGTTAACAAGGAACTAGCTGAAATTGTGTGTTTGTTCCCATGTTATGTTACACTATGAATAGACAAGTTATCGAATAACACCGGTTTTTTGAGAGTCCGATATAATATTTTCATAATACTCATACTCAAACTTCATTGTACGAAAACAAAACAAAGTAATGGTATTTCACGTTTCATTTCTTGCCCAAATAAGTATATTTATGATGTTTTTTCATCCAAATATGATCTAGTACTATGTAATAATTGCATATGAATGAATACATACCCACATATCGTTGATTACAAACACAAATAGTCAAACAACAACGTTTGAAAAGACTTGAACAAAAACTTTTACATACACATGACTTTGACCGAAAAAGCATTGTTATGATGTTTATTTCATGCAAATATTTATCTAGAACTAAGTAATAACTACTTATAAATGAATGTCTTAACACTTCCCACTAATAAACCAACACAAAACTCCTTAATCATATAATATAAACAAAGTTTCGACTGTCATTTGACAGTCGGCCATCGTGCAAAATTCTCTTATTATTATTTTTTTAAATACCTACCTTCAATATACATTTTTGCTAGAAAATCTATAGTAACTACAGACCATATCATGCCCCGAAAGTGTGAATCTTGCAACAGGATAAAAGACCTTGCGTTATGGTAATAATAGCGGTTTAAAACGCGAGAATTGGGGACCGCACCGGGGAGGTGGCGGCATTCAACGGCATTTTCGCACGGCCTCACACGTGCGGCCAAGGCTTTTGAGAGGTAGGTCGGTAGTCCTAAACATTTATCAATAAATATCAATAAAATCTTTTGAATTTCATAAATTTTTGTGGGGATTTTTACTTCGATCTTTTTCGTTTTTTCAGCAATAACTTTAATGTTGACATTAAAGTTGTTTCTAATTCTGTCAGGTCAGCAAATCGGTTCTATTTTTTGTAAAAAGATTTTATTGATGTCCCCACTGCTGGGGCACAGGCCACAGGCCTCCTTTCTGTGAGAGGGAGTGGGCCGTAATCCACCACGCGGTCCCAATACGGGTTGGTGGATGTCACGTCTTCGAATTTTTAGTTCTATAGGACATTCCGGTTTCTTCACGATGTTTTCCTTCACCGTTTTGAGAGCAGTGGTAATTTATACAAAGTAAAGCGCCTGCCTGGGTTTGAACTCACGTCCTACAACTTGTAAGTTACCACTGGGCCACCACTGCTCCCGATTATTAATTTTACTGAATTTAATTTTGGATGATATTAAACATTTTTCGCTGAGTGGGATCTACATTATCTTTTACTAAAGTTCTGCAGTTCGTCTGCTCCATTTTAAAAATTACAATTAATAAAAGTTTTGGGAAAAATTGCCAATGTTTGAAGAGCTATATTGTATCTCAAGAACTTTTAAACTGACAGAGCTAAGGTCGATCAATTAATCCTAAAACATTCCAAAAACTCAGTACAATTTAATACGTCTACGGTGACTGGCATATCCGTAATCAATCCCAACATACAATCTAAATATTTGATCGACCTACAACTGATATCATTATTTGAACAATCATCAGTTGCCGTAGGTACTCGTGCTATCAGCTATCACTATCCGGATTTTGTGAACGTTGACCTCTACCTTGGGCAAGTTAATGATGTTGTGATTAAGCTTTGGCTCTTATTAGGTCATCATCATTTTAGCCGAAAGACGTCTACTGCTGGATATAGGTCTCCCCCAAATGTCGCTACAGAGACTGGCCTGTGCGTCCATCGGCTACCCGCGACCCTCACCAGGTCATCGGTCCACCTTGTTGGAGGCCTTCCAACGCTGCGTCTTCCGGTACGCAGTCGCCACTCCAAAACCTTTCGGCCCCATTAACCGTCCGTTCTGCGAGCAATATGCCAAGCCAGTGCCAAGCCCACTACCAGTTCAGTTTGGCAATTCTTCGCCCAAGCAGCACGCAAGCATTTTTAACATCAATATGCCAGCCTATTTAGCACCTAGAGTTCTTTTAGAGACGTACAAGAGTGTCAAAATATTATTTTGTCTTTATAAGTTAAGTTCGTTTGAGTTATTATCATAGGTCGGAATTAGGTAGAGTATTTATGTACTTACACAGATTTTATACAGCGAAATAATAAAGTGGATATGCCTCAAATCCCGAGATTAATTTTAAAGAGCAGAATTTCGTGATTTATTAAATAAAAAAGCTATTTACTTTTACACAATTTAAAACACTGCACGCGTGACGTTGCCAAATTTACAGCAACGACATCGTCATGATGCCACATTTGTAGTTCACACAACATAGCTTGTGAGAACAAAAAAAAACAATAGAGGTTTTTATTATTGACAGGACAAATGTTTGTGTAATGAGCACGATCATTTGTTCTGTGTCTGGGTGTAATTTATCTATAATATGTATGTATTTAGAAATATATAAGTATGTTTATCAGTTGTCTAGTACCCATAACACAAGCTCTGCTTAGCTTGGGACTAGATGGCGTTGTGTGATAGTTGTGGAAAATATTATTATTATTTTAATATTATTATTATTTATTTGTAATATTGTTGACCACACGGGATTGTCCATAGAAATCCCGGGAAGATCCATGTTAATATCAACATTTCGATGCAAGTACATAAATAACTACCTAATTCCAACCTCTGGTTATTATTCAATTCAAACATCTTTATAAGGGATCCGCGAATGCTTAGGGTGCTTTAAACATAATATTAAAACTCTTACTATACAATACAACTTTATGTATTAGTCGTAAGTTCTGATAGCGTAGCATAATTATGTTAAAAGCAGAAAGAATTTTAAAGAACTATTTGCCAAATATACTCAATTGTTTATTTGCATTCCGCAATGTGTATTATGTGGTAGGTATTACTTATGATCATTAGGAACCCTGTCGGGCACAGCAAAACAGTAGAAGAGAGGAAACCATTGATATAACTAAGCCTATCAGTCTTCTGGACTAAATCTTAATATCATTATTTTAGGGTTTTAAATACATTTAATGTGTACTACTTTACTTACCTATTGGATATATTAGCACTTATATTTGGTCGATCAAATATTCATTTATACTATAATAGCACTTTCTTATTAAGATTTTTTTTAGTTTTTTTTATAAATATATTCATTTTATCTTCTTTTTTTAATAATTCAGGTAGGTTGTAGTTATTTTTAGTAATTCTTTCCAATTCATTCGTGTTGTTGTTTTGCTGGGGTTTGTTGGTTTCTTGTTTTATTTTAATTCTTTGTCCCTCAACAATAAATTGGTTATTTCTGATGATTGAAAATAAGCCGTTTCTTCGTGCCTTAAGCATTTCTTCTCGCATTAAATAATTATCTTTCCTTACGTGCATTATCTATCATCTAAAAATTCTGAAATAAACAAACGGGTTCCCTGGAGACATTGGCCGTTTTCTATAACATACTTCGTCATACTTTTACTTATTAACTCAATAACCAGTGGGCGATTCAGTTATTGATTCTACCTATTTATGTGTCTTCTATATAACCCGTCAGGTCTACATTTATCGTGTCGCGAAATAGTTCAACTAGTCTACTGTGGAGGTTGTATTCTGGTTCTTTGTAATATTCGTCGAATCCATAGAGACCTATTCTCTTGGAGTTTGTTTCAGTGCAGGTGATGTTGGCAATATTCTTTTTTGTTAATAGATCTTTAATTTCGGTTTTCAATTTTTCATTCTCTTCTCCAAGTTTTCTATTTTCCTGTCAAATTTCCATAAATCTTCTATTCTTTGGTCGTTTTGTTTCGTAAGGCATCGGTTTTTTGTTCTATACCTGCCGCTTTCAACGTAGTGCCGAGAACCTTTAGCAGTGGGCCTTGGAAGTTGAAAAGTTGGTTCGGCAAGCATACCAGTCCGCCCCTGCACTCATGGCAATCTGGTACAGGCGTTCATCGACGGAATATGTGACTTGGAAGTTAGAGCCGCTGTAAGACTTGGGCATCATGAGACACTGAAGGACGTCTTGGCCCATGCCTTGGAAGTAGAGGCAGTGAGGCAAGATCATCGAACACACCGTATCAGGGAGGTTGTCCGCAAGGGTATAGCCATAGATGTTTAACTTGTGGAGAAAGGGGTCATCTTCGGTCAAGCTGTCCAAAGCGAGACACACTGAGAGATAATCAATCCCAGCAAGAAAGGGCGACTGATTCTACTGCCCAGCAACAGCAGGGAAACGAGTAAACGCCAGGACTGGGGGCGGGTGCTGGCTGGTATTGAAAGAGCCCCGAGGATCTCGATCTCACAGACCCATGACGGCAACAGCCTGATCATCAAAGGCGAAGTCAACGGAAAACCATGCAAATTGACGTTAGATACTGGAGCTTCTCACACGGTCGTCAATTCTCACCTAGCACGTCAGTTCCTTGGGGACTTCTTTAATAACCACGACCGTATATAATTACTGACAGCAACCGGTCAGCACATAATCGTCCGAGGCAGGAAGGAGGTGGAGTTAAAAATAGGTAACAAAATCTATCGGCATAATGTCATCGTGGCCGACATAATGGACGATTACATCCTGGAATTAGACTTGATGCGGAAACATCGTTGTGAGATCGACGTTGATCAAGGAGTATTGAAGTGTGGTACAGAGGAAATCTTCATGGAAGGTGTACCATCAGAAAAAGTGTTCCGCTTGAAATTTAACTTGTGGAATACTGTGATTTAACTGAAGTAGAATGGATAAGGCTTTTTTTTTTTTTTTTTTGGGGGGTGGGAAATCATCCAATGACTTCTTCCGCTCTGGGGTGGAGCGGAAGGGTGTGTCAGACTTTTACTGACTAAAACCCACCCCTGTTCCTCCCTGCCTCGAGTGCCCGGGGGCGAGGTAACTCTTTCGAATTTATCCTCCACCCCCGGGCAGGCACCGGCCTTGGCAGGCCCCTACGCTTGGCTGACAACTCTTTGAGGCGCGCGTGGAACACTACGCGCCGTCGACTCTCGGGAGAATGGATAAGGCTAAGATGTTACTTCAGTATACCGACGTTTTCTCTAAAAATGATGCTGGCATAGGAAGAACAGCCCCCCTAGCCATATTACATTTCTATTATCGTTTACGCTAACGCTTAGAACAAAATGTATGGCAATGACATTACCTGCGATAAGTCACGTGACACTTATTTACGCAGGTAATGTCATTGCCATACATTTTGTTCTAAGCGTTAGCGTAAACGATAATAGAAATGTAATATGGCTAGGGGGGCTGTTCTTCCTATGCCAGCATCATTTTGCGCTTTATTAATATATTATTAACTACTTACTTAATAATCATCTTGAAAAGAAATTTTAGGTCTCAGCTCAGCGGCAACAACAAAGATAGCCAGTACCTACCTATGCCAGAGAAATTCAAATTCACTTTATTCGACCTGGGATTAAACCTAGGTCCCTGTACTCAGCACCGCGAGAGCGCCGTTGGGTTTTTAGGGTTCCGTACTCAAATGGTAACCAATGGAACCCTTTTACTAAGTCTCCGCTTCTTCTTCTTAGCGTGTCGATGGCATAAATAATGTATTTCTTAATTAACGCGTCAATCTAATCTAATGAGGGACCATTAGCAGACACAATTAAAAACCTATTGTTATGGCGACGCGAGGGGCCTGACGCGTTAAATTCATTGCCTGGCCCAGTATTCCGCCACGGCTACAGCATCTGCTGACGTTGTCATAGCTTACGTGAGCAGGTAAGTAACAGGGCATGAGGTGTAAGATGGAAGGATACATGGTCTGCGGAGAGACGCCACAGCCCACACAACATTGAAGACCGGAACCGTCCGAGAACCCCACCTATGGAGGTTGTCTCCGCTTTCAGTCTTTTCTTTTTTCTTTTCTTTTTAAAAAAAAAACGTTGCCCTACACTAGGATTTACTCCTGTATCGTAGGTGCGTTCACAAACATGTATACTCACATACACAAGACACCCAGACCCGAAACAACTATCTGTAGGTCATACAAATATTTGTTCCGTGCGGGGATCGAACCCGCGACACGCCGCGCAGCAGCCGAACGCTCAACCACTGCGCCAATCGTGTCGTCAAACAACAAGTCAACAAGTCTGTCTTTCAGCAGACTGTATCTCATGAACCGTAATAGGTAGACAGTTGAAATTGTCATAGTGTATTTCATTTTATTGCCGCTATAACAACAAATTATTAAATTAAATTAAAGGGGACCCATAAAAGAAACGTATTTTTTTTTCGGTTTACGGTATGGAAAACTGTAAGTATAGCGATAGTAACTGCGTGCAGTGCGTAGTTCACCGTTAAAAATAGGTCACCCCAACACGGGAAGAGACAAATAACAAGGATAAAGTTGTTTATCCCAGTAGACGTCGTGGTCGTGGCGCAATCAAAATGATTTATAGGAACCTAGTGCAGCAGGTAAGCTGATAGACCAACATACGACGATACATGAGCCTAAATCAATGGTAAGAGCTTTATTTTCACATTATAAAACCTCATATTTTCATTTATGCCATACATGTTTTTTTTCTTTTTTAGGGTTCCGCACCCGAAAGGTCCAAACGGATACCTATTGTTGTCACTTATGTGTCTCCATTGACAGGAACTTGAAATTTGGTGATAAATAGTGATAATGTTTAATAAGTGATGTGTTTGTTTGTTTATTATTATTAACACGCATACTTTATTATCAAATACCAATATTTGGTACGGAACCTTTAATGTACGAAATCCGACACGCACTTGGCTAGTTTATTTTATACAAACATTCGTAAAAATACCAAAAGCCAAAATAAATCTAGTTGTTGCGAGGTTAATAGTTATTTTGTTTGATCACAATACATATTACATTATTAAAATAAAATAGTTGTTAGTATTGGTTGTTGGTGTTGTAGTTGTTGTTGGTGCTGTGTTGTTGGTAGTTGTTTTACTTGTTATATCTGTGAGTGCCTCCCAGATACGTCATCACCATACTTTCGGTTACTGTGAATGGATTACGTCACCCAACTTGATGCATCCAATAAAACTAACCAGCAGATTCGGCGCGGGGCCTTTCGTCACATACATCGGTCGTTAGAACAACCTCTTAGTACCTACTCACCTAATATTAAGAATTAATTGTAATTACTTTATTAAATGCATTTAGTGGAAATTTTGGGTTTTTTTTTTACACTGTCCATCCCATAATTTACTTTTTTTCGCATAGATGTTTCTTGGGAGAAGAGAGTCGAGAGCGGCGGTGTAGTGGGGGCATCATGGCACGACAACGTCATGCCGTTTTCCGTAACGGCATTCGCGTCGATTTTACTGCCAAGCCGCGCCAATAGATGTTTCACATCAAAAACTTTATTTTGACAAAGTGATGCGATGTGGCATAAGAGAGAAGATAAAATTAATTTATTGAATGGCTTCAAATAGTAAAATTTTAAGAGCCACCAGCGCGCTGGTGGCTCTCGCCGCGCCGCAATTCGCGCCGCTGCAGCGGCGCGGCGAGAGGCGCGAAAAGCGGTGAACGGCGAAAACAAATGTTCTATGATGTATGCCAACAGCTTGTGCATTACCTGGACAAAATCTTGTGCTTTAGAGAGAACTATAACAAATAATATTAGTGTATCAAGAGGAGCAATTTATTTACTAATAGCAAAATTTGCGTGAATTGTAGTTTTAAAGTTATTTGAGAAAAACAGATTTTGCTGTAGTAACGTTTGAAAAGTTACCCAGGCAAAATCGTTGTTCAAAAATTCGTTTTAGCCCGGAACCAAATACATGAATAGATAGCTCTTGTTGCATAAGAAATGTTTGTAAATAGCAAAAATTGTGTGTGTTATGGTTCTTAAGTTATTTAAGATTTTGCTGCGCGGTAACGTTTTGGGATTTGCCAGATCTCGAAAACGGTTCAACGCTGAAGTTTTAAAATGATATATTTCTAAATACATACATATTATAGATAAATTACACCCAGACACAGAACAAATGATCGTGCTCATCACACAAACATTTGTCCTGGGTGGGAATCGAACCCACGACCTCCGGCATAGCAGTCAGGGTCACTAACCACTAGACCAACAGGCGGCCATGTTTCTTAATGTTTTGGGAACTGCGCATTTCATCGCTAAAGTACGACCAGTCTAAAATTAATTAAATTTGTTTGGATCTTCTTAACGTGTAAAGTTACAAAATCTAAAATTGCTGACGTTATTAGCGTCTACCACGAGTATTTTTTTATTGTTTATAGGCACGCGTTTGACCACTATCTCACCTGATGGTAAGCGATGATGTGGTCGAAGACGGAGCACGCTTGCCTAGAAGTAACCTATTCACTCTTGACTTAAATACTCCCAGGTTGTAGCTATCAGGAAACACAGACTCCGGTAGGGAATTCCACTCCCTAGCTGTACGCACAATGAATGTGTTCTCAAATCGCTTTGTGCGTATGGATGGGATGTCCACCATGAACCGGTGGCACTTCGCCGTACGTCTTGTGGTCCGTTGATGAAACGGGCTTGGCTGAATCAAATTATGCAATTCCGTCGCACACTCCCCAAAATGTAACCGATAGAAAACCGACAGGTTAGCAACTCGGCGTCTATGCTCAAGACTTTAGAGTTTCGACTCAACGAGCCTATCATTACCGATGATCCTCTTGGCTCGTTTCTCAATTGACTCAAGGGCATCGAGCTGGTATCTGGCAGATCCGTCCCAAAGATGAGAGCAGTACTTGATAGAGTTGGAGCAGCTATTCCGGCGTGAAGATCCGTCTCACCTTTGCGAGGATCCCCAACTTTTTGGCAGCCACTTGAGCCTTTGCCTCTATGAAGGGACCAAAATCGAGGGTAGATATTAAAGTAACACTAAGAAGATCAAGTTGGTCGGTTATCGGCACGGTTACACCTCGGAAAGATGGAGCCGGGTGAAATTGGCTCCTCTTAGCGAAAAAAAGACACGCTTGGGTCTTAGCAGCATTGAACCTGACCAGATTGGCATCGCCCCATTCTGAGACAGCCTGTAAGGACAAGTTCAAGCGCCCAACCATAGCCTCTCAGAGAGACCGGACCTGAGACCCACTAGCTCGTGTGTCGGGCAAGTATCTCTCGGCAACAGTGCTGTCGTCTGCATACCCAAAGGTACCGGGTTTTAGCAGACCGTTAATATGCAGCAAAAACAATGTTGCCGAGAGCACCGACCCCTGAGGAACACCGTCATTAATAGCTAGCAGTCCGGACGAGCAGTCATCTATGACTACTCGGATAGACCGATCCCTCAGGAAATCTGCAATCCAATCATACAAACCAGCGGGCAGACCGAAGGAAGGAAGCTTGCCAATTAGGCTGTCGTGCCAGACCCGTTCGAAGGCCTTCGAGATGTCAAGGGAGACCGGAAGGGTTTCCCCTTGTTTCTCGATGGCCTCACTCCAGATGTGAACGGCATACGCTAGAAGATACCCAGTTGACTGATTTCGGGGGCAGCCGTATTGTCGGTCACTGAGGATATCGTTAGCTTCTAGGTATGCCAGGAGCTTGCCATTCAGTATACGTTCCATACTCTTACAGAGTACGGAAGTTACCGAGATGGGCCTGTAATTTGCTGGGTCAGCTCGACTACCCTTCTTGGGCACCGGTTACAAGTTAGCTTGCTTCCAAGCCATCGGCACTTTTCCAGTCTCAAACGAAAGGCGAAATAGGCGTGTCAAGATCGGAGACAACTCAGGTGCACAAGTCTTCAGTACAATTGCCGGTATCCCGTCGGGGCCACTAGCCTTGTTCACGTCCAGGTTACGCAGTACCCTTCGGACATCCTTCTGATGAATGCGAATGTCTGACATAATAGAATCGAATCCACCAAGAGGGCCTCGCGCCACCGGGAACACGAAGATTCCGCAAACAGAGAGGCAAACAAGTTTGCTTTCTCCTCAGCGGAGTGGGCCAGCGACCAGTCGGGTTTCAGCAGTGGAGGTAATGAGGGGCGGCAGAAGTTCGATTCAACCGACTTAGCCAGGGACCAAAACGCTTTACTACTAGCTGGGTAAGAAGCAAGTTTGTTCCCAATTCGGCTAATGTGGTCAATCCGAGCCCTCCGCAACACCTTCTTGCAGGTCTTGGCAGCCCTGTTGAAGGCTCTCTTCTTCTGACTCACGTCATTTGCTTTGCGCGTCCGAGCGTCGACCCATGCCATGTAGGCCGCGTGTTTAAGTGCATCAGCGCGATTGCACTCGGTACCAAACCATGGTCGAGCTGCGCCAGACATTGTTACGTTAGAGAATGGAATGTAGTACTTCATTCCCCGCCGCAACACATCCGTCACGGCGTCCGCGCATGACGATACATCAGTCGAAGAAAAGCAAGTGGGCTGCCAAGGATAACATGCGAAGAAAGATCGCATGCCATCCCAATCTGCTGACCTGTATCGCCAAGCCCGCCTGGTGCCTCTATGGCTAGGATTGGGCGGGGAGTAGATGGATACAGACTTCACCAGACAGTGATTGGAAGTACCTAATGGTGAAGAGATCGACATCGAGTATCGGTCTGGATCTGTTGCCAGCAGAAGGCCCAAGCAATTGGCCATGTGCGAATCAACATCCGGCACCCTCGTTGCCCCTTGGACCAGCTGGGTGAGATTTAACGCTAGCGCTAGCTTACGCGTCTCTTGTCCAACATGGTCTGTGCACTGGTATGGGAAGAGCCACTCCTGATGGTGGGCGTTGAAGTCCTCCAGTAACACCATTTGGGCAGAAGGGTACCGCTGCTGAGCCGCATCCGGCGCCTCACTGAGGTGTTGTGTGAGCCTAATTGTCTCCAAATCACCGCTGTGCGAACGGTAGACACAGGCGTAGACAATTTTGTCTAGGCCTGTGTCCACTAGGACCCAAAGAGTTGAGAACCTGGAGTCCTCAAGGTTGCGGAGACGCCGATAGCAGATGTCGTCCCGGGCATACATGCATATACCAGCGTGTGGCTTAAAGTGGTGCTCTAGAATAAACCCTGGGTAAGATAGGTATGCCACGTCTGACGGACATCCGATCTGCGTCTCCGAAAGGAATAAGAGAGATGGTTTCTCAGTCTCTAGGTGGTGGTGGACTGCGGCGAGATTTGAGTGCAGACCTCGTATGTTGTTGAGGTGAACTTTGGGTATGTTTTACAGCTGTTTATTTGGTTATAAATGAACTTTGTGCACACTAACGCCATGTTATACCATGAGTATTCCCTAAGACACAGGTTTCTGGTTTCTTCTTATTTAATTTAAAACATTATTTGGTAATTTAATGCATTCAATCAAGTTAGATATATTCTTGTTTAGAAAGCGTTCACGATGTCAACCGCTTGCTGTCTATTTTTCGTTAAATTTGTTACATAACCTCTGTAAAAAGAACTTAACTTCATATAGAGCACCTTCCGAAAATTGTACTTCAGGGTAATTACCTATTATAAAAGCAAAAATAGCATCAATTCGCTCCTTTTTCGCATTTGAGGTCGAAATATCATTTTTTTTTTTTTGTAACCTCGGCGGTCATTCTGAAAACCGAAAAAAAATGTATTACGATCGCACAAAATCGCAAGATTTCTTAATAATTGCCATAGTTAAGACTCTAAACTAAATATTAAAACAATAAAAACCCCGGGATATTCAAGTAATTTTTTATAGACCTTTTAGTCCGGTCAAATTAGACCAAAAAATAGGGGTGAGGTTACAATAATTCACACTCGACTGAAAATTGGTAGGATTGTTCAAAACACTATTATAAATGAAATGTGAAAAGTCCTCATCGATCCGACACCTGGAAAAAAAATTACTCGGGATCAAAGGTCACAAAAACGGGTTTTTCACGATTTTCAGCAAAACGATAAATTTTATCATAAAATTGGCCCTGACAAAAATTGTAAATTACATAATTATCTATAAAAAATGTTTACATATTTTTTTCGTAAGAGTCACCGTTTTTGAGATATAACGATTCAAAAAGTTGAAAGAGTTGTAATCGTCATAATGTGTATAAGTACACCACGTATATACATCACTGAAGCCAGTTCAAACTTTACTTCCACCTGGCGCCAAAAAAACTGCTAAACACAATTTTTTACAACTATACCAAGTGATGTAGTGCATATGTGGTTGCAAAAAAGTTGGACTGATTTGTTCTGTAGCATGTACAAATTGTCAAGGCCAGTCATGCTCCAATGTTGAATCACCAACAATTGAAGATTCATTTGATGCTAACGAAGAGACATGCGATGTTTCATTATTGGGGCAATTTACTTGCATCTAGGATGAAGAAGATAAACAAGGAGAAGAAAAAAAGAAGAAGAACAAAGAGAAGAGGAAGCAGAAGTTTCAGATAATGATGATTCCGATGGATAAATATCCCATTTTTTTTTTAATTTACCCCCCTTTTATCATTTTCAACCCTTGCCAATATCTTTAATTATTTCTTAGTTTCAAATTAAACAGAATCACAACAGATCAGTGGAATAGGCCTACCAGGGAAACCACATTAAAAAAACACGCTAAGTTTTTTTTTTTTTTTTGTGGGGTGGGAAATCATCCAATGACATCTCCCACTCTGGGTGGAGCGGGAGGGCGTGTCAGCCTCTTACTGACTAAAACACACCCCTGTTCCTTCCCTGCCTGAGTGCCCAGGGGTGCGATAACTCATGTTAAGAATTTATCCGCTACCCCTAGGCATGAAGGCATCGGCCACGATGGGCCCCGTCAGTGGTGGCTGACAATCATCTCTTCGAGGCGCGCGTGGAACACTACGCGCCGTCACTCACGGGCCTGGTGCTGATCGGACGGCGAGCTACCCACTGCTCGCCGCCTGCAGGACAGACAGCACAGACCCGGGGTCTACGGTGGCCGGAGATCGTCTCGCGACATCCTACGCCCAGTGCCTCTCCTGCGGTAGCAGCGGCCAGGGCCGTGAGGGCCACTCTGTTGAGCTTCCCTCACGCATCCCGCCTCCGCCTTCGCGAGCATTACTGCTTCGCAGAAGGAGAAGACTGTTTCCCATTCCCTCTCGCTCCGTACCATGGCCTGGCATGGCCAAGGCCGAGCGCGAGGTGGAAACGTGTGCATATTATAACGATTACAACTCTTTCAACTCTCAATTTTTGTCTGGGCTAATTTTATGATAAAACTTACCGTTTTACTGAAAATCGCGAAAAATCCGTTTTTGTGCCTTTTGATCCCGAGTAATTTTTTTTGCAGGTGTCGGATCGATGAGGACTTTTTACATTCAATTTTTAATAGAGTTTTGAACAATCCAACCTATTTTCAGCCAAGTGTGAATTATTGTAACCTTGGATGTCTAAATTGACCGGACTATTTTGTTTTGCAAATCTTCACTAAAAAAAATACACTAAAAATTTAAAAAATAACTTTAAATTCGGAAGTCAGTGTTTGTATTTTATTTCTTCGTTATTTGACACCGACTGCCGAATTTAAAGTTATTTTTTTAATTTTTAGTGTATTTTTTTTTGGAAGTCGGTTGTTTTTTTTTTTAAATGTTTTTATTTTTCACTTTTTAACCGACGAAAAAAAAGGAGGAGGTTCTCAATTCGACCGTATATATGTTTTTTTTTTTTTGTGTATGTTCAGCTCTCACTCCGTCATTTATGAACCGATCTTGATAATTATTTTTTTGTTAGATAGGGTATACCTCAAGGGTGGTCCCATGTCAAAAATATCAGGATCTGATCACGGATCATCCTGATAAAATTGAGAGAAAACCTCGAAAGTTGGGCACGAATATTGTTTCTGTTTACTTTTTGTAACTTAATCAGGTATTCGCATTTAGGAATCATCACATCATGAAACTGAGCTGATGATGTAAACCATACCTTTCCTAAACAATATAAGTTAGATATAAAAAACTGGTTTTAGTGACAGATGCCTTTGATTAATATACTTTGAAGAAAAGACGTCTTTAGAATATTGGAGCTAACCTCAACTGGTCAATATCCTGGGAACCTCATGGACGGATGGTTACATCATCAGCTCAGTATCAAGAGGGATGATGAAGGATTAGAAATTAGCCTCAGAGTTTTAAAAGATGATGCGAGTCACAAAAAATCATAAAATAAAAAACTTTTTCACAAAAAATTCAACCGACGAAAAAGAACTAAAAAGCAAAAAATAAATTAACCTTTTAAGTCTTGAGTATTGAGCTTATTTACCTACATAAAATATAAAATTTTATATAAACTAATTTTGAATCGGCGCCAAATAAGAAAATAGCTTTCTTCATTTCTACGTACATATAAAATTTAGATATTTAATAATCAGATTGTTGTTTGGCGCCGACTCAAAATTAGTTTATATAAAACTTGATATTTTATGTAGGTAAATAAGCTCAATACTCAAGACTTAAAAGGTTTATTTATTTTTTTGCTTTTTTGTTCTTTTTCGTCGATTGAATTTTTTGTTAAAAAGTTTTTTTAGTTCTTATACCTCAGAACTAAAAACCCCAATAACAACAACATAACATGGAACGTGGAATTTAAACATAGTCGTAATTGAAGAACACCAAAACGTCATCAAGGCATACGTATTTTTCGTTTTTGTTAAATTTTTCAAAAAGCGCTGAAGCAATTTCGATAAAATTTATATGGTACCACCTCGGGAGTCTATTCTATCGGATAGAAAAAGAATTTTGAAAATCGGTCCTCAATTGACAGAGAAATGGGCGGACATAAACAAATAAAAAATAAAAAAAAACATACATACAGCCGAACATAGAACCTCCTCCTTTTTCGAAGTCGGTTAAAAAATCCTTAATTTAACTGCGCTTTTAAATGATGTTATTAGGTCAATGTTTAACTATTACTTAAATAAAATACACTCTAACTTACCTTGAAAGATATACACAATACAATAATAAATCAATAAACAAGACTATACGTTAATTTGATCAGTAATCTCAAGTGAATAATTTGACACCTTAATGTTGTTGTTCGTATTGTAATAGTACGAGAGCCCACGACTAAAACCATGTTCCATCGTTTTACGGCCAATACCGTATAAAATCGTTAGACTAGATGAATCTGAACCCTACTAAGTGGGCAGTACCGGCCAAAAATGTCTCAGTTTTATGGGGGCCCATTTCTGATATTTATGTCAAAAAATAAGCAGACGGTTTTATCACAATATGTCTGATATTAAAAATGTACATAGTTTTTTAATGATTTCTGACTAAAGAAAAGTTGTCTGATTAGTAAGGCGCTACACTAAATTAGTCTGATATAATTTTTTTCTACATCTAGGCAACGTTTTTCATAATTTCCAACAGTTTTCCAGTCTCCTGGGTATGTGTGACGCTACTGGTGTCTGAAAATTGTGTTTTTGGTTTCCAGAATCTATCGTTTAACTACATTCTGAAAAATCAGACCTATTGCTGTGAAACACTTCGGTAATTTTTTTTGACATAGGTATTTGAAAATGCGGTTCAGTCAGGTGTGACGCGGAAAATTTCTGAAATATTTTTTTTGTAATCGCAATAACCAAATCTATCGATTTTGTACGGTGTTGGTCGTAAAACGATGAAGCAAAAATTTTGGTCATGGGCTCTCGTACTATAAGGGTACAACGATTATTATCTACTCACTTCATCATCAAATCGAGCGAGCGAGGAACTCGTAACTAAAGTAATAACAGCCGCACGGGTCGATCCATCAGGTTAAGCTACGCTTGCCGGGGTTGGTCCGTGGATGGGTGACCATCTTTACATACCGAGACTCCTCCGTGCCTCGGAAAGCACGTTAAGCCGTTGGTCCCGGCTGTCAATCGTGGATCTTTGACAGTCGTTACGGGTCGTCAGTAGCCCGAAAGTCTGACAACCAGTCTTATATCGTATTACCCAGTTACTGGGTGGTGGAGGTCAGATAGGCAGTCGCTTCATGTAAATATTGGTATTCAGCTGCATCCGGTTAGACTGGAAGCCGACCCCAAGATAGTTGGGAAAAGGCTAGGCAGAACAGCTGTGACAAATCTCTATTTGTCACAGCTACATATTAGAAATTCTTTTAAATACCCCACACCGGGCAAACTATTTATACCTAAGACCCTTCTTAGGAATAAATAGGTTGCCCGGGGTGGGGTCGTCTTGGCGGTGTCTCTGGACATCGCCAAGACGCCTAACATGCCCAACATGAACAATGCCTTCAACACCCTGCCCTGGAGTTGCATAGTGGAGGCACTCCGGTATCACCGGTTGCCGCCCTACCCCGGTCACCAGGGAGAGTGGCAACGGCGAGAGATGTCGTGCGGTGTCCCACAGGGATCGGTCCTGGGACCGCCTCTGTGGAACATCGGGTACGACTGGGTGCTGCACGCCGACCTCCCAGCGGCGGCGTAGTATGCTACGCTGAGGACACGCTGGTCCTGGCGAAGGGGAGGTCGCACCAGGCGGCAGTCGACCTAAAGACTCGCGGGGTTGCGACAGTCGTGGAGAGGATCCGACAACCGGGACTTGAGGTGGTATTGCACAAGTCCGAGGCCATGTGTTTTCATGGTCCTCGGAACGCGCCACCGTCGGGTTCCCAGATAACGGTAGGAGAGGTTCACATCGCCGTCGAGGAGACGATGAAGTACCTGGGACTCGTCCTCGACAGCCGGTGGTACTTCGTCGAGCACGTCCGACGTTTGGCTCCCAGACTGGAGCGGGCCAGGGCTGCTTTGAAGCGGCTCCTGCCTAATCTGGAGGTTCAAACGCCTCCTGCCGTAGACTCTACGCGGGGGTCGTGCGGTCCATGGCCATTTACGGGGCACCGGTGTGGGCGCGCTCTTTGAGGTGGCGACCAGCTCACAGGTTGAGCGCGTCCCAAAGGGTCATAGCCATCCGGCTGGTCCGGGGATACCGCACGGTCTCCGGTGAGGCGGCGAGCCCCCTTGCCGGACTGTCGCCACGGGATCTGGAGGCCAAAGTCCTCGCGCTCCTCTGAGTGTGGCGCGAGGAGGCAAAATGCCGGGGTGAAACTCCGCTGCCGCGACACCTCGCGGCTCGTCGGACGGAGCTCCGGCAGGATCTCATGGCGACATGGAGAGAGCGACTGTCGCAACCCAGCGCTGGGCACGCCACCATTGCGGCGGTAGTGCCCCTCTTTGAGGAGTGGCTGGAGAGGCGCCACGGCGTCCTCACCTTTCACCTGACGCAGTTCCTCACCGGACACGGTTGAGGGAGACTCAACGGAGTGGACTACGGACGGCGAGTAATGGGTAGCTCGCCGTCCGATCAGCACCAGGCCCGAGAGTCGAAGTGCGCGTAGTGTTCCACGCGGGCCTCAAAGAGAATATGGCAGCAACCACTGACGGGACTCATTATGGCCGATACCTGCATGCCAAGTGGTAGCGGATAAATTCGTAACAGAGTTACCGCGCCCCTGGGCAATCAGGCAAGGAATGAACAGGGGTGGGTTTTAGTCAGTAAGGGTCTGACACGCCCTCCCGCTCCACCCAGAGCGGGAGAAGTCATAGGATGACTTCCCACCCCAAAAAAAAACAGTGTAAATAGGTTATAACTATATTATCAATTAAGTATTAAATATTTTGATTTAAATCGCCCTAGATTGCGAGACTCCCACACTGTGCGGCGGCGCGGCGGTGCGAATTGCGGCGTGAACAGCGGCGCGGTTTTTAGCCGAGCGAGATCGGCGGCGGCGGCGGCGGGCGTCGCGGTGAGCGAATGAAACAAAATGTAGGTACTATAGGGAACGTGCACGACGAAGACTCTGCCTCCTGGTGGCGCAAATCCGAATCATTTAAGGAAACAAGTAAAAAATAATCACATTATAGAAGAAGAAGAAAGACTAAGTCTTAGTTAAATGTTATAGAAAAATAACATTTAACTAAGACTTAGTTAAATTTTATTCTATATATTCCGAAATGCAACAATACATGTCACTTAGTGAAAATGTATTGGGATGCTTGAACACTTCAAAGAAAAATAAAAATAAGTCAAATGGCAAAATTCGAGAAAAGGACAAAAGTGGATAAATGCATTATACTCGTAAAACATGTAAGTATTAGCTTCAAAAACATTTAGGAGTAAGGTACTAATAATGTTGTTTGTAAACATAGCTAAGTTTTGTATGTAGTGGTACCTACAATTCAATACCTAAAACCTATAAGTATAAACCTATATTATGGGTTTTAGGTATTGAATATTAGTAGTATTGGTACCTACAACCACTACATACAAAACTCTCAAGTCTCAGAAGTCGGTGTTTGTATTTTACTTCTTCGTTATTTGACACCGACTTCCGAAATTAAAGTTTTTTTTTAATTTTTAGTGTATTTTTTTTGGAAGTAGGTTGTTTTTTTTTTTTGTAAAAAAGTTTTTTATTTTTCACTTTTTAGTTGTTATAACCCCAGAACTAAAAACCCCAATAACATGGAACGTGGCATTTAAACATTTGGAGAACACCAAAACGTCACCGAGGTATACGTATTTTTCGTTTTTGTTTAGTTTCTCAAAAAGCGCTGAAGCAATTTCGATAAAATTTATATGGGACCTCGGGAGTAAATTCTTTCAGATGAAAAAACAATTTTGAAAATCGGTCCACAACTGACGGAGAAATCGGCGGACATACATAACATACATACCGTCGAACATAGAACCTCCTCCTTTTTCGAAAGTCGGTTAAAAATTGCTCTTTGTGCACGCTCTGCAGTAATAAGATGGCTTTTACTTGCTGATCCCCAGGTCAAGACACAGTATCCTACGATTGACTGGCAAAGAGCATGGTAGATCATCTTAAGCCTGCCAGTGATCTAAGTCTCTTGAATATATAAAGCAGCTTTCTGACTCGAACACTTAGCGTTTCGATTTGTTTCTGCCATTTCAGATGCTGGTCAATATTAACAACAAGATGTTTGATACTATTCACCAATTCACCGTTAAAAGGCTGTGCAGTTGCAAGTGTTGCCTGGAACAAAGCCGGATGTGTGTAGTTTCACTGTGAACAGTGATGGAGCCGATGTTTATTTTTGTTACGCTGAAATTAATGTTTTTGTTTTTTCCACGTTATTAGATAGGTACTAATAACTTAGGTAGGTAGGCTGAGTCCATTCCACCTCGACTCACAGTATGGCATTTAAATATGAGCCTTGTAACGTGTTACTTAGATTGGATATTTCAACATTACCTACATGTAACTGTCACAGGTGATCAACGCATGGACCACACGTCGTCAACGCGTCGTGCACTTCTTTTAACTGTTGAAATATCCACTCTCAATAACACGACGTAAAGCTCACATTTCAATGCCACAGTGTCAGTTAAGTTGGAATGGAGTGGGCTTTGCGTCGATGTAATGTGCGAAGACCTTAAGCACATTCAATGAAAACGAAATAGGTATTATCGGTTCTATCTTTCTTGCCGTTGAGGGCCGGAATCGTGTCTATCTTAAAACAATTGTATAAAATCATAGCGTACTCAACTACTCACAGCTAAAGGGTAAGTAAGACAACGCATATAGTTGTTGCATTGCACTCAGCGATGCGCGCTGTTCTGACTAGCATCGAGAATGATAAAAAGTTTAGCGTGGCGTTGCGTTGTGGTATGAAAATAAAACTTTTGGTTTGACCAAACAGAAACAACAAACTGCTACATACAGCATGTAACAGAAACCCTGTCCGATCCAATAAAGGCGTATTCCTGGTTTAACATACGTAATAATAAAACATGTGACTCAGGATTGCTTGACAAATTTTCAAAATAGCTCGCATTTAATTAAGTCAATAGGGTACTTTATGTGACGGCTAAACACCCTTATTTCAGAATTTGTGACGCTACAGAATCTTAGATAAGCGATCGAAAACGTGTCCAGCCAGCTTGAAAAACCACTTTTCGCTGGTATCTCAATCTCGGTAACGGGAGTGATTTTCAAAAATCTGTGTCCAGCCATCTTGAATTATTTACGTATAAAACTTCTGGCTGGCACTTCCGAATCTCAATTACGGGAGCGTTTTCGAATATGGTTCCTTTACTAATATTTAGTGACGCAATTTTTGACAGTAATAACGTTTGATTTATGGAGTCACATGTAGGTAAGGGTTTTCGAGAAATCCATAAAAACTTAATGTCCAGCCAGCCTGAGTTCAAGATGGCTGGACACATGTATCTCCGCTGCCTGATGATATATGTTACGAAATGTGTTCAAATGACACATAAAATAATTACCTACATTGTATTTCTTTGTTACAGTAAATAATTTGCAATACTTAAGATACTTATTTTTTCATTTATAATTTGTCCTTTCTTTCGAGTCTAACATGAATATATTCCAACTACAAAGTAAACACTTGTTATCAAAATAGCCAGCTAGGGTTCCGCCAAAAAAAGTATGATCAAATAGGGTTCCATGACTAAATAAAATTGGGAACCTCTGGTCTAGAAAACTAACGGTGCGCAAGTTAGACAAGTTCTCCATATAAATGTATGCCCCTTTTTTCTTCCTGAATAACGCCTCTAGAGCAATCATTTCTTTTGTGTGCGTACGCGCAGCGGAATGTTGTTGAATTTAAAGATTTTAATTATGCAGATATTTAGTGTATGACGTCGTATAATTGTGTATGGTAAAAAAAAATTTGTGCACGCAACCATTGTGGAGAAATTCACCAAAAACTGATTCCGCTGGGCGAACGTTGTCCTGGCGGAACTTTTTTTAATCCATAGACTTTAGAAGAAAAGAGATGTGTCCAAAAATTAGTGTGTATTTGTGTGTAATTGTGTATGTATGAATAAAACTAGTGCATGCATAAACTTCGGAGAAATTCAAGTTTCCGCTACGCGAACGTTTGGCCATTAGCTAGTTTTCATATAAAGCGCTTACATAGAGAACTGTAGATTTTTACATACGTTGTTTTGAATTTGTTTATATTTGTTTAAAAAACAGATTTAGAAACAATCGTAGGGCTTAAAAGATAAAAATATAAACGTAAAATACGCTTATTAGGTTTTAGTTCTTAAAGTATGCACTTTGGGGTCTAGATTTTCACGTTAATACAAACCTTGTAAGTGTCTGCAACATGTTGCCAAGTATCAATGATGTTCCGTTAGTAACTTAAGAGTTATAGGACAAATTTACCATGAACAGATCACTGTTTACAAAGCAGTCAAATATCACGACGTTCTAAAGGAATTGCATGGTAATATGTATGTCAATAATTAGTGTATTCATTCAACTATTCTTATGCAAAATTTCATGTCATTAAATTCAGTAATTAAAGAAAAACAATTATAATACTGACGAAGCATCGAAAACCTACATAACCCGACCAAGTTCGGATGGCTACAAAAAAGCGGCCGTGCAATATATTTAGGTAACATCCCAAAATTTACAGTATAATACCGGTATTTAATTGGTATAGGTGATAACACAATTGTTGTTTCGATATAATTTATAGGTCATTTATTTTTGTACACCTACTTTTTTAAATGTATTTGACTATGACAGAAAGTAGGTACTATTTACGTAGGTACTTTATTTAAGTATGCGCTTGAGACTTGAGATATAATCTAAATATATTATTTAAGACAAATAAAATTCATACAGCTAATTTCTATTGAAGATTTCACGGATCAGGATTCTAACTATAGACCCCTTAGGGAAATTAAATATTTACCACATGTAAGTATGTACTACTGTTTAGGTAAATATTTATCATATTGTAGCTTATTACACTATTTAACCAATAGACTAGGCATGCACGAGCGTTCCCCTTTGCAACTTTAGTGGATCAAACAATCTAATAACTTAAAAAAAACTACTTCGTGAATCGATTTTTTTTTCTTATGTATGTGAGCGTGTTCCCCCGCACCCCACCAAAACATGCAGAATTATTTTGTTCGAAGTTCGGTACGCTTAATCCTTTAGTTAAATAGTCTAAGTATTGTAGTTATGAATTGATCAAAAATATTCTTGTGTGAAAAAATAGACAACGCGCTGCGCGCAACGAGCGATAGGCGGCTTCCCGCTTGAAACGGTACTGTCATCCTTGAAGAAAAGAGAGGGCAATATGTTTTCGCGCGTATTCGTTTGCTGTTGAACTTGAACCTGATTTTGTTTCATCCCCAGTCACAAACAAATAAATGTGCAGTCAAGGACAATGTGCGTATGCGCTGTTGTTTTGCTATGCATCGCCAATTCTCTGTAATAATAATATTGACAAAGTGTGTTATTAATGTTATAGTGTAACAGTGAAGCTAGAAGTTATGTAGTAGGAATATTGAGTGAATGATAGTGAGAAGCTGATAACAGATATAAGGTAAGATTTTATAATAAATTAATAGCTATAGACTTATTCATTTACGTAGGTAGTTTATTAGGCAGATAAATTATAATAATTGTGTTATGTTAACATTGGACAGACACCATAAACCCAAGTTAATATCTACTGATTGATCTAATTCTATATCTATTTACTTAAATTTATAATAATAAATTATACTAGACATATATTATAATATAATCGTAACAAAGTAGATGTTTTTCCTGGTTAAAGACAAACTACTGAATAGATCTAAACTACTAAACGACCGACCAGATTATAACGAAATGTTGAAAAGAAATATTGTTATTAAATAATCACCATATGTTTATTACCTACATGTAATGATATACGTATGTGGGCCTCTCACAGATCGTCAACTCCTCGGCAACCTGGAACAACTTCCAGAACAAGACCACCACCTTCCTGGGTAAGGATAAACCAAGTAACAGGAACTTGCTCATTTAGTTGCAATTTTGTTGTAAATTAGACCTTAGGTCTATTGATATAGAGTTAAATTTGTGTACCTAATCGGTTTTTGAATTGAAATTTTGTGTGTGTTAGTACAACTCGGTCACATTAACTTGACGCATGGCGTCGATATAATAATGGTTATTATTAAAAAAATATTTTTCATTCAAGAAATGCAATTGTTTTACTTTTTCCTAACGCTTGTGTACGCAACTGTACCATATTAATAAATACTATATTGGAAGGTTAAGAACGTTTCTTAGATATATGGCACGGCCGCTTTTTGGTAGCCATCCGAACTTGGTCGGGTTATGTAGGTTTTCGATGCTTCGTCAGTATTATAATTGTTTTTCTTTAATAACTGAATTTAATGACATGAAATTTTGCATAAGAATAGTTGAATGAATACACTAATTATTGACATACATATTACCATGCAATTCCTTCAGAACGTCGTGATATTTGACTGCTTTGTAAACAGTGATCTGTTCATGGTAAATTTGTCCTATAACTCTTTAGTTACTAACGGAACATCATTGATACTTGGCAACATGTTGCAGACACTTACAAGGTTTGTATTAACGTGAAAATCTAGACCCCAAAGTGCATACTTTAAGAACTAAGACCTAATAAGCGTATTTTACGTTTATATTTTTATCTTTTAAGCCCTACGATTGTTTCTAAATCTGTTTTTTAAACAAATATAAACAAATTCAAAACAACGTATGTAAAAATCTACAGTTCTCTATGTAAGCGCTTTATATGAAAACTAGCTAATGGCCAAAGGTTCGCGTAGCGGAAACTTGAATTTCTCCGAAGTTTATGCATGCACTAGTTTTATTCATACATACACAATTACACACAAATACACACTAATTTTTGGACACATCGCTTTTCTTCTAAAGTCTATGGATTAAAAAAAGTTCCGCCAGGACAACGTTCGCCCAGCGGAATCAGTTTTTGGTGAATTTCTCCACAATGGTTGCGTGCACAAATTTTTTTTTACCATACACAATTATACGACGTCATACACTAAATATCTGCATAATTAAAATCTTTAAATTCAACAACATTCCGCTGCACGTACGCACACATTTCTTTTTTCATAAAGTCAAGGTCTGCTGTTGACACTTCCCTGTCATTTCCTTTTTTTCAGCAACTAATAAGTAAAGAAAATATGACCCTCCAATAAGGACAAAAAATGGCCCTATTTTTACCGCCGTTCTTAAAAGACTACCAGAAAAATTAGAAAAGTTTTAACAAACATCTAATACGGACCTAGACATACTCTTTCTTAAAAAATCTGGTGCCAAACATAATTGAATCGGCTCAGTTTTCGAGGAGAAAAAAGGGGAATACGAAACGTCGATCTCGTCAAAAATTTTGTGATAAAATCGGTCTGAGTTGCAGCTGTCCCTATCGCAAGAGCGTGTTAACCCGACTGTTTAAGAGGTTACAAAAAAGCGACCGCGTAGTGCATTATGCTATCTTCTAAAATACCTATGTAGGATAGTGTTACAAGTTTAGTACAGATGTGTACACAAGTGTTGAAAAAAACTACGTTTTTAATGTTTTTTTAACTACAGGTAAAATAATCATTTCAATAAAAAATTTAAAATAGTACTTAAAAACAATCACTGATAATATTTTATAAATGAATGATTTCAACGAATTTTAACGTTTAAAATATAAATTAATATTTAAAACTTCGCCACGCAGCCGCAGTCACCGCCACCACACTCATCTGTCACCATTGGCACCGCTGCGCTGGCTATTGCTACGTTGCCATTCTGTTTGTCTACAATAAAAAGATTTTTTTTTTTTTGTCTAAATACTGGTGTTTCAATTGTAATTTTATTAGAAATTTGAAACATCATCAGTGTCATCTATTTACAAGTTGATTCCAGGATGGGGAAGAAATATGATTAAATGATAATATCAAAGCGTGTGTCACAACAAGATAATTATGAATTTCTTAAAGGCCGAGTTACTTAATCTAATTAGTTTGTGTAAATAAATACCTACCTAGTAATAACTAGGATCGCAAGTTGAGGTAAAATGGTTGGTTTTATGTACGTATGTAAATTCAAATACTTAATAGTTTGTCTTTTAAAAAATATATATCTACGTGTTTATTAAATAATAATAACGTAGATATCTATGTACAATGTCAGATACATAACAAAATGTACTAATAATAATATTGCAACTATTTCTGTAGATACGTTATGCAAGTTCTTGCTCTAGAGTTCCTATTTTAAGTTCTAGGACCTAATGACCTTATTTTACTTTTATGTGTATATCTTTTGAACGGTATGTTTTTTTTCAAAATCTGTTTTCACAAACATTACACACAAATTCAAAGCAACGAGCGAAAAAAATTACAACTCTGAACTAAGCCGTTTTATATGATTTTCATCAAATAGCCAAACGTCAGCGCAGCGGAAACTTGAATATCTTCGTTCTTTTATGACACACAAACATTTAAACATACACATTTACCTCTCGTTACACACTAATTATTGACAGTATTTTTTTTCTTGTGCGTCCCTAAGAAAAAAAAGAGCCGCTAGGATGACGTAGTTCCAGCGGAAACAGTTTTTGTTGAATAACTCCCCAATGGTTGGATGCACAAATTTGTACTTACCATACACATTTACACGACGTCATACACTAAATATCTGCTAAACTGAAATTACGAAATTCAACATTTTTCCGCTGCGACTACGCACACCAAAAATTCACAAAACCGTCGTCGGTTTGTAGTCGATTAATCGCAATTGTAATAAAAATAACAAAACCAGTTCGTACATTTAAATCAAAAATTGAAATGATCTTTCATGTTGTGCATTCGAACTTTTAGAAATACATTATTTTAACTGTAAAATGACGTCTGTAAAATCACGTAAATCAGCGAAATCGGCAAAATTTCGTGTACGGCCTCTTAATGTTTTGGGAACTGCGTATTTCATCGCTAAAGTACGACTATACTAAAATTAATCAAATTTGTTTTTATCTTCATAACATGTGAAGTAACAAAATCTAAAATTCCTGTCGTTAGAAGCGTCCACCACGGGTAATTTTTACACAGCTGTTTCATTTGGTTGTAAGTGTATTGGTTTCCCTGCAAATTCGTTTATTTTTATTTTTGAAACCATTTAATTACATTGGTTTACGTCAACCAAATAAAAAACGAATGTTTAAACAAATAACAAATTAAGGTCTCTTATTGGTAATTTTTTCTAACTTCTGTGTTGAGCTGTTTTCGAGATCTGGGAAATCCCAAAACGTTACCGCAGCAAAATCTTAAATAACTTAAGAATCATAACACACACTTGCTATTTACATACATTTACTAAGTTATCTATTCATGTGACTCAGGATGGCTGGAAAAATCACATCAAAATGTATTTGGTTCTGGACTAAAACGATTTTTTGAAAAACGATTTTGCCTGGGTAATGTTTCATATGTTACTCCAGCAAAAACTGTTTTTCTCAAATAACTTTAAAACTACAATTCACACAAATTTTGCTATTAGTAAACAAATTACTCCTCATGACACTAAATTATTTTTATAGTCTCACCTCTCTAAAGCACATTTGCCCAGGTAATGCACACCACTATGACAAATACTAAAAAACATAATAAAATAAATATTTAAGGGGGCTCCCATACAACAGGCATGATTTTTTTGTCGTGTTTGTAGATAATGGTACGGAACCCATCGTGCGCCTCGCATTTGGCCGGTTTTTATAATTTTCTAATTTTCAAGACAAGCAGCAGCTCAGCTGCCACATTCACGAAGTAATCCTGTGTGGCGATGTTTGTGGGGGCCGAGTTATAGTGATAGAAACTTTTAATTGATTTTACATCTCTATAAAAAAATAAATAACAACATTTTAGATGTTTTTTTTTTATTCTTACAAAGTAAAGTACAGCATTAGTTTATATGATGCCGATTTTGTTGGCAACATCTAATGCGTCATAGTCTCTGGCGAGCCTTACGTACGCCTTCTTCTTTCCGTCGGGCCTGCAACCAAATAAAAAGTGATAAGTATTGCAAATTAATAATTTAAACCTTAGCACAGTTAACGTGATATTATCAGAAGTGTGTTATTTTGATATCATTCTCTATCAATGAGATTCCCACAAAAATATCATCATTTTAAATGATCATTAAGTAACTTAATTACAAGTGAGTATTTACCTGATAAGGGTGTTAACTTTCGCAACATTGATATCATACAGCTTCTTGACAGCAGCCTTGATATGGTGCTTGTTGGAGCTTGTGTGAACAATGAATACCAAGGTATTGTTGTCTTCAATCTTCTTCATAGCGGCTTCAGATGTCAACGGATACTTGATGATGTTGTAAGCATCCATTCTGTAATGTGGAAAATCGTACATTAAAATATTGTGATGGTTTAAAATAATACTTTCAATTAATACCTGCATTGTTATAAAACTTCAAACTTAACATAAGAAATAACATCAATCCAACTGATTATTGTCAAACCATAATTATGAGCTACAACATGTTACTTACCGATTCCTCTTGGGAAGCGATTTCCTGGGGTACTTGGGGTGCCTCGGGGGTTCAAAGGTCTTGGGCCTGCGGAAGTGCACGGATGTGCGGATCTTGCGTACTCGCTTGCCATGTTCACCTTTGACAACCTAGAATACAAAGAAAAATACTTCTTGAGCAGTGGTCTAGTTTGGATGTACAATCCTAATCAACAGTTAATTCAATAATATCCAAACTAAAAAAAGGGAATGTCAAATAACACAGCTAATCAGTTACTACAGATTAAGGTGACATAAGCATGAACTATTTTGTTTTTGGAAAAATTTAAGTGCCAATATTAGCAATTGGCAAAAATAAGTACAAGTACACCACACTACAATTATTTAACAATTGTAAGATAAAATTCTGCCCTTTATATATATATATCCAATTCGTAATAACATGTCTCATCCATCACATTCAGCTGTCTATTGAAAAAAACTTAAGAATTAAGAACCCGCTAATCATTATTTTAACTAACCACATAATTTTTATTAAAACTAGAATCAATCTGCATATTTTAGAACATTAAAATTTTACTGATACTAAACTATTTGTTTTAAAATTTATTATAACCTAGGATAAAACATAAAATATTAACAAGTGCCTATAATATATACGATGAAGTAAACGAAATTTTCTGATTAAATAATATAAACACATACCTTTCTCTGTGCTTTCAGGGCCTTGGCAACAGGTTTCACCACCTGTTTCTTTTGTCCCTTAATCCCAGTCTTCTTAGGCTTGGGTGCGATTTTCAACTTAGCCGCAGCTGGTTTAGGCTTAGGTTTTGAAGCGGCTGCAGCTTTCTTAACTGAAGGCTTAGCGCTGGACTTAGTTTTCAAGGCAGCAGCTTTAGCAGAGCCAGGTTTAGCCGTAGGGGCCGACACAGGTTTCTTCTCTGCAGGTTTAGCAGCAGCAGCTGCTGGCTTGGCAGCTGGAGCTGATGCAGGCTTGGCAGCAGAGGGTTTGGCCGCCGGTGCCGCTTTGGGTGCAGCCGCCTTCGGTGCGGGCGCTGGTGTCTTGGCCGTTGCCGGTTTAGGAGCAGCAGGAGCGCTCGTTGAAGAAGCAGCAGCTTTAGGCGCTGCTGCTGGAGTTTTAGCCGTGGCGGGCTTCTTTTCCGCAGGCTTGGCTCCGGATGACCCTACAATTGACAATAAAAAAGTTAACACCACTACATAACCTCAATATGTAATGCTTTCCTTCCAAGTCAAAGAATAAACAAATGTTCAATGAAAAGTTAATTAATGAGAACAAGATTGGAAAGAATGATTAATGCCATTTAAAATATAAAAAGGTACAGCAACACAATACACTAATGGTCCATAACAAGTACCGCGTGGCTCGGCCAAGTAAATGTCACCAATTCACCATGATCGAACAAGACACATTTGTTTTTAACACTGAAGTTAAAGGTTTGAAATAAATCCAAAAAGCAGCGGTTACTCCTAATTTACAAATAAATCTCGAATCACTGCTTTAAATCCACAAAATAAAATTACGTACCGGATTTCTCGGGTTGCTTCTTGGGAGGCATCGTGACAAAAAAGATGGAGGATCACTGCTTATGTTGCCAGATTACATTTAATTTGAACCTCTTGTTTTTCAATCTGGTAACAATAATAAACGCAATTCTAGTTACATACAGAATGTCCAGTATATCTTCAACGATCAATCTCCATTAGTTTGGAAGAGCAACAGGCACTAAAGACAATAAATCTCTTATTTTGTTTTTGTCCGACGAGAAAGGTGGGATGTTCTTTTATAAAAATAAATTTAAATAATCACAAAGAATTTATAGGGTATTCAGCTGCATCCGGTTAGACTGGAAGCCGACCCCAAGATAGTTGGGAAAAGGCTAGGCAGATTAATTGACACAAGCAAAAATAAAAAATATGTACAGTCACGAGCGAAAATATGTACACAAGCAAACTTTACCTGTAAGCTCAAGTATCGTTCTAGGGTCCCGTATTATTATTATACTCTTTGGTTCTAGGATACTCGAGTTTACAAGACTGAGACTGTACAAGTGGCATTAGAAAAAGAAGGCTTAAAACTCATTAGGCATCAAAAAAATCGTCCACTTTGCTATCAATGGGAAAAGTGCCTAGATCACCGGCAGCATTGCTACATTGAATGTCAATGCGGAGTTTTTGCGGGATTTTCTCGTGTGCAGTTCAGTGGCTGTTTTAATTATTCGTTTATTTATTCCTAATGGATATTGTGATGTAAAATTGGTGTAGTTTCGTGTCTCAAGTGTCTACGCAACTGGACAATATGTGGAATCATTGAAACAGGCGCGATCTCAGTAAAAATGGAGCTGAGAATTTTATTGTAGTATTGACTGCCTCAGCGAAGTTTGCCGAGAAGGTTGACTCGACACATTTGTTGCCAAATACTGCAAAATACATTAGAATGTGTTGCATCTGCATTCTAATGGAAAAAGAAATGTTTTTGCACCTAATTACTATGTATCCGACTGAAAGACTTGAGTCTATGGTCATGAATAATAATTAATTTAAAAAAATGAATGTCAATGCTGATTCTTTGGCTGAAAAAAAAACTAGCCCTCTGGTCACTTAGAGAGTCGACTAAATGCTTGCTGAAGTCAAGGAAAACCCGATGAGCACTCGGACCCCATGGCCCAAGTGTTTCAATCCCAAACGGCTCAAACATATAATTCCCATTAAGGTGGTTATATTTGCACCGTTTGAGATTTTCTGCAGCAGCAGATGGATGTTCTACAAAATAGTCTGATTGTGATTAATCTTTTGAAGTTATACTTCTTTTGGCGCGTTAGGGAAAAATGATGAGAGTAAATTTTTACGATGCGCGCGCACACCGTCACAAAAAACCTACAGCCTGAAGTTAGCTAGAACCGACACCCTGAAGTTAGCTATGGTCTGTGGTTCATGAAGAATGATTGCTTTCCTTTTGTAAACTTTGTGACAGTTTGGTTTTTTATCTTGTTACGCCAAAGAAGTATATAACTTCTTACGTGCGTACATAAGTACACACACACTTTTTTTGACGTGACAACGTCTAATAAATCAATGAACGCCGGCTGCATGCACGAAATTGTCCTGTTATGCTCATTGTACGCTTGCGCCGCATCTATCTCTCCTTATGACGTTGTCACGTTAAAATATCGTCCGTAAACCAACTTTACAGACAACCAATTTTTTTTTTCTTGTAAAATCGATAGTCGTAGTTGATAGAGTATACCTTGATATTGGTCACATCTGCCTGCCTAGCTTTTTCCCAACTATCTTGGAGTCGGCTTCCAGACTAACCGGATGCAGCTGAATACCAGTAATTTTACATGGAGCGACTGCCTATCTGACCTCCACAACCCAGTTACTGGGTAATACGATACCCTTGGTAAGTCTGGTTGTCAGACTTTCGGGCTTCTGACGACCTGACAAAGAAATTGGTCACATATAAATTTAAAAAAATCACCCCTACGGGTAGAAAAGTAGGGGATGACTATTTACTAGTCATACCCCATATTTTTAACCCTGTGTTTCTATTCTGTTGAAACATGGCACACGGAGTTCTAATGACACTACAACATGATGGATCCCTGAAGTTGATATTAAGATGATGGATATGAGAGACAATTGAGGGAACTACTCAGCGGTTTAGCGGTTTAGAGGACTGCATAAGACTTCTATCGAGAGTCTGATGATGGATATGGACGACCAGGGCCGTAGCTGGAATTTAATGTATGGCAACAGTTATTACAGGTAGGTCGGAAGTAAAAACTTTACTTGATCTATCTGTTTAGATCAATCGATTTTTGACTTTCTTGACTTGTGAATATGTGTAAGTCAGTCAATACTTAATTGTCGGCGGTTATTTATAGAAAAAAATAAAAAAGTTGCATAGATATTTTGTCCAATTCAATTTCACAATAAAAAGTTTTCAATACAGCTGAATTCGATTCTTTCTGCTTAGATTCGCCATATTATTAAAAATCTTAATGTGAAGGTTATTGGCGTTAAAAAGTTTTTTCACGAACGTAAAAATTTGGATGGGGCTGCACAGCTATTCGGAACCATTCGGTGCCATTCTGAAACAAATTGTAGTAATTTTTGTAAGGTTCATTTATGGAGAATTCTACAAACGGTAATTTCTTAAATGTACTTTTGTTGCTTACAAGTAGTGTTAATAAATAAATAAAATGTTAAAGTGGTAAATAAATTAATGAGTATTTTATTTCACAACATTATTGCCGCAAATAGATCACACTACCACGTCCTGCCGGGAATGCGTTGAGTTACCAATAACTTCGCATTCATCAGAAGGATGTCCGAAGGGTACTGCGTAACCTGGACGTGAACAAGGCTAGTGGCCCCGACGGGATACCGGCAATTGTATTGAGGACTTGTGCGCCTGAGTTGTCTCCGATCTTGACGCGCCCATATCGCCTTTCGTTTGAGACTGGAAAAGTGCCGATGGCTTGGAAGCAAGCTAACGTGCAACCCGTACCCAAGAAGTGTAGTCGAGCTGACCCAGCAAATTATAGGCCCATCTCGGTAACTTCCGTACTCTGTAAGAGTATGGAACGTATACTGAATGGTAAGCTCCTGGCATACCTAGAAGCTAACGATATCCTAAGTGACCGACAATACGGCTTCCGTCGAAATCGGTCAACAGGAGATCTTCTAGCGTATGCCATTCACATCTGGAGTGAGGCCATCGACAAACAAGGGGAAGCCCTTGCGGTCTCCCTTGATATCTCGAAGGCCTTCGACCGGGTCTGGCACGACAGCCTAATTGGCAAGCTTCCTTCCTTCGGTCTGCCCGCTAGTTTGTGTGATTGGATTGCAGATTTCCTGAGGGATCGGTCTATCCGAGTAGTCATAGATGGCTGCTCGTCCGGACTGCTGGCTATTAATGCCGGTGTTCCTCAGGGGTCGGTGCTCTCGGCAACATTGTTTTTGCTGCATATTAACGATCTGCTAAAACCCGGTACCTTTGGGTATGCAGACGACAGCACTGTTGCCGAGAGATACGTGCCTGACGCTTAGTGGGTCTCAGGTCCGGTCTCTCCGCGAGGCTATGGTTGGGCGCTTGAACTTGTCCTTGCAGGCTGTCTCAGAATGGGGCGATGCCAATCTGGTTAAGTTCAATGCTGCTAAAACCCAGGCGTGTCTTTTTTCTGCTAAAAGGAGCCAATTTCACCCGGCTCCAACTTTCCGAGGTGTAACCGTGCCGATAACCGATCAACTTGATCTTCTTGGTGTTACTTTAACATCTACCCTCAATTTTGGTCCCTTCATAGAGGCAAAGGCTCAAGTGGCTGCCAAAAAGTTGGGGATCCTCGCAAAGGTGAGACGATACTTCGCGCCGGAACAGCTGCTCCAACTCTATCAAGCGCAAGTCCGATCGTGTATGGAGTACTGCTCTCATCTTTGGGACGGATCTGCCAAATACCAGCTTGATGCCCTTGAGTCAATTGAGAAACGAGCCAAGAGGATCATCGGCAATGATAGACTCGTTGAGTCGAAACTCCAAAGTCTTGAACATAGACGCCGAGTTGCTAGCCTGTCGGTTTTCTATCGGTTACATTTTGGGGAGTGTGCTACGGAATTGCATGATTTGATTCCGCCTAGCCCGTTTCATCAAAGGACCACAAGACGTACGGCGAAGTGCCACCGGTTCATGGTAGACATCCCATCCATACGCACAAAGCGTTTTGAGAAAACCTTCATTGTGCGTACAGCTAGAGAGTGGAATTCCCTACCGGAGTCTGTGTTTCCTGATAGCTATAACCTAGGAGTCTTTAAGTCAAGAGTGAATAGGTTACTTCTAGGCAAGCGTGCTCCATCTTCGACCACATCATCGCTTGCCATCAGGTGAGATAGTGGTCAAACGCGAACCTATCAAACATAAAAAAAAACTTTATTATATTACAGGAATTTATTGTAGATCATTTTTAGGGTTCCGAAAGTCCGAATGAAAAACGGAACCCCTATAGAATCACTCGTGTGTCTGTCTGTCCGTCTGTCACAGCCAATTTGCTCCGAATCCGCTGAACCGATAGAGTTGTTTGGTACACACATGAATATCTGTGACCCAAACACGACCGTGTACCCCAAATTAAATAATTTGGAATATGAGGGTCACTTTTGGGGTGAAAATCGGAAAATTAAAAAAACAAAGTTGTGCAAACTGTGCCGTGTGACATAAAATATCAAATGGAAGGGCACATTGTGAGGGTCTGGAACTTTTTTTTTTTTTTCATAAATAAAATATATATTTTTAAAAAGATAACTAAGAAAATAGATGAAAAATGACCACTGTTCCCCCCTTCCTCATATCTCCGAAACCACTGAGCCTAACTAAAATTTTGAAAAAAAAAATACGGAAAGTAGTTCTTTACATAGGGAAGGAACGTGCACGAACTACAGCCACTACAGGTGGCAGCACAAATCGACACGAGCGCCACAGTTTGGTAAGAAAATTAACTACTCAGAGCTGCTATAGTGTTGCCGTCTATTTGTTTACCTACATTATTAGTATGTCGTTTTTATTATGAATAAAATGATAAAACATGGGTACCGACCGATTCATAATGATCGTCCGCGTGCGCGCGTGGTCAGAATATGTCAAAAGGCCAAAAAGTGTTCGAACCCGGACACGTTAGTAGAAGGTTATGTTTACAGATTTATTTGTATTGAATAAAACTTAGCTATTTTTACAAACAATTATAATACTACTTATCTAATTCTTAAATATTTTTGAAACTCATACAAGAGATGTTTTTATTGCATTTAAATCCACTTTTGTCGTTTATCACATAACCATGCCATGGAAAGTGAGTAGGTACCTACTATTCGTAGGAAAGTAATAGAATTTTACACCAGTTAAATGGGAAACATTAAAGTTTTACCACCAATTTTACTTTTACGTATTTTACATCTATTTACCGTTGCATATTAAACATAAACCAGTCACGTCTTTGTAATGGCACCCGGCTTACGAGCCTATCAACAATAAAAAAAAGGGAAGTGTATAGACGAAGACGTTTTGATTACACGCATCCCTATGATTCAGAACGACATGCCACTCGACTTTAAACGGTTACAATTTCCAGTGCGGCTTACATTTACAATGTCAATAAATAAATCGCAAGGCAGTCGGTAAGTGTTTGTGGCTTAATCTTGAAAAATCCATGTTTTTCACATGGCCAACAGTATGTCGCCAGTTCCCGTGTCGGAAAACCATCAGCATTATTTATTTACGCGCCAGGAAACAAAACTAACAATGTTGTGTATCAACAAGCATTACAATAAACAATAATGCTAGAGATAATAAAAAATTACAAACATATACAATATCATAATAAACAACAAAAGAAATAATTATTATTAGTATAATTCCAGTTTGAATTGAATGACAGGACAACGTCTGTCGGTTCAGCTAGTAATTCTATAAAGTAAACAAATATTTGCTATGGCCGCGATTCTGACCAAGATACAACCTGACACTGACCTGCAAATTGCAAAAAGCGTAAGCAAATTTGAATTTCGCGGGCTACTCTGGCGCTTCCACCTTAACCTTTGGCCGAGGAAAACGCCAGCCCTTGGGTCACGCGAAGTGTCAACAAGGCGTTTAGAAAGATCTTTAAATACTAAATGTGCACTTGGACCCCACGGCCCAAGGGTTTCAACCCCAAACGGCTCGAAAATGTAGCTACCGACGAGGTTGTTATATTGCCGCCGCTTGAGGCTCTCCGCAGCGGCAGCACCAGTACAGCAGGATGAACTAGGAAGATGAGATGACGCAAGAGTATCGACACATGTAGCATCCCACACACACCCACTCCACCCACTCCCACCGAAACCGAACCGCCCCACCCCCCACCGAAACCCACCCCACCCCACCGTCCCACTGAAACGTTCCAGCGGCAAGGCCTACCCAACTTCCACGGAAATAACGACATGCCGTCCGGTCTTTTACCATCGTTGCGAGCCACACCATGTGGTTCTAATACAGCCGGAACGCCGGCGATGACAAGTGCTCATCGGATGATGTCATTGATATTCGCGTGCCGCGCTATGCGACCTGCGCTTCGGCTGCATGACAGGCCGTGGTGTCCGAGGCTGTTGACATCTTCGCCACAGTGGCAGCGATGAGGAGAACAACAGGGAACGTCTAGACATAGGGCAACAGTGAGGCGAAAAGTAGTATCGTCGAACAAGGTGCCTATGTTCGACCAGCAGGCGCGCACGCTCCGCTCAGATGTAGCAATTAGGTTTTCCTGAACTACTCTGCAGAGCGGCTCATCCCACCGTCTTTGGGAAGATGGGTAGTCGGGCGGATTTGTATTTATCTACCACTGTTTTAAAAATGTAGGTAAATAACTTACAACATTTCAGTGGTACGAGCTAATTTAGTTATTTTTTTGTTACGTCCAGTTGCAGCGCAGACGACAGACTATCCGTGACGCACTTTTTAGTCTGTGAAAATAGAACCTATGCAATTATATGCAGTAACGCACACGACGCGCAAAAAGTCCGGCGCACAAAAAATCCGTGTAATTCGGGCAGACCGCACCGCGCCGCACCACTCGGCACAAAAAGTGTGTGAAAAAAATTGAACGTTTGCTTCAACGCGCGCTAACGCAGACGGCGCACACTTTAGTCCCTTCAGTCAGTAATCTTTCCGAAAGTATAGGATGTACCCAAAATTCTCTATTTCTTCTTCTTTTTCTGTACTTCATGTACAAAATAATACTTCGCGATCTCTGCACGATTTCCATAGCGTCTACGTCCCTACAGCTCTGCCGACAGAATGATCGAAGATGTGCGTCGTGTGCGTTGAGTCTGTGAAAAATCCGCGACCGACTTTTTGCGCGCCATGCAGACTTTTTGTGCGCCGCAGACTCGATCGCACAAAAAGTGTGCCGTCTGCGCTGCACCCCAATGTTACCCCTACAGTCCAAAGTTGGAGGATTTCACGGCACTTTAATATCGGAAATCGGTGTTTCTGGTTTTGTGTCTTCATTTTGTGACACCGACTTCCGAAATTAAAGTTATTTTGCACTCTTTTTGTTTTTTTCTGGAAGTCGGTTCTATTTTTGTAAAAGTTTTTTTTGGAAGTCGGTGAAAAAGCTTCAAAGCGAAAAAAGCCAGTCAAGTGCGAGTCGGACTCACGCATGAAGGGTTCCGTACCATCGTACAAGATTATACGCGTTTACTTGTTGCCATTATTGAGATCGAACAAAATAAGCAACAACAAAAAAACACGTTTCTAGTAGAGGAGCCCTCTTTATTTTTAAATTTATTTGTATTATTTGTTGTTTTAGCGGCAACAGAAATACACATTCTGTGAAAATTTCAACTGTCTACCTATTACGGATCATGAGATACAGCCCGCTGACAGACAGACAGACGGACGGACGGACAGACAAGGTTTAGTAATAAGGTCCCATTGGTTACCCTTCGGGTACGGAACCCTAAAAAGACCTTTAGTTAATTTCGGTGGTCAAAAATCAAGCAAGATCAAAATATCCCATTATAGCCCATAGGTATTCATTACTTTAGGTAGGTATCGTAGCATTACAAAATTAGATAATTAGAAGAGATGGGCAGAATTTTATGACGGTGACCCATATAAAAGCCGCAAGGCTGTTGCCATTAGCCGAGCAGAAATTTTGTATCCAGGTCGTTTTTTAATGTTAAAGGGATCCAATACTTAATAATACATGTTGAAATACGTTAGTATTAGTTTGCTAACTTATTTAATTTATTTAGTTACTTACGTAATTGTAAGTATTAATAGTACGAGAGCCCATGACCAAAATTTTTGCTTCATCGTATTCAACCAAAACCGTACAAAATCGATAGGTTTGGTTAATCCGTTTCAAAAAAAAAAATTTTTTCAAATAAGTATGTCAAAAAAATTACCGAAGTGTTTCATAACAATATGTCTGATTTTTCAGAATGTAGTTGAACGATAGATTCTGGAAACCAAAAACACAATTTTCAGACACCAGTAGCGTCACACGTACCCAGGAGACCATTCGAGAAAATTGCCAGAAAAAAACTTTTTTACAAAAAAATAGAACCGACTTCCAAAAAGTGCAAAATAACTTTAATTTCGGAAGTCGGTGTTCCTGTTTTGTGTCTTTGTTTTTTGACACCGACTTCCGAAATTAAAGTTATTTTGCACTTTTTGGAAGTCGGTTCTATTTTTTTGTAAAAAAGTTTTTTATTTTTACTTTTTTAGTTGTGGCTCCCCATAAAACTGTGTTAACAATTCATAGACATACGATAGCAGCAATCGTGGTTGATTTGCTGTCAATTTTTGAAGAGTTCCGTTGTCTGTCTCCGAAACCCATCATCAGATCTTTTTGAAATTTAAATGGGACCATTTGGGAGTAAACCCCTTTCGAACAAAAAAAGAATTTTGCAAATCCGTCAATATATGACGGAGTTATGCCCGAACATACATAAAAAAAAAAAAATACAAACATTCGAATTGTTAACCTCCTCCTTTTACGAAGTCGGTTAAAAAGGTGTTGAAACCATTTTAAACGTGTTAAAAAAAATGCCGATCGGTATGATAGTATTATGTCTGAAAACTTGGAAATTATGAAAAACGTTGCCTAGATGTAGAAAAAAAATGATACCAGACAAATTTAGTGTAGCGCCTCACTAATCAAACAACTTTTCTTTAGTCAAAAGTCATTAAAAAACCGTATTGCGGCGTATTTACGTTTATCAAGCAAATTAATAAGTTACAACTCTCAAATTTTCAGATAATGATTAATAAAGAGCTTACCCGAAACCATCGAAGTGAAATTGAAGGACTTTTCTAATAAATTGGACAAAAGAAACGTTTGAAAAATACTTTATTTTTAAATTAAGGAGCAGATAGATGACTTTTAATGGTTTTTAATTGAACATCACGTCTAAACGACTAGTCTTATTTCTTTGAAAAAAAAATTATGTTACTCTAGACTATTTCCATCGTAATTTGTTCTCAGAATATTTCAAATAATATTTTTATAACAAAGTGTAATTAATTTGTAAAGTTATGTCTAACGCGGGTAAAAAATTGAGAATCACGCAAAAACTATAAAGGATGATTCATGTTACACCGTGCCGCCACCGGGCCGTGCCCCGTCCGTGGCACGGCCGGGGCACGGTCAAAGATTGTTGCATACATTTTGTATGAAGTGATTCATGCTAGACCGGGCCGCGGCCGTGCCCCGGACGGGGCACGGCCAGGGCTCGGCCCGGTGGCGACACGGTGTAACATGAACGTGTGCACCGGGCTCGGACGTGCCACGGCCGTGCCCCGGCCGGGAAACAATTGCACGGTCAAATATCTATAGTATACTTTTTGTATGAACTGATCCATACTTGGCCGTGCGACGTACGTGCCTCGGCCGTGCCCCGGCCGGGGCTCGGTGGCGGCACGGTGACAGCCCGGTGTAGCATGAATGACTAGCCCGGTGGACGTGCCCCGGACGGGGCACGGCCGAGGCTCGGTGGCCGCACGGTGTAACGTGAATCATCCTTTAAGCGTATTTTTATGAAACCACCATTTTAAAGATCATTTAACTATTTATAATTTAGTCTCAGTGTTTTAGTTTAATACTTGTTGTTTTAAGTGTAATAAATTAATTATGCGTCTGATTTCGGACAGCGCTCCTTGATGGGCGAGTCCTATTACTGGGTGGACATACGACGCGTTACATGAGCTCAGCGCAGAACACGCAAGCTAACCACTCAAGGTCGTTGGCAGCTAATAGCGCATTAACGTGGTCCGCACTAAATGGTGTTGTATGAGAGCGAGTGAGACGCCACGGCGTACGCGATGCGCGACGCCCCCACGTCTCCGTAAACGGGACCTAATGTTGGCTCAACTGATAAACTTTTACAACAACATTACCTACGGCATATTATGAACTATTTGTTGAAACACACTGAATACCTGAAAATTCCCTATTCTTTTTGTTTAACACGATTATGATCTGACAATAAAAAAAAACACGATTATAATTATTTGTAAACTTTTATTGTAACCTACTAACTAAATAGCATTTAGCTACTTCTAGCAACTTTTTTGAGTTAAAAAATCTGACAATCTAGCAATTTTTTGCAAAATGTCTAGACAGTAACTAAAGGTACCAGTTAGCAACACTGCAGGTGTAATCGCTAACTCAGTTGAAATCGATAGGCAGTACATTGCTGCTTTGACGTATATGAAAACAAAAATATACTACGTAGTGCCTATTTTAATCAATGTCCATCGAGCAATGTACTGCATAGTGCCTATCAAATTGATGTCAACTGAGTTAGCGAAAACATCTGCTGGTCAGGGCCTGCAGTCTCGACATTGATAGCGATCGCTATGTCCTAACGATCGGTCGTTAAAAAAATAATGATGCTAGGTGGCAAACTTTTATGTCCTTTTATATTATGACAAGTTAATTTAATTGTTACAAACGGTAAATAAATTCATTAAAATTTTAATAAATTATAAGTATTCATGTAAATAGTGTGCAAGCACTATTTTACATGAAAACTTATTAGTTAGAATTTACGCCGTCTCTGTACATATTTCAAGACAATCAATTTTTTTTTCAGGCTAAGTTCTAAAATTTTTCCTCATAAATGAGGGACTTTTTTAACGGCTGGTAATTTAGCGATCGGTAGCTAACGTAGCAATCGGTATCAATGTCGAGACTGCAGGCCCAGGCCCAGAACAACCTGCCGATGCTTGCGGTGTAGTGAAGCGAGGGACAGAAGCGTAACAAGAACCGCGCGTTTGCCGGGCGATCCCGAAACGTTCTTTTCGTTTTTGGAGATCTAGGTGACATTTACAATGTCTGAAATCAATTTTTTGGTAATCCCGGCAGCAATACAAAAGATATAAAAAAAAATTGTACCAGGCTGATATGAGACAGGTTGGTTAAATTAATTGACATGTTTGAAAATGCGCTCAGGCCACATGTGACGCGCCAAATTTCTGAAAACATACTTTTTCCTAATAAATTGCCGAAACCTATGTACAATTTTAATATCAGACATATTGTGATAAAACCGTCTGCTTATTTTTTTTTTTGACATAGCAGAAATGGGCCTCCATAAAACTCAGACATTTTTGGCCGGTACTGCCCATCTAGTCGGGTTCAGATTCATCTAGTCTAACGATTATATACGGTTTTGGCCGTAAAACGATGGAACATGGTTTTGGTCGTGGGCTCTCGTACTATAATGCCTTAGAGCTAAAATTATAATACTAAGTAAGAGGCACTATTATGTAACTAAATCTGTATACAATGAACAAGTAGGTAGTTTAACGAAATGACTTAAGTCTTTTTTATGGTTGAATAATAATTTTCTTCAAGTCCATCTAGATTCTATTCTAGATGGCTTGGATAAAATTTTGCCGGTCTTTCAAGTTCCTGGATTCTAGAAAGTGCTGTCTCTTTGAAAGTAGCTGCACAATTACAATACCGCGTTTTTTTTTTAAGATCAAGAGACATTGCAGAACATACTACTTCTAGGTCTTGCTGAGTTGCTGTTCTACTTACAAGTTTTTTAATAAACATTTGAACACATTATATATTCCAAAATTTTAAATAAAGCCATCAAATCGAATTTGTCAAGTTATACTAACTGACATGTTGAGAATTAAAAATTCCAAGTCCATTAATTATAATCACTTGGCGCATGACTAGAGCTAGCAGCTGTTCGATGAAATGATCCAATATTTAAGAGTGGTGTATTATAATTTGCATTAACTGAGCCTTGAAGAGGTGATTGTAAATTACCCACAGCTTGAATGGGTCTTTTTCCTATTATTAAAGGGAAACATTCATCAGGAATACCAGTCAGTGCTGTTTGAACACGCTTCATGCGGTTAGAACATTCCTCAAAGTGGTCGGTTATATATTTCAGCTCAGGTGCCGTTGCAAGATTATAGTGTGTTTTTAGATTTTTGTCAATGATTTTTAACCCTTCTGAACTGGTATACGTAGCTTTTTCTCCACTATAAAAGAATATATCAATGTCAGTAGCATTTTCCATTAGCTGACATTTAGCTAAAGATGTGTATAATGTTATCTTTGGTGTTTTGGCTTTGACAAGTTCAACAAATCTTGAAGCATATAGATATTTTTTCCAATGTTTCTGTGGTAAATTATGATAAGTAAATACTTCATCAGGATTAGGATCGTGGTCAGTGTTCAGGGTCCTAATTTTATTATCAACTGTATAAATTATTATTTTCATACCATCTCTTGATATTTTACATATTTCTGTTATATGTTCTTCACGATCTTTGCCTTTTTTTTTAATGAACTCTACTATTACACCAGAAGACTCTATTTTCAGTATTGCATTTCGTGTTCTATGTGAAATTGTTGGCAATCTTTCGGCGCACAATGGAGGAACACTCAACACATTAGAATTGACTGAACCAGTTTTATGAATATTTTCTTTGTTTTCTTCTGTATTTATGTTTCCTTGGGTCAATTTACCTTGCATTTTACATTGTAGGTCCATTTTTCTGATATTCTCCAATAAAGATAAATTGCTGTGGCAGGGACTATCGCATTTCTGAAATATATTGTTATGCTGATTTTTTAAATCAAGGATTTCTCCAGATGCTTTATCAATTCCTGTACACAAGTTGTAGTTTCGGTTGTTCGAACAAGTCGAATTAGAACTGACTTCTTGAGTGAATATTTTGTATGACATAGGTCTCATATCTCTATTTTCGGAATTGTATTCTTTTATGGGCAATACAGGGTCAGATCTATCATCAGGTCTAAATTTATTGCTGTGTTGAGTACTATGTAGTGTTGTAAGGCAGCCAGAATCTCGTGATATATCTTGCTTACATGAACTTTGAGCATTACATAAAAAGGGATGCTCCACTATACCCTTTAATGTTATTCTTTTTGTAGGATCTTTACATAAAAGCTTCTGCAATAAGTCCTGAGCTTGCAAGGACACTTCCAAAGGTATCTTGTAATCAGCATTGATAACTTTATTAAGTGTAGTCTTGACATGCTGAGTGTGGAATGGAGGGCTCCCTACTAATAAAGTGTACAACATACAGCCCAAGCCCCAAACATCAGCTGGTAATCCATGGAATTCTCTCGAGGCTACCTCAGGAGAAATATAGTTTGGTGTACCACACATGGTAACATGTTTCTCATCTGGACCATTTAACTGAGTTGCTAAACCAAAATCAGCAATTTTAACATTTAGATCCTTTGTGAGCAATAAGTTGTTCAATGATAAATCTCGATGAATGATATTGTGTGTATGAAGATACAAAACTCCACTTAGCACTTGTCTAAATATGTCAGCAGCTGCCTTCTCAGGTAACCCACAAGTTCCTAACTTGAAGTGTTTTGCTAGCTCACCATTGTGTGCTAGTTCCAAAACCAAATAAACATAATGTGCATCTTCAAAAAATGTATACAATTCTAGGATAGCAGGATGCTTCAGCCGAGAGTGAATGGTGACTTCTTGTCTTACTCTGCCTATCATGCCAGCACTTGCCATAAGTGCTTTGTCTATCATTTTGATAGCAACAAATAATCCTGTTCGGCGACATTTTGCTCTATAAACATGTGCAAATCCTCCTTTACCAAGATGTTCTAGTATTTCATAATCCTCTATTTTTTCACCAAACATCCTTAGCAATTAAAATATCCGAATATCATGAATAAAACTATTTTTTCTATGTGAATCATTAATATCCATCTTCATAGCATCCATTATTTCTGAGTGTACTGAAAATAAAAATGAAATTTTGTTACCAACCTTTCCTTATTTTTTTTGATACCACACTTTTATTTACCATTCATTTTGCTTTCTGCTCTTACAATTTTCTTACTGATTAGCTTATGTGGATTGGACAGATTACCACAGGTTTTTTTGTTCTTTGATGGGAATTATGGCAGAAAGGAAAGGGGGCCAATAATACCCAGCAGTGTGTGATTATAGGGTGGAATAATCCTTATATATTGTTTGTTTACCTTATTTACAACCCATTTAGCATCCTCAAGACTTTTTGCAATTATTTCTTTAACTCTCTCTGGATCTGGTTCAAATGTGTGTTGTTTGTAGCTCTGGAAAAAGAATGTAGTGATTACAATACTCTCGAAAAATATTACTCTTTCTGGAGCAAAAGGGTAAAAATACCCAATAAAGTAAGGGGTCATGCCCCATCTTAGGGGCATGGAAACAAACCAATTATTTTAAAACAAATAAAGCAATAATAATAATGTACTACAAGCAATCGTGCTTACATTTTTTAGTAACGTTATGGTTACGTTACGTGGATTTTACTGAACGGAATTATGTACTTGAAGTAAATTGATAAGACGTATAATTAGAGACTAATTTAAATATGCGGGTTATTCAGTTGCTAATACTAATACGCTACAGTAGTTTTATTCAAGGTTTTTACAAAACCAAGCCTTATATCTTACCTGTTTAACAGCGAATTTATAGTGTTTACAAGCGTCAGGCGGAAGCTTTTCACACTGTCTTAATAAATGTTTATAGAGTTGTAAAGATGTCATAACAATTTTTGAGTCATTAGCAAAACACCTTTTAAGTCTAAACATTTACTTAATGTGTAAAACACTTGTTTGAGTGATCGCGATCACGCAATTTTAACCATATATTATTGTACCTATGTAGTTAGTCTTTGATTTTGACATTGACTTGACTAGCGTCCGTCGTCTGCTGTCAGAAGTGTCAGTCTTTTTTTCTTTTTTTTTTCTTTGCCCTTTCTCGGGCCGGCAAAGGTCATAAACCATACCACCTCGTCTTTAGTAGCGTATTTTTACTTTTTTTTCCTATAGAATGCAGATGTAACACATTCCAAAGTTTTTTGCAAAAATTGGCAACAAATGTGTCGAGTCAGCCTTCTCGGCAAACTTCACTGTGGTAGTCAATACTACAATAAAATTCTCAGCTCCATTTTACCGAGATCGCGCCTGTTTAATGATTCCACATTTTGTCCAGTTGCGCAGACACTTGAGACACAAAACTACATCAATTTTACATAACAATATCCACTAGGAATCAATAAACGAATAATTACAGCAGCCACTGAAATGCACTCGAGAAAATCCCGCCAAAAAAAACCTGTCCGTGTCAGTTTATGGAACTTTTTTATTCTTTTTTTTTTTGTTCCTTTTTTTTTCTTTCAGCCACTGAACTTCACTCGACAAAATCCCGCCAACAACCCAACCTATAAAGCGTATCATTTTTCATATAAGGTGTCAGCACTCAGCAGTGTCCGCCTGGGGGTTTTTTGGCGGGATTTTGTCAAGTGAAGTTCAGATTATTCGTTTACTGATTCCTAGTGGATATTGTGATGTAAAATTGGTGTAGTTTTGTGTCTCAAGTGTCAACGCAAATGGACAATATGTGGCATCATTGAAACAGTCGCGATCTCGGTAAAATGGAGCTGCGAATTTAATTGTAGTATTGACTACCTCTACGAAGTTTGCCGAGAAGGCTGACTCAACACATTTGTTGCCAAATACTACAAAGAACATAAGTGTTACATCTGCATTCTAAAGGAAAAAAAAAGGAAAAATACACTACGTAAGGCTAGGCAATATGGTCAAAAGACTTTAGCCTTCACTTCGGGGTAAAAAAAAAGTGTCAGCCTGTCATGCACACTTCTATTCTATTCTATTTTTCTCTTTGGCAATCGTGCCGATGTCGACAATTCTGCCAATGTCAGATGTGCTATGAGAAAACGTGTGCATGGAGAGGAGAGAAAAAAAGGAATATAAATTAAAAAATGTGATAGAACTCTATTTGCTAAATTACAAATTGTATTTATGTGAAACTTGCTGACGAGTATTAGTAGAAAACTGAAACAAACATATAAAAATATTGTTACTAAAATAATGTACATAAACTTATCAAAAGCCATACAAAAATCATCACAATTTGATGTCATTGACACGAATAAAAAGCATCAAAGCCTCAAAGAGCTTTGGGGAAGAATGGGTTAGTAGGGAAGGAAAGTTAATGGGGACAGGGATCTTTAATTTTGGGAGATGGCTATACAGATCAAGGGTTGGGTTATTTTTGGAGCAATTAAAGAAGATGTGCTCCAAAGTACCTTCGTCCAACCCACATTCGCAAAGCGATGAATCTCTGACCCGGATTTTGTGAAGGAAAACCGGAGAACAACAATGGCCTATACGGACACGACAAAGAGTAGAAATTACTTTCTTAGATATTTTTTATAGGGATAAAACCAAGGCTTGGGTGTAACATAAGGCTGGATTGCGTGATGAAAAGCACCTTTCCGTTTACTTGACATTTGCCAGTGCACTTGCCATGAGCTTAGCAAGCTCTTTTTTGGAAGGCTTAGCAAATCGTAGCCCTGACAATGAAAATGCTTAAGGCTTGGGACGTTACAGCATCCTTAGCAAGAGCATCAACATATTCGTTTCCTCTTATGCCACAATGACTTGGAATCCAAACCAAGTGCACGGTTTTGTGATTCTTGACACAAGAGAAAAGAGACTTTTTGATTTGGAGTAGAATAGGACTGTGCAGTTTACTCTTAAGAGGATTCTGCTCCAAAGCTTGCAAGCAACTAAGTGAGTCTGAAAAGATGACACCGAAACTTATGCTATGAGCTTCTATAAATAAACACGCTTCTAAAATGGCCACGCATTCACCCGTAAACACTGATGATTGTACAGGGCATTTAAATTTTAAAACAATTTTGGAGTTTTGGTAGTAAACCGCAGCACCAGTGCAACTTGAATCTGATAATTTGGAGGCGTCCGTGAAAAATCTTTCGTAATTGTACCAACGCTCACCAACCGCCGCATTGAAAATAGAGTCCGCTGAAGGGGACCTTTTTGATATCCCAATATTGTAGAAAATATCAGGTTTATAGCATATAATTTCATAGTCAAAACTGAAAATAGGAAGTTTCGGAAACTGAACAATGGGGGAATCTAAGTTTTTATTAACACGGAAAGCTTCTATGACCAAAGGGACTTCTTTATGGTTCCAATAATTGGAACTTCGGCATGCAACCTCCAAGTCGTCAATTATTTGAACAAGAGGATGAGAGGATTTGGTAATGACTCTAGCCCAAAATCTCGATGCTAGGTACTGCCTTCTCAGGGCCAACGGTGGTTCTGCGCACTCTACTTGTAAGGCATTAATTGGTGAGGACTTCATACAGCCTGATACGATCCGTAAACACTTAGCCTGAATTCTATCCAATTTAGCCAGAGCACCTTTGTTGCAGGGAATTAGAAGAAAAGAACCGTAGTCCAGGACGCTCCGGATTAAGGCATTGTATACCAGTTTCATGGTGTAGGGATGTGAACCCCACCAGACACCAGCGAGCACTTTTAGTACTGGGATAGCTCTCTCACATCTATTAACCAAATACTTTAGGTGATGTAAGCCACTCAATTTGGAATCTAAAATGACGCCTAAAAATTTTACTTTTGAAGAAACCGGTATACAATGCCCTTGGATGCCCACTGAAATTTGTGGGATCTGCTTCCTGTTGGAAAAGACGACTACAGCACTTTTGGGGGCAGACAAACTCAAACCGTGGACGTTTAGCCATTGGTTTAGAGAGTCCAGGGATACGCAGAGAGATGATGCAGCGTCGCTAATCGAGTTGTTTGTGACATATAAAGCCAAGTCGTCAGCATATTGAAGAATCTGACAATCGTCATTGAGGCAAGAACCGATGTCAGCTGTATATAAATTATACAGTAAGGGACTAAGGACAGAGCCTTGTGGTAAGCCCTTCCATGACGTCCTCACGTCAAATTCTTCACTATTTTTTGGGTAATTCTCTGAGAGAAATAGAAATAAATAGAAACGAGATCGCTAATTACCCTTCTCGCTTATCGCTAACTAGACTCATAAGCTACGCCGCAGTCGGGTAGAAGGTAGTTGTAGATTCTAACCTCAAAAGTATTGTTGACGTTATTATAAAAAATCGTGGCTATTTAGAAATAATTTTCAAACGGGATAGTGTTTACGATATAAAAACAAACCAATCTAGCTATAGTTTATTTTGGGACATGAAAAATAAAAGTCAAGTCCAGCTCCTATAGAAATTTGACCATTCTTCTTTAGTGTTCGCGACTGTACCAAAACATAATGTATGTAGAAGTTTACATGGAAGTTTAACATACTTCTACATAGTAAACCAGGTCGAAATTATCATGGTTGGAGACGGCTATTTCTTGACTATTTTTGACACCAAATTCTAATTCAAAAACGTAAGCGTTCCGCGGTAATCAGGTAAGGATTGTGGCGAGAAAGGCTCACCACGTACGTAATCCTCTCCAAGACACCTTTATATCTCTGGAATCCCTTAATGACTATTTTCGAGATTTGGCATATCGTTACGGGTATTTTTTGACAATTTTTTGGAATTAAAACCAAGTCGATACTTCCAGCCGTTTGCTTGCACTGTGGTGAGGATTGTGTGGAGACCTTCACCCCACAATCCTCACCAACATATAGCTATAACTTCGTAATCATAATGCGACTTTTTTTTAACCTTGGACCACTATTTATTGACTATTTTTTTGCGTACTCCAAATTGATTTTCATGAAGTTTTCAAAAGTGAGGATTGGTGGTGAAGGACACTAAATATTGTAAATTTGACGTGGCAGATTTCTTTTTGCTGCAAAATACTGAACAATATCGATATTTTTGTAGGATGTCAATTCAGCCGCGCTACTAGATCTAATCTAGTGAACAGTCCGGCTGTAACTAGTTTTATTGTGTGCATAGGACCACTTGGACTTGTACTTTGCTTTTTAATTGCAAAAAGGTCATAACCGAGTTGCTGCAAACCTTAACATATGAGGAAACAGAGGATATACTGGTTAGAATGGGCTGAGTGAGCGGATTGTGCGTTTACTGGTGTTATAATAGAAACTTGGTGGTAGTAGTAGTTAACAGTGGGTTATGATACTGGCTAAATTAAAGTGAGGGAAAATATACACAAATGTTTGTTTATCTCATGCGGTCGCTGCCACAGACAAGTAATAACTGGAATGAATACTTGGTGATATTAAAATTTTGGATTTGCTTAGTATCGTATTGATTTTATCATAACATGAGTTAAAACATAGTAATTCTATTTTTATATTTCGGTATCTCGTTTGTAAGGTATAGTAATGTAAACATGTTTTTGTAGTTTAAAATTCGATTTTTTTTTTTTTTGTTATGAGAGTCGATAATATAATTGCATACTTACGCGGTAACATGTGAGAAATACAATATTCGTTTGCTAGGTTGTAATATTAAGTATTTAAACTTATTTAGTGCCTGTTTATGTTATTCTGTTTGCTTTTGGATTTCCTTAAGTTTGGTTTCTTTTACTTATTTTCCAAATATTCTGTTTTTAGCTCAAAATTGTAATAATTAATAAAACAAGGGAAGAGTGAGACAACCCCAACACAAGTGTTGTTAACTACTTACTGGGGCTGCCTCGATATTATTTTGTAATGCAATATTTGAGACAATAAAAACAATTTATTATTATTATTATTACTTTGACAGAGGGGAACACCTGCGTATGGCTACTCCCCACCCCTGCGGTTCGTCGGTGGCCCTAATGGCATTACACCTTCCGATTTCAAGGGACCCAATTTAGGAAATAGGAAGGTGTAATAGCAGTTAGAGCAATTAGTGTCCGATTTAGTGAGATTGAAAGGTCCCGATTTGACTTCATCGCATCACTTGTGTAATCGCATCACTCCGATTTAGAGCTAAGTGTTGCCAATTTGTCGCTACAAATGGGTTATTAGTATTTTTGTATGTGTTTAAAATAAAATAAAATTTCTCAAAGTCCCTTTCCCAGAACAAAAATCTGAGTCCATTCTTTTTATTTGTTAGTCCGCTCCTGGTAGTATCAGTTTCTAAGAGACTTTATAGCGACTTTTGATATTCTGTCTAGGGACTCGAATTTGTAAGAGTTGGCAACACTGCCGACTTAGGAGCCCGATTTAGGAGTTCAATTTGGGATAGTGTAATCGCTCGCTTCCTACTTCTTACTTAGTTTGTTCCTAAATTGGGTCCCTTGAAATCGGAAGGTGTAATTGAGCTTTAACTGCTATTACACCTTCCTGTTTCCTAAATTGGGTCCTTTGAAATTGGAAGGTGTAATTGAGCCTTTAGGGGCGGATGCTGGCGTAGCTACTGCCCCCTTAGCCAAATAACTTTTATAATAGCGCTAATGCTAACGCTTCGTGCAAAATGTATGGCAAGGACATTGTCTGCGGAGAGAACTGTCACGTGACTTACGCCCAGTAATGTCGTTGCCATACATTTTGCACGAAACGTTAGCGTTAACAGAAAAGTATTTTGTCTAACCCCCCTGATCTTACGCACGTGTGTAAGAGAGTATTTAGCGTTCACCTACTTTTGTCATAATTAAAGTGGAAGCGCCAGGGTAGCCCGCGAAATTCAAATTTTCTTACGTTTTTTGCAATTTGCAGGTCAGTGTCAGTGTCAGTGTCAGGTTTAATAGAATAAGCAAACTAAAGTGGCAGTGGGCTAGTCATGTTTGTCGAAGGACCGATGGCCGATGGAGCAGACGAGTCCTGGTGTGGAGACCGCGTATCGGCAAGCGTAGTGTGGGACGCCCCCCAGCTAGATAGACCGACGACCGAAGGTGGCTGGGATAGACTGGATGCGAAAGGCGGAGGACAGGGTGTTGTGGCGCAGCCTGGAGAGGCATATGTCCAGCAGTGGACTGCGGTAGGCTGAGTTGATTGATTGATTAATTGTCAGGTTGTATCTTGGTCAAAATTTGATTCGCGCCTGTAGCAAGTATTTATCTAGAGAATTATAATCATTAATCATCAATACAACTCTTACAGTTAGAATTGATGTCAAATGTAAGTATTTAATGAAATCTGGCATCAATTCTAACTGAGAGAATTGTATTGATTTTAATGATTACAGCCCCCTATTATTATTATTTTTTTTTTTTTGGGGGGGTTGGAAATCATCCTATGACTTCTTCCGCTCTAGGGTGGAGCGGAAGGGCGTGTCAGACTCTTATTGACTAAAACCCACCCCTGTTCCTCTCTGCCTTGAGTGCCCAGGGGCGAGGTAACTCTTTCGAATTTATCCTCAACCCCCGGGCAGTTTATCCTCAACCCCTGGGCAGATTACAGCCCCCTTAGCCATATTACTTTTCTATTATCGTTGACGCTAACGCTTCGATACAAAATGTATGACGATGACATTACCTGCGATAAATCACGTGACACTTATCTACGCAGCTAATGTCATTGCCATACATTTTGTACTAAGCGTAAGCGTAAAAGATAATAGAAAAGTAATATGGCTAGGCGGGCAGTTCTGTAAATACATACTTGCTACGACCGCAAACCATATGTTTACCAACATACAACCTGATACTGATCAGCAAATTACAAAAAACGTAAGAAAATTTGAATTTCGCGGGCTACCCTAAAGCTTCTGTCCAGGAGTTGAGGATAAATTCGAAACAGAGTTACCTCGCCCTTGGGCACTCAGGGCAGGGAAGGATCAGGGGTGTGTTTTAGTCAGTAAGAGTCTGACACGCCCTCCCGCTCCACCCTAGAGTTCGAGATGTCATTGGATAAAAACCCACCCCACAAAGAAAAAAAACCCTGGACCCTTCACAGCACTAAACGTATGTTCACGATTAGCTATCTAATCTGTGTTTACGACCGATCATCAGCGCGTACGGTGATACGGTCGGCGCACACGAAACGCGCCTACCGTCGGTTTAGCACTAAATACGGAGACGGACTGAAGACGAACAGTTCAAATTAGTTATTGTACAGTGTATTATCTATGGTTCAAATAGTTGTGAATTGCACTCATCAATTTTCTGTGTCAATTTTTTTATCTGTGGCACGCACTCATCATCCATCATCTTTTCTTTGAATGAGAATAGAATTTAGTAAAATAAAAAATGGGCGAATTTGTGATAGATTGTACTTGTTGCAATCAGATATGAGTGTATTTAAAGTATCTAGTGATATATGCTACTAAGTTTTACCTTACATATATTGAATCATTTATGGGTTAGTGTTATGATAAGTCAATAGGGATTCCTCTGTTTGTGATTGTATTACATACCTTGATAATGATTTGTTAACGCTAATGTGGTATGGCACTTGTTACAATTCGACGTTCTCCGAGTGTGCAAACACCTAGGAAAACGGTGAGTACTGGTTTCTAAATTTTTTCTCGTGTTGTTGTTGTGTCAAATTGGTGAGACGTAAGGCATATACTCTACGTTGAGTATTTCTCGTGGAATACAATTAACAACTCAGTACACGATTCACTACATTAATTTAACACCCGTATGTCTTTCTATTTACCATTAATCATAATAGCTCTTTTTCTAGTTATTGTATCCATTACAATAACACTTTTTCTGTATCTTGATGAACCTATCATGTTTCAAAGTAAGCAGTATGTATGTAATGTGAACAGTTTGTTATGTAGCCCTGTCATTACTAGTGTTAAATTTAAGTGTCATAGGTTAGTGTTGTCGAGTTATACTTTACAGGGATAAATAGATTCTTCTTTTGTTTAAGGATGAGACAGAAAAATCAAGTGATATTATTGAAGACGATGTTGGGAACCGTATCAGCAAGAGGTAGGTAATATGTTATCAAAAATTCTTCTTTAAGGCAACCGTAACAGTTTGTAATATTAAGATAGAGAATAATAAACTGTACCAAATTCATGAAGTACTCAATTAATCATCTATCTAGTATTTCGAATGAATTTCTCATTGACTAGCAAACAACCTTCAGATTTAACTATGAAACCATTTGCTTAAACCCAATCTTTTTGTAAAAGAATTTCGGTGGCTAAATTAGTTTTGGTCTCTTTGTTGTTGTGGTGTCTATCATTCTAGAAGGTCTTTGCAGAGTATATCTAGTGGCTGTGTGCTAAAAACTACAGAGTCAGTGTGCACTGTGTTTTAGGTGAGTCTAGAACTAATATAAAATAAAAAATGAGCCACTTTGACATTAACCTAGCATAAAAAAATAATAATAGAATCACAATTATTGCTTTTATGGCTGTCCTTACCCTATACTTTCCTGCTTAATCTCATATTTCTCGCTGGGAAACGACTTTTATTTTTAGGTATGAAAAATAAAACTATTTTTTATTCCGCGCAATGTAACGCGAACTCAGGGAAATCAAATCAAATCGTTTATTTGTGATACATGGGTTACATATGGGTGTTCATTACATAATTATATGCTTAATAATGTTCATTCCATGATCAGCCACTTACATATACAAATTATTAAATGATATGAATGAAAATATAATGATAAAATTGTAATGATTTGATATAATTAAATTACATTGAAAATTAAATATAAATTCTATTGTTACTATTAGTCATGACAAAACACAAGACAATCAAACAAACAAATAAATCACCGTCAAGAGGACATGGAACATTTAAAAAATTCTAGTCAATAAAAAGTCAGCTACAGAGTAATAGCAATTTTCTATTAGAAATTGGAACAATTTATTTTTAAAAACATGAATATTGCTACATTCTTTTATGTCATTAGGAATCTTATTGTAGATCTTTGTGGCCATAGCAAACACACTTTTCCTAAACAGGGAAGTTTCATATTGCCTAGTAAGGTTATTATACAAATAACTTCTATTGTGCGAACTACGCTCTAATGTGAATAGTGATGGATGGTGTCTAATAAACATAGCCATTTCAAAAATATATAAAGATGGCATGGTAAGTATTTTTAATCTTAAAATATTCCTTACAGCTATCAGTTCTATTGAGACCACACATAGCTCGAATGCACCTTTTTTGACATTTAAAAACTTTATCAAAGTTTGTAGTATTTCCCCAGAATATGATTGTATATCTGAGTCTAGAAGCAACATTACTATGATAAGCTACGAGTAATGTGTTAAGATTGACAAATTGGAATTGGAAGTGGAGTTAGACCCCGCCTCTTCGCTTTAAGCCACGTAGGTGACAAGTACCAAGATACGTTTGTATTTTTCATTGCGTTTTCATAACTGCAAATTCGTAATTTTGAAATTTCGAAAAAAAAATTGAAAATTCAGGTAATGTTTGTTTGTAAAAAGTTTAGTAATAACACTTAGAATTCATTATCATAAAGAAGTAAAAAAAAAAATTTCGACTTAGAGCTTCAATGTCTCCAAACTGTCTTTTTACACCCGATATTATAATAAATAGACAAATCTATTTAGTGATTAAGTTCTCTAAAATAATCACTACAGAAAATCTAGGCTCGCGTTTGACCACTATCTCACCTGATGGTAAGTGATGATGTGGTCGACGATGGAGCACGCCTGCCTAGAAGTAAACTATTCACTCTTGTCTTAAAGGCCCCCACATTGTAGCTATCATCAGTTAGCTTTTAATTTGTTTTATGCCACAAGCTCTAATTAAAATGAGTATTTAGCATAGAATGCATCAATTAAATGATTATTTTTGTGGAAATTCCACCAACATGGGATGAATGCACAGTACTGATTTTTTCAACTGCTATAAATGTCAATCAGCCTAGCCTTTTCCCAACTATCTTGGGGTCGAGACATATATTTTTTTCAAAGAAATAAGACTAGTTGTTTAGAGGTGATGCTCAATTAAAAACCATTAAAAGTCGTATAACTGCGCCTTAAAAGCAAATAGTTGAGTCTAGGTGCCCCTTGTCCCGTCCTAACATTGCTTTTTGTACACACATAATCATGATCAATGGTATCACAAATTCATCAATATCAAATTTAACTAAATGGCTGGACCAGCCATCTGGTTAAACATTGAGTTCAGTGACTTGGCTGGTTGTCCTTCAGTCATTTAATTGAATGCTGACTTTAATGAACGGCCTAGGTATCCAATTGACTGGCTAATTTAACCAGATGACTGCAACACATATACAGCATGTAACTAAAACCCTGTCCAATCCTGAAGGGTATTTCTTGGTATCGTACTGCGAACACATATAAATAATCATTTAATGGATACGAGATAATTATTCCCCAATGAAAATAATTAATTTTAAAATAAAGAAAACTTATCAAAGGCAACACTGAGCGCTTGACAAAGTCCTACTGTTTCGTTTCAAAGATGCCGCCTGAGCGAGACAGAGTGCCTACAGCGCGGCTAGTGCAGGGCGGTTTCGTTTGAAATAAAAATAGGTCAAAATGAGAAGATTTCCCCGGTCGGTGGAGTGTTGTCAACTTGTGAAAATTTGCCATATTTAGTTTTAAATATGCATATTTTATAAAAATAAAAAATCTATAACTTTTGGTTTTTATGAGTTACATTTTTTTACATATTTTTCTAGTACATATGTTAAACCAGGAATACACCTTTATTGGATCGGACAGGGTGTTTGTTACAAGCTGTATCACCAACTATTGACTTAAATAATTTTTTTTTTATCCCTGAGTTATGTGTATGGGGAGTGCCACTTCTAATTGTTTTTCTTGTTAGTTTAAATTACCATTATTTAGCAGCACATAAAATACACATTTATACCAAATTTATTTCTTATAGTGCCATAAATTTCCAAGAAAAATAGTTTTGTAATATCTGGACTGACAGACAGATCGAAATATATTAGGGGCGGAACTCTTTTTTACCATTTGACTATGGAAGCTCAAAAACTAGTAACCGTCTCTATGATTTAACCTTTATAGTCCCGATGACAACCCGGGCTGTCACCGGGCTTCTTCGACAACCCAAGGTTAACGTTTTCTTGGAAAAAAATTTAACCTCTTAGGATCCGAAACTCAACTGAGTTTGAAAACAAAAAAAAAACCAGCCTCCTACTTCTTAAGATCCGCGGACAAACCCGGGTTGTCGAAGAAACCCGATGACAACCCGGGTTGTCATCGGGACTATAAGGGTTAATTACAGGGAAAATTTTTATCAAAATTTATTTATTTACCAGCTTCTGCCTATAACTTCACTCACTTGGATGTTGAAAGTTATTTCACAGGAATATACTTTCAGAATGAAAGGTGTCCTCTGTCCTAATCTAGGTTACAAACTACCTGTTTACTCATCCAAATCTGTTCAGCCATTAGGTTTTGATTAATAAACTAGCATCCAAACATACAGACTTACAACATTATGTATAATATAACATTGTGGCAGTTATTAAGTTCAATTATAGATTTCATTTCACCAGCTGCATCAGACTGCTTGAAAACAGACTTGTTCGGAACTTTTTAGTTTTTTTTTTTGGTTTGGACTAGTTTTATGAAGTTGGATTTATTAGCAGTTCAGCTGGCTCTCCCAGCATGATGATGGGCAAATTCAACTCGGCTGAAACTAGTTTTCAGTAGGCTTTTTTATTTTGGTGGTGGGAAATCATCCAATGACTTCTCCCGCTCTGGGTGGAGCAGGAGAACGTGTCAGACTTTTACTGACTAGAACCCACCCCCTGTTCCTTCAGTGGCCCGAGTGCCAAGGGCCGCGGGAACATTCAGTAGGCTAATATTGAAGTAGTTCTATCTATTCGGAACTTTGCCTTACCTTTATTCTGTTCAGATAATGCGATTCCGTTTCTTCCATGTTGGGTCGGACATGTCACTGCTTCCATTCCACCACTAGAAGCTGGCGGAGCTCAGCCCTGTGGACTTCGACATAACCAGTTATTAGAGGCTCCCCCAATCCCAACGCGTTGCGGCAACCGGGGCAGAGATCCAGCTCGACGCCTCGAAGAAGTGCCATACATGATATAGTGCTATCCTTGTGTCACTCCTTGTTACATCAATCGATCGATCATCGATCGATGGTAGAATGCATTAGTCGACTTCGATCGATAGTTTCTTTTACACCAATCGATCAATCGTAGTACCTATGTTGTAGATGGTAGAATGAATTAGTCGACGTCGATCGATAGTTTCTACTAGGTACACCAATCGATCGAGCGTCGATCGATGGTAGAATGGATTAGTCGACATCGCCTGATCGATTGTTTATCGACCGGTATCCGTAGTTCAGCCAAAGCTATTACACCAATCCATCAACGTCGATCAATGGCCGATGATCGACGATCGATCGATTGGTGTAATAAAACCCTAACAGTTATCTGTATTCTGTGGTCTTCGCAAGCTAGACTTTGCGATGTACGACGGGGCTACATGAGCAGCCCCAGAGCAAAACCCTGTGGAACACCGCATGAAATGGCTCTCCGAACCCGGATAGATGACGGCTCTGTCAGTTGGATAGACCCGATAGTACGGCGGAGGTAGATTTGCATTGGCTATGATATTGTTACGAGCTGGGTATGGGATAAATTATTTTACACCAATTAATTAATTAAATATCCTATAATAACTTGTTTAGACAAACACTAAATCGCTTATAATCACTATTCTCTTCGTAATCGCTTGTATTTGCTTCCATTTGCATTCGTAGTCGAAAACAGACTGACTCACTCGCCGCCCGCCCGGCCTATTTATACAGTCATGGAAGTTTCCAGAACATTGTCGAACTATCCTATAGTGGAATATTCTAGAAACATCTATGAACTTCTACACAGTACCACAATGGAATGTTCTCGAACGTAGTGGAAACTTATGGAAACTTCGACCACATTCTCGAACGTTCCAGTGTAACACGGTCGACGTAACACTGCCCCCTCCTTAGATATGCTCGTCCCGAGCATCATTAGTCCCGTAGTATCGCGCCAATCGGTTCACACGGACGATCTTAGGCGCACCTCGTGGACCCTTCTGTTTTCGGTAGGTAACATCGTTGATCCTGGTCACGATTTGGTATGGTCCATCCCATTTTGCTAGCAATTTAGGAGACTTCCCTTTGCTGCGCACTGGGTTATGCAACCACACCAGTGAACCCTTGTCAAAACTTCTATTGTTTGCCTTCCGGTCGTATTGGGTCTTCATCTTATCAGATATTTGTTGACCGGATTGTCTGATATGCTCATACACATCATTCAACTTGTTACGCAAGTCATTCGCATAATCGGTTACACTGCGTGGCGCATCAGGGAGGGTTCCGGTGATAAAATCTGCAGGCAACCGTAATTCCCTTCCAAAGTTTGCGAAGGCTGGTGTCACAGTCGTACTTTCATGAACTGCAATACGATAGGACAGAAGAAATGGCTGTATGTGCTTGTCCCAATCCCTTAGCCTGCTTTCCACAACTTTTGCCAGATATCTCTCCAATGTTTGGTTGAAGCGTTCTACCATTCCATTAAATTGTGGATGGTAAGAAGTGGTTCTGGTCTTGTGAGTACCCATCATTCGACAAGTTGCCTGGAATACTTGCGATTCAAAATTCCTCCCTTGGTCGCTGTGAATTTCCAAGGGTACTCCAAAATGACAGAAGACTTCCTGAACCAATTTATCTGCGGCTGTTGTAGCTTCTTGGTTAGGAATGGCGAAGACTTCTGGCCACTTTGTGAAGTAATCCATGACAACCATGAAGTACTTGTTTCCGTTTTCACTTTCCGGAAATGGTCCTGAAACGTCTAGTGCTATCCGTTCCCAGGGGGCTCCCACGTTGTATAGTTGTAAAGCACCTCTGCTGCGTGTCTGGGGTCCTTTCACAGCCGCACTATTGGTACATTTGCGACACCAGTCCTCAACATCCTCTCGACAGTGAATCCAGTTGAATCGCCTATCTTCAGTAGAGTTATTTTTACTCCCATATGTCCTCCTGAACATCCATCATGGTAGAGCCGTAAAATATCCGGTACTTTGGCTTTGGGGACAACAATTTGTAGATGACAGTTGTCTTCTCGAGCGTTTTCCCATTTACGGCACAAGACTTCATCCTGGATAACCAAGCTGTTCCATTGTGCCCAATAGCTCTTCGTGATGGAACTTAACGCCGCCACATCACTCCACTTGGGTTTAGGAGCACCAGCTTTAGTCCAGTCGAAGATCGGTTTAAGGTCCGGGTCATTTTGCTGAGCAAGCTGTAGGATTTCCTTCCATTCATTGCTGACATCCATTCTTAGCATCCTCACTCCGCTCATTCCCGGGTCGGACCTATCTTCCGCGTCGCGCGCGCACACTATCACACAGTCGTCCTTCTTGGAGGCCACGGGGCTGGCAACACCATCCGCGCCTGCACTCACTTTACTCTTCACTTGCTCCTGTTTTATGCACTTGTCGGATGCCGTACCGACCTTGACGACATCACTGGGACTCATAATTTCAGGGGCCTCCGCCACGGTCGTGCGCCATGTCGCACCACGCGCGCTCCTCCACCGAACTGGCCGAGCCGCCCTTCCTTGCTGGGACTGATCTTCTCTCAGTATGCTTCGCTTTGGACAGCTTGACCGAAGATGACTCTTTTCCACCGCCGATCTATATCGGGGAATCTCCAAACCGCCTCTGATCTATGTCTTGCTGCCGTTGACTCCTTGTACGAATACCGTCCGTGTCGTCCTTTGCTAAAATTGACATAATTTATCCCAAACTTCTGTTACCAATTTGTTACGAGCTGGGTATGGGATAAATTATTTTACACTAATTATTTAATTAAATATCCTATAATAATTCAACAACTTGTTTACACAAACACTAAATCGCTTATAATCACTATTCTCTTCGTAATCGCTTGTATTCGCTTCCGTTCGCATCCGTAGTCGAAAACAGACTGACTCACTCGCCGCCCGTCCGGCCTATTTATACAGACATGGAAGTTTCCAGAACATTGTCGAACTATCCTATAGTGGAATATTCTAGAAACATCTATGAACTTCTACACAGTACACACAATGGAATGTTCTCGAACGTAGTGGAAACCTCGACCACATTCTCGAAAGTTCCAGTGTAATACGGTCGACGTAACAATATAAAAGCGCTACCCAAATTGAACTCCAGATGCAACTGAGTGATGTTTATGATAAACGATTTTATTTTTGTAAGTAGGTTTTAACAACACTTTTACACGTCAACATTTTTTTTGTCAGTTTTAGCTAGATGAGGCCGGTGTTTCCTATCTGACTACCATGAGAAGAAACTCCGAAACAAACTCAGAGGTCAAAGTCTCTTTTAAAGTGTTCAAATCCTTACAATATGTACTGGTCAAATCATATGAGAACCATGTACGTTTATGTCTTTTGAGGAAAGCAACACGCAAATTCGAGTGGACCTGTCCAGACAGTGCAAGCATTTGTTAGTTATCGTGAAGCTCAACTCAGATCTTTGAGGAGCTCAACGAACCGACGAACAATACCAAAGTAAGGACATTTGTGTAGGCCGAAAAATACTCAAACTGCCAGACAACCATAAAATCTACATGAATATATCGCCATACATAGTTCTCGCATTCATTTATGCTATATGAGGACCATGCAGCTTAGTGTCTGTAATGGTATTTTGAAGAAAGAACCATACATATTTGAATGGACCTGTCCAGTAAGCGCAAGCATTTGTCAATAGTCGAATAGCTCGACTTAAACCCACTAAGGAGCTGCTGGAGCTGGACAAACATTACTAAAGAAAGGACATTTGGGTAGGCCGCAAAAACACTCAAACTGTCAGACAACGTTAAAAATTACTGTAAAAAGGAGGAGAAAAATAATAATAATAACCCACATAGTCCAAAAAAAAAATGTAATACTTTAAAAAGTAAATATTCATGTCAAACAAAATAGTAATAATAAAATGTCAATAAAAATAAATACAGCATGTAACAAAAACTGACCGATCCTATAAAGGAGTATTCTTGGTTTAAGGCGGGTCTTAACCGAGCGCAGTAGGCATTTAACGCATACCCCAGGGCCTGGGTCTGCAGTCTCGACATTGACAGCGATCGCTGTCCTAACGATCATCATCTGCCTAGCCTTTTCCCAACTATCTTGGGGTCGGCTTCCAGTCTAACCGGATGCAGCTGAATACCAGTATTTTACATGAAGCGACTGCCTATCTGACCTCCACAACCCAGTTAATGGGTAATACGATACCCCTTGGTAAGACTGGTTGTCAGACTTTCGGGCTTCTGACGACCCGTAACGACTGTCAAAGATCCACGATTGACAGCCGGGACCAACGGCTTAACGTGCTTTCCGAGGCACGGAGGAGTCTCGGTATGTAAGGATGGTCACCCATCCACAGACCAACCCCGGCAAGCGTAGCTTAACCTGATGGATCGACCCGTGCGGCTGTTATTACTAAGCCACGAGCTCCTCGCTGTCCTAACGATCGGTCACTTAAAAAATAATGTTGCAAGGAGGCAAACTTTTATGTCCTTTTATATTTTGACAAGGTAATTTAATTGTTTTACAAGCGGTAAATACAGGGCGTAAGGTATATTAACGCACATACGTGTACCAGTGATTCAGTACATGATTGTACTGTAAAAAACCTAATTTTTGAAAAAAAATCTGCGTTTTTTTACATTAAACTGTATAAAATCGTTATAGGTATAACGATTTTAATGTCATTTTTAATTAAAAAATAATTAGTTCGCTTTTTTCGCAAAAAAACGCAAAATAAATAAAATTACAAGAAGCTCCCTGCTCAGCTGATGAAGTTCACCGGAGGTCATCGCGGGCCCACTAGGTACGCACGAAACATCGGCCAAAGACCGCCAACGTTCCTTTGTCGGCAAATGCTCATACAGACCTATGAATCTAACAGACGCGACACGTTAGGCATTTTAAGTGTCTACAAAAATTGATATCCCATTGACTACTTTTATTTTGAAGGGAGGTTATTTTTATAAACCTTCATCGAAATAAGTAAAGAAGATCTAAAAAAATGTGTTACAGTTTACTGATAACGACATAATTCTTAGATACATTTTTGTTATCAACAAAGTTAAGTTAAGTAATACAATACAACAACGTTACTTACTCATTTCGTTAAAATCACATTCCTTTATTTCGTATATATACATCAAAATAATTACAAAGTGAGTAGGTACTACTTCATCCGATTGTACAGTCTATCAATTTCATTGATCTATGCGGTCTATGAGCTTGTCGGCAAATTCAAAAGCGTACCTACGCTAGCAAATAAAATTTTATTTCTTTGGCATTTCGCCGACGACGAATTTTTGTCAGTTCCATGTTTACGTTCATCGCAAACGGATGTGCAGTTGGTAGCGAATTTAGGTTGTTATCGTAAAGTTATCAAAAACATAAGTTATTTTATGTGTTTGTTAGTGTATTTGTGTTTTTTGTATTGCTTGTTGAGTGGTTTTGAAACAACTATATATTTTATATATCAACTAAATATATTTTATATTTTTATTATTTTTTATTTTATTTATAATTTTTTATATTTTTTTTTAATATTCGTTTTTGACATGAGTACTTGTATAGTATTATATTTATTTTTTATTTTTTGATTGACATATTATTATTACTGTTTGACACAAATATTTACTTTGTAAAGTATTATATTTTTATTTTTTTTGATTACTTAATTATTGTAAATGTGAGGAGTATGTGGGTTATTATTATTATTTTCTCATCCGTTTTACAGTAATTTTTAACGTTGTCTGACAGTTGAGTACTTTTGCGGCCTACCCAAATGTCTTTTCTTTGATATTGTTCGTCATGTCATTGAGCTCCTTAGTGCTTTTTAAGTTGAGCTATTCGACTATTGACAAATGCTTGCACTGACTGGACAGGTCCACTCAAATATGTTTGGTTCTTTCTTCAAAAGACCACTACAGACACTAAGCTGCATGGTCCTCATATAGAATAATGTGAATGCGAGAACTATGTATGTCGTTATATTCATGTAGATTTTATGATTTTCTGGCAGTTTGAGTATTTTTGCGGCCTACTCAAATGTCCTTACTTTGGTATTGTTCGTCGGTTCGTTGAGCTCCTCAAAGTTCTGAGTTGAGCTTCGCGATGACTGACAAATGCTTGCACTGTCTGGACTGGTCCACTCGAATTCGTGTGTTGCTTTCTTCAAAAAGCTCATCCCAGACGTAAACGTACATGGTTCTCATATGATTTAACCAGTACACATTGTATGGATTTGAACACTTTAAAAGAGACTTTAACCTCTGAGCTAGGAAACACCGGCCTCATCTAGCTTAAACTGACAAAAAACATTGACTTGTAAAAGTGTTCCTTGTAACCTATTTACTGAATAAACATCATTTATCATTTATCATTTATTTATCATTTAACACCTGTGTCCAGGAAAATGCTCATGCATGAAGCACGTAGGCGCCTCCCTCGTAAGAAATGAACGAACTTTAAGGAGAGTTGGTTCATTAGTTAAGTACACGGTTACCAACCGGGTCCCCGACAGAGGTGTTCCTGGTTGGCGAGCGGCGGGGTTGCAGCTAAGAAATTTCAAAATTCAAAATCACCAAGGTCACTTCTGTAGGGACGCGATTGGCGACCGTGTAGCAGGCGCTTTATACCTACATTCCTGGAGCGCAATGTAGGTACTTACAAGCTTCTTCATTATTATCTATCCTAATCTTTATCTAACCTTATCTTCAGTATTCTTGAGGGATTAAAAATGTATGTGATATCAATGTTGTCGTCATTAGAATAAACAAGTTAAAGGTGCCACGGAACATTATACGTTTCGATGTGCAGCATTCGCATCATTTGTCGTTTACGCACGTATGCGCTTATGTCTATTAAGTGTCTGATCTAGTTATTTATCACATCGATCGGAAACATCGACGTAAATGTATTTTTATCACAAAGTAGAAAGTGTATTTAGGTACAAGCGCGTAGCGGCGCGACCACCTGTGTCTGTGTGTATAAGACGTAGTAGGTACGAGCTGGCAACCCGGCGGTTCCGCTGAGGAACCGTCATAGCTAGTTACTACAGAATAATATATTATAACTACGTACTACCACTTACTACGCGCTCGCGCGCACCTACATTCATTGCGAAGCATTGAGATCGCATTGTTCACAATACATTGCGTGCTTGAAAATGTCAATTTCTGTAATCGATCATTACCGAGATTAATGACTATCTTAATTTTGTTACTGACATTAGGTGTAACCTTTTCGCGAAGTTTGTGGTATCTTGTTCCTTACAGCCCGTATATTCATTCAAATTTAAATAAATTATAAGTTTTCATTTAAAATAGTGCTTGCAAGTTAGAATTTACGCCGTCTCTGTACATATTTCAAGAAAATCAATTATTTTCAGGCTAAGATCTAAAATTTTTCCTCACAAATGAGGGAGTTTTTTAACGGCTGGTAATTAAGCGATCGGTAGCTAACGTAGCGATCGCTATCATTATATACATATTATTATTTTTATAAACTACTAGCGACCCGCCCCGGCTTCGCACGGGTGCAATATTTTTTTTTCGATGTCTCCCAATTTGCTTTCATACAAACCTTGTCCTGACAATTACGAACACAACAAAAAAAGAATTATCCAATTTGATACAGTCGTTCGGAAGTTATGCGTGTACATACATTTTGGCGATTCATTTTTATTTATATAGATTTTTAGCTCAGCCGGTAACAGAACCTAGCGGGAGGCGGGTTTGGAAAAATTGGCACACGTCCGACCGCGGCGAGGCGGCACACGTTAGGGAGACTCAACAGAGGCAGAGTCGCCCTAGCGCCCCCAGCAGCAGCCGTCGCAGGAGACGCCAGGGGCTGCGAGACGATCTCCGGCCACCGTAGACCCGGGCCTGCGGACGGCGAGTAGCGGGTAACTCGCCGTTCGATCAGCACCAGGCCCGAGAGTCGACGGCGCGTAGTGTTCCACGCGCGCCTCAAAGAGTTGTCAGCAAAGGACGGGGCCTGCCACGGCCAGTGCCTGCCCGGGGGTGGAGGATAAATTCGAAAGAGTTACCTCGCCCCCGGGCGCGTAGGGCAGGGAGGAACAGGGGTGGGGTTTAGTCAGTAAGAGTCTGACACGCCCTTCCGCTCCACCCCAGAGCGGAAAGAGTCATAAGATGATTTCCCACCCCTCAAAAAAACAAAAAAAAAAAAAAAAAACACGTCCGACCTCCAACACGTTCCGCTCGGGACTAAAGGACACGGAGCGAGTGCATGAAAAGAGGCAAACACTGGGTTTTGGAATTAGTGGTATAGATATTTTGATGTTTCACATTATGTCGGCCGTTATAAATCCTATTTTTTATGGCCTTTATTATGGCATTAGTTTTATTTTTCAAAGCTTAATATAACTCAAATGAATAAGAAATAGATCACAATTTAGACTTGTCTTTGCGATTTAATTGGATGCAGTAAAGTGTAAGTGATCGTGTATCGCACGGCCGAAATATATAGATCGAAGTGTGAATATATTTTTATTCAACATTTAAATCCGTGTTATATACGAATCAACCACAATACAAAACGACGTTCATTCGGATAACCTCGCCTTAACATACGTACTAGAAAAAGTTGTAAAAAAAATGTAATGAAATTAAATTTAGCATATTTTATAAAAATAAAAAATCTGTAACACTAAATATGGCAAATTTTCATAAGTTGACAACACTCCACCGGCCGGCGAAATCTTTTTATTTTTACCTATTTTTATTTCAAACGATACCTCCCTGCACTAGCTGCGCTGTAGGCACTCTGTCTTACTCAGGCGGCATGTTTGACACGAAACAGTAGATGAACTTTGTCGAGCTCTCAGTGTTGTTGTTTGATAAGTTTTTCTTAATTCTTTATTGTACACTAAACATTTCACATAGTACTTATTAGTCACACAATTCATGTACAGAGGCGAGCTTAACTCAATGTTGAGTTTTCTCTCAGCAAACCTTTGAGTGATAGAGAGAGATCACATTTGGGGGTAGGATCCAGTGTACAATACATATAAACCTACATAAATAATTCCAAATATATTCTTAAGTTTTTTTTTATTATTGTAAATAAAAAGCTTTCTAGCATAGCTTACGTTTAATAAATGATTTAAATTTATTTATGCTTGGTTCTTGAATTTGGCTAGGAAGTTTATTATAGAAACGTATACATTGGCATCTAAACGAACCACCTATTTTCTTCTTGAGTGGTTTTAGGTACAATAAATTTGTGTTAGTTCCTTGTATTTATGCTATGGATATCACTGTATCTTTTAAACCGATTTGTTTGTTTTCTTCGCCAGGACCTTTAAGGCTCAGTTACACCATCCGATTTCAAGGGAGCCAATTTAGGAAATCAGCAGTTAGAACAGTTAGTCCGATTAAGTGAGATTGGAAGGTCCCGATTTGACTTCCTAAATTGTGTATGATTAAGGTGAGAGCTCCAGGGTACCCCGCGAAATTCAAATTTTCTTACGTTTTTTGCAATTTGCAGGTAAGTATCAGGTTGTATGTTGGTCAAAATATGATTCGAGATTCGTATCCAAAGTAGTAAGCAAAAGTGTCAAAAACGGCCGTTTTTGGTAGTTTTGCTTATTACTTTGGAAACACTTTGAGTCCTGTTTTAACAACGTAAAAATACTTTATCCTATTAGTAACAAACGCAACATAGGATTCTTTAATCTTTATTTTCTATGCTAAGATACTATTCATTGAGGGCGCCACTTATGGGGAGGTAGGCCCTTAAGACGGGACCAGCACTGATTTATACATATTCACAGGAAATAATTGTGCATAAAATTGTGCGGGTAACATAATTAACGGGTGTATTCTCGTTTTGTACTTAATTAATTGCATGCATTTAGTCTAGAAGAATATTCCTATTCAACGGATATCCGATTAAAGGTTACTAGGAGAAGGGACTGTTTGTAATTTAGCAAGTGCTCGAACTCACCTTTACGTAATTAAATATCATGGACAAAAATCTGAAAGCAGATCTAAGTGTTTGAATTTGACCTTATTAAAATTGTTGAGTGTACGTTGGTCGTAAGTAAAACTACAGTCACAGCTACAGTGTTATATTATTATTTGTTTGTAGCTTGTTTTGTTTGTTTCTATACGTTTTTGTAGTGACTGATCATTTAGATTTTCATCATTACTATATAAGTCAATGATATCCTTAGAATACACAGACAGTTCAGGTACGGTATGTATTTAATTCTTGACTGCATTCGATTCGATAACTTAAGGGGTTATTAGCTGCCAATGACCTTGAGTGGTTAGCTTGCGTGTTCTGCGCTGAGCACACGTAACGCGTCGTATGACCCATCAAGGAGCGCTGTCCGAAATGAGACGCATTATTAATTTATTACACCTAAAACAACAGGTAATAAACTAAAACACTGAGACTAAATTATAAATAATTAAATGATCTTTAAAATGGTGAAGGTTTCATAAAAATACGCTTTGTTTTTGCGTGATTCTCAATTTTTTATCCGCGTTAGACATAACTTTACAAATTAATTACACTATGTTATAAAAATATTATTTCAAATATTCCGAGTTCAAATTACGACGGAAAATGTCTAGAGTAACATATATTTTTTTCAAAGAAATAAGACTAGGCGTTTAGACGTGATGTTCAATTAAAAACCATTAAAAGTCGTATAATTGCGTCTTAAATAAACATCGCTATGTAACGCGACAATATGGTTCGCGTAGTATCGCGCACTGCGTGTTCCTTTCCCGTCGCCTCGTGTTCCTGTTCTGCGCCGTGTTTCTATATTTAAGCGGTAGTTTGTGCTCAGTTCAGAAGGAAGCTATGAGTGTTGTGACGTCGTCCGTCGAGTGGGCTCGTTGTTGCGTCGCGCACGCACTTTATTGTCCCACGGGATGTATTGGATCGTGCACCGCGTACCTGGATCCTGGCCATGGTTGCCTAAAATACGTAGACGAATCTTTAATGTACACATCCTACAAAAAATAATTGTAATATCATTTTGATGCCGGTGCTGTATTGAGTGACTACAAATTGTGTTCCAATTATTTAGTTTCCTATTTGGATTTAGAAATGGTTGCATTCAGGTAATTATCAAGACGTAAGATGCTCTTAATTTTTTTTTATTAGAACAAAATTCGCGTTGATTATGTATGTACCCACGGTCCCGCCGCTGAGTAGAGAAGTATTTGCAGGTATTAGGTCCCCACCTATGAAATCAGCGTTTTGTATGAAGAATTTTAAAGAAGTTGCATTTTTCATACTAACATTTTCTTAATTTATTTAACAATTACAAACACTAATGTTTTAAAACTTTTATGCAATAATTTTAAAAAACTAAGATAATGTATGCCACTTAGGTTAAGCAACAAAAATAAGTTTTGGCTAAGTTAAAACAAATACAGTGGTCATTTCTGCTAACAAAAAGAGGAGTCATTTTTAAGGTATTTTTTTTGTTTACTAAACTATACTTAAGTAATAAGGTTTTTTTTACAATTGGCAGTTGTCTATGACGGTCATTATTCGATATAATATCAAGCAATTGATGAATATTTTAATTCATAGAAGTGACGAGGTTCTCTATTTGTGAAAAAAAAACGCAAATTTCATAGGTGAGGATCCAATATATAATATCTCCTTTGTGTGTAATGTTGGACTATTTGATCCTTATAATAATAGCATTTATGTCATTATTACTTTGGAGGTAAACAGGAAAACGAGGGCTTGGTTTCATATTCCAAGTGATTTAGTTCATATTACAATCTGGCCCTCTGCGAAATAATGTTTTATGTTTCGATGATTTGTAGCCATCGGAGTTATCAGTAATCATCACATAAATTGTACATGGCGCTACGAAAGGCCAAGTTATTGGTGAATGTAAGGGTCATGGCGATGGTCCTTTAAAGGTCTTAATCCTATTCCTAAGCATAATGAGAGGTGTTAACGGTTTTCTCTATCCGGAAAATGGATCTGACAAAGTAGCTAGGTACCTACTGTAAAATATATTTTAAGTTACTGGGTTTGAAAAGACGCGGATATATAAACTGTATTCAAATCTAAACGGATAAGTTAAGAAAAACTGTATAAAAATCTAAACTAACTAAACTCGCTAAGATGGTTCCTTTTTTTTCTTTTTGGGTGGGAAATCATCAAATAACATCTTCCGCTCTGGGTGGGTGGAGCGGGAGGGCGTGTCAGACACTTACTAACTAAAACCCACCCGTGTTCCTTCAGTTAGCTGTGCCAGGGCCAGGGGTCGCGGTGACTCTTTCGACACACCCGCGACCCTGGCAGATGACATGGTTCCTTGGAATTTTAGATTTCCATACCGACACTTCTCAAACGGGTAATCTTGTATACCCTTGCGCCCCCCCCCCCTTTCTTTCTTTCTTTTCTTTTCTTTCATTTGCAAATACTGTAATTTTGGCAAGTTATTTCACAGACTAAAGATGTTGGACAGTTGGCTAGTTCTTCTCTTTGCATCGGTTTATGCCGTATGAATTTTGACAAAACCAAGGTGATGTTCAACAGACATTACGACATTAAATTAAACCTCGCATACCTCAAGACGTTCTCAGTCTACATACAAAAAATCATTTGAATATATCCAGTAGTTTAGTAACAGGAAATTATTTTCGATTTTTAACATTTGCTACATGATGTATCTGATAATAGGGAAACACTGTCATGTTAACGACCCACATCGGTATAAACATCAAAACATTAAAGCCACGTTGCCAACTCGCTACTTTAACACTTTCGCCAAATTAGTATTTTCATCTGATTTAGTGAAAATTATACCTTAACTCTGAGTAATAAGAGTCATAAAGCGTGTCATCAGAGTTGGATAAGAAAGTAACGAATGCGGAAATTGCAATGCACTCATAATATTAATAAAAAATTTAGTGTGTGCGAAAGAGATAAATCTAGTTTCGTTTGTTACTTCGCTTTCTTGAAGAAATTTGCTACAACAAATTTATGTTAGTGTGTCGCCGGCCGCCGCGATCCTGTGACGAGTCACGCGTCCTCAGATGCCGCTAACTTTCGTTCGCGCCGCGCGCCCGCCTTGTTGAGGGACTTCCCCGCCGCTCGTGTTTAAATTTGTAAATTCATTTACGACGGTATTAGTGCGAAATTGGACGCTTTATTTTAGTGACAGGACACGTAACGTTTTAGGTATTTAGTTAAACAGTGAGTGAATTGTGCGAAATTAGACGCTTAGTTTTTATTGTTTTCGTGTTTTTTTTTTTTTAATAATCATGCCGCGCTACAGTTATACAGCTTCGGAGTACACCGACATGATTTTTATTTATGGGGAGTGTCAAAGAAACGCCGCTTTGGCTATACGGACATACCGAGAGAGGTTTGGAAACACTCGATTTTGTCCGACCAACGGGCGCACCATTGTCCAAGCTGTCCAGAGGATGCGAGAAAATCGATCCTTAATCCCGCATGTGGATAGTGCTCCTCCACGTGTAAGAGTGACCCTTGAGGAACGAATTTTAAATTATTTTGAACGCAACCCAACCTGTAGTTCGCGAAGGGCAGGTCGACATTTTCGTGTTGACCATACAACTATTCTTAAAGTTTTAAAACGCGACAAACGGAAGCCGTATAAATACAAGAAATTGCATGCATTGTTACCTAGAGACAAACCAGTTAGGGAAAACTTCTGTCGCTGGATTGAAAACAAACATTTCGAGAATCCGGATTTCTTGTACAATGTGATGTGGACTGATGAAAGTACATTTACAAGGAACGGTTTATGGAACAGACAGAATCTTCGTTACTGGAGCCGCGTGAAACCGCGTCTAGGACGGGAGACTTCGCACCAGTACAGATTTGCTGCCAATGTTTGGGCTCCAATTCATAGCTGTGATTCTGTGCTAAATAATCTGTGATTTAGTGTAATTTTACTGAGCATTAATCCATAATTAAAAGCCAAAAAATCAAGTCGCTACAGGACCGCGCGTTGTTGCCGCTCTTACGACAGGTTAGTGAACTCATATTTATAAATGGTGTTCTATTTCGTTTCTAGTTTTATGCCATTTAGTTTGTTTGAAATTTTTATTTTTTTATTTTCGATGTTAGGATTTTTTTGATAGCTTAAACTTATTCTTATGAACTAGTATTGTCTGTGTTTTCATTTATTGTCGTATTGTCTTCTCCACCCTGTATACGAATGGTTACCTTGGAGAAACCTTGCACTTAGGCAAAATAACTTTAAGACTAAGGAGACGACAGAGCTGCGCTGGGTCACATTTACACTAGACTAAGATGTTTGAACAAAACTTCCGGCCAGTTATGTCTTAAGGACATGAGATTTGGTCAGGTAGACTTTCACTTTTGGTATACGACTGATACACCATTTAGAGCCTTTCGCCTCGGAGTTTCTCCCAAGAGTCAAATGTTCAAAATGGTTTCGCGAGGAGCTCGTGGCCAAAGTAATAATAGCCGCACGGGTCGATCCATCAAGTTAAGCTACGCCTGCCGGGGTTGGTCCATATATGGGTGACCATCTTTACTTACCGAGACTTCTCCGAGCCTCAGAAAGCACGTTAAGCCGTTGGTCCAGGCTGTCAATTGTGGACCTTTGACAGTCGTTACGGGTCGGAGAAGCTCGACTCTGACAACAGTCTTACCAAGAGGTATCGTATTACCCAGTAACTAAGTTGTGGAGGTCAGATAGGCAGTCGCTCCATGTACAATACTGGTATTCTGCTGCATCCGGTTAGATTGGAAGCCGACCCCAAGATAGTTGGGAAAAGGTTAGGCAGATTGATTGGTTTGGCAAGGAATATATTTGATATGGTGGATAATAATTCGTCGTTGAACCTATTGTTGGTGGGGCTTGACAAAAACCTACTCATATGTAGTCGAGTGAACTAAAAAGAGAGTTAACACGAAATAGTACATTTTGATGCAAGTGGACAAACTTTGTCATTGCAGACGAGGATGAATAGACACCCGAGCCAAAGGCGATTGTTATGGTGCCGTGACTGCAATGCTCACGTGTATCAAACGACGATTTTCATCACTTACTCGTAAAAATAAATAAAATAGTGTGTGTTAATGTTTGTCTTATTCCAGTTAGTAGTGTTAGTTGTTTGGGTATCTGTTGGAGATGTAGTCCCATATCGGGTAAAGGCCTCCTCCATCCGCTTTCAATGCTCCTGATCTTTGGCAGGGGTCTGCCAGTTTGTGCCGTATAATATTGTATAAATATTACATAAATATTTACAGAGACGGCGTAAATTTTAACTTGAAGCTATCGATTGCTAAATTACTAGTGAGGAAAAATTTTTAATCATAACCTGTAAAAATAAATGATTTTCTTGAAATATGTAGGTACAGAGGCGGCGTATATTTTAACTTGCAAGCACTATTTTTCATGAAAACTTATAATTTATTTAAATTTTAATGAATGACTTTTACCGAGGGAGAGGGAGGCCAAAGAAAGGATGGATGGATTGTGTGAGGAGTGATATGGAAGAAAAGGGAGTTAGTGATAGCGTGACGGCTGACGGGACAGAATGGAAGAAAAAAACGTGTTGCGCCGACCCCGAGTAACATGGGATAAGGGCAGGAACATGATGATGAATAGCTTTTACCGCTTGTAACGAAAATTAACTTGTCAAAATATTAAAGGACATTTTTTTGGTACAGCACGTACTGATAGGTTGCAATGTATCTTTGAGGGAGTGCATAACTCTGTGCAAGTAAACATATTAAATATTTTTTAGCTAGCGATTAAAAACATAATTATCTCATCATCATTAAGGTCGATGTCCACTCTAAGTAATGCGACCAAGTTGAACGGATCGACTTTGGATAGGTACCAATTCAGTCACATAAAATAAATTAAAAATACAGACGAACACAAATCACTACCTATACAGCATGTAACAAAAACCCTGTTCCCCGATCCAATAAAGGCGTTTTCCTGGTTTAACACACGTACTAGAAAAAAATTAAAAAAAATGTAACTCATAAAAACCAAAAGACTTTGTATTTTTATAAAATATGCGAAATTTAACACTAAATATGGCAAATATTCATAAGTTGACAACACTCCACCGGCCGGCGAAATCTTTTCATTTTTACCTATTTTTATTTCAAACGATACCGCCCTGCACTAGCCGCGCTGTAGGCACTGTCTCGCTCAGACGGCATCTTTGAAACGAAACAGTAGGTGAACTTTGTCGAGCGCTCAGTGTTGCCTATAATAAGTTTTTCTTTTTTTTAAATTAATTATTTTTATTGGGGAAAAATAATTATCTCGTATCCATCAAATGATTACGCCTATGGTGTACGCAGTACGATACCAAATAATACCCTTCTGGATCGGACAGGGTTTTTGTTACATGCTGTATAAAACAAAGTCTTCCGCCGCGTCTGTCTGTTTGCGATAAACTAAAAAACCGCTGAACCGATTTTCATGCGATTTTCACCAATAGACAGTGATTCATGAGGAAGGTTTAGGTGTATAATTTTATACATGCGAAGCTGGCGCGGGTCTCTAGTATAAATTAAAAAGACGAATTGAGAATTGCCTCCTTATCGAAGAATCCGGCTAAACAAGCCAAATCCATTTCTTCAACGTCCTTCTTTTCACATTCATATCATTACTCGTCATGGTCATTACCCACACTAGTGCTAATTCAACTTTTTATGGCAAAAACCTCATTGGATTTTAAAAATAATCTAATACTCAGATATGGTATCGTTAATTTGCGAAAATCATTTAAAACACGTTGTACACATGAAAGTGCTAATCAGTAGATTAGCCCGTGTGTGATATTTTATGCATGAAAATGGCTGTCTATGTACCAGTTAACCTGTAGCAGTTGGTGTTTTACTAAAACTCGGTGCTTTATAAGTTCAGTGACGGATTAAGCCAGTGAGTGCGGGACCAAAAGCAATTATGTGTTTTAAGTTCTAAAGCTAAGGAGATAAAATGAAATACTTTAAAAAACTCGATATCATCACTCACCAGCCAAACTAATGTTTATATTGGAAGGTGTTCTTTTACTCAAGTAGTAAATATTGGTACATATTGATGGTTCTATTTGAAACAAATTACTATGTACCACCAACCGACCAACAACCAATGTTAATATTAAAAACCTGCTCGATTGTTTTTTTTCGCATAGCTGGTGCCGCACTAGCATCTCACCTCGGAGAGGTTAGATTTCTTTTGACCATCATGTTATAATAACCGCTTCTAGAAGCACTTAAGTTTACACTATGTCGTCATAGTCGTTGAGCTCCTTAAATTTTGAGGATAGCTACACGATTCCTGGCAAAAGCGTGCGCTGACTCGACAGGACAACTGCCCCTTAGCCAAGATACTTTTCTGTTATCGTTCACGTTAACGCTTCGTGCAAAATGTATGGCAACGACGTTTTGCACGAAGCGTTAGACAGAAAACTGTCACGTGACTCACGCCCAGTAATGTCTTTGCCATACATTTTGCACGAAGCGTTAACGTTAACAGAAAAGTATTTTGTATATGGGCTCTGAACTCTGTTTATTTCTTTCCGCAAAGGACCATTTCAGGCATTAATCTAGGACTTTTAAAGAAACTGTGACCTCTGAGTTTGTTCGGTGTTTCTTCTAGAGTAGGTAGTAGCAGAAAAAGAAAAACCGATAACATCTGGTTTTTTTTTTACGTTGTCCATTTATCAGTAACGAGAAACTCCTTATTATGACGTTAAGGCCATCATGTTTGCAGAGTGATAGAAAAGGAAGACGCTACCTAGAACGAAAAGATAGCCCCATTACTTTTAAGACGCTTACAGATAAATGATGGCTTGAGCAACTCAAATGGTCCTTCATTTCAGGCATTAATCTAGGACTTTTAAAGAAACTGTGACCTCTGAGTTTGTTCGGTGTTTCTTCTAGAGTAGGTAGTAGCAGAAAAAGAAAAACCGATAACATCTGGTTTTTTTTTTACGTTGTCCATTTATCAGTAACGAGAAACTCCTTATTATGACGTTAAGGCCATCATGTTTGCAGAGTGATAGAAAAGGAAGACGCTACCTAGAACGAAAAGATAGCCCCATTACTTTTAAGACGCTTACAGATAAATGATGGCTTGAGCACCTCATACTACTATGACTACCTTGGGGGCCCTCGACTGGTGCCGATGATGAGAATTTGAAATCGGAATTATAACATTCACGTATTCGTAGAACATCAAATAGTTACGCTAACTTTGTTTATACAGAGATTTGTTTAGACCTGTGTTATTAAAACTTAAATTGGCCCAAAAAACAGAGTATTAGACCATAGGCTGGACATGTAAGTTAGTTCAAATGCACAGATAGCAGAATTGTACCTTTTACTCAATTTTAGGAAATGTCTTTTAAACTGAAAGAAAGGCGAAGGCGGTAGTTGATAAGCACTGAAATTTATTAGTTCGTTGATGCCATGTGTTGTAGTTGCTAACAAAAGCCGTGGTGCGCGTGTTCCGAATCGGGTGCGGACTGCGGTTATCGGAGCGAGCTCGATGGGCGGTCGCTGCGTTCACGATCATGTCTACGTATAGTATGGGCGGGCAACGCAACGTTTTGGCAACGCTCCGACGATGCTATTTTTAATGAACCTTGAGAGAAACCGCCCTTGCCGCCTTAATGCAAGTCAACATTCAGTTTGTTGCTTACTATCCATCGTGCTCGTGAATCTATTTGTCTCTCTATTATTAGCGTCACAAAGTTCATCCTCCCATGTATAGTAATATTGACGCTGTTTCCCGTAGAGCTATTTTCGGATGACCTCATCATAATACATTTTACGCTTGGTATAAACACTTACCTTTTTTGAAAGGCACTCGACCCGTATGAAGGTAAAATGTCAGTTATTGCGCTATTTGTAACAATGTTATTTTTATCAGCCTATGATTTAAAGAACTGGAAACTAAAAAAACAAAAAGTTTGGAAAATCCAAAAGTGCACGCCTCATAACGTTCATTTGTTTTTGTAAGTACTGAAAATAAATTGTATTGCTGAATTTAAAGAGTAAACAAAAATATTGCGACACCAGTGGGTTCCCAGTTATGGTCTAGTGGAAAAAAATGATCCAAATAGTGGGTAGAATATGTGGCTTTCGGCTTCGGAAACTGTCTTTTTACACCCGATATACAAAAAATGCTATCAGTCATCAGCCTCACTTATTCAAATATTAAAAAAAAAAAACGATAGAAACTACGATAGTGAATTTCGAAAGGGTTCATCTTGAGAAAATTCTTAATAAAATAAAAATAAAACCGCTCTCGATACGATAATTTTTCGGCAGTTATTCGGACTACATACAAAAAGAGTTAATACATACAGACATCCGGACGAGAGGAGCTCGTGGCTAAAGTAATAACAGCCGCACGGGTCGATCCATGAGGTTAAGCTACGCTTGCCGGGGTTGGTCCATGGATGGGTGACCATCTTTACATACCGAGACTCCTCCGTGCTTAGTAAAGCACGTTAAGCCGTTGGTCCCGGCTGTCATGTCAATCGTTGATCTTTGACAGTTACGGGTCGTCAGAAGCTCGAAAGTCTGACAACCGGTCTTACCAAAGGGTTTCGTATTACCCAGTTACTGAGTTATGGAGGTCAGACAGGCAGTCGCTCCATGTAAAATACTGATATTCAGCTGCATCCGGTTAGATTGGAAGCCGACCCCAAGATAGTTGGGAAAAGGCTAGGCAGAGAGACATACAGACATCTGGACGTCCCAAGTAAAATATTTTTCTTGTTTTTTAAAAAACATAAAGTAAGTTTTCTCAAGAATTTTCTTGATATACGTGTACTCATATTAGGTACCTTAAGGATGAAATATTAACGTAATAGAGTAATTTTAAGGCCAGAAAATTGCTTGGCCTTGACGTGTTGAGAGTAGAGTACTACCTCGAACGCTTCGCGTTATGAGGCATGCAAAAGAGATACCTAATGCTTTAAAAACAACTGCCGTTGAGTAACCTATCCCGAATTGAAAATAATGCATATTGTATGCGTCGTAGTTGTATTAGTATTACATTACTATTTATCAGTTTTTCATGAGTGTTAAAATATATATATATATACAAGTATTATCTATCACGCATTTAAATATTTAGTTCAAAATAATTAGAATGAAGGCGTCGAGAAGTCGAGGCAAGCCCACCAGCCCGCGTGGCGATGGTAGCGGCGCTTGCGCCGTGCGGTGCAGTGCCTGCGCCCGCGCCAGTGAAAGGGAGGTTAAATGTGCCGCCCGCAAAATGAATTGCAACAACTTTACTAAAAATGGCGTCATTCATACATTTCACGGTTGCATTATGTTTTAAAAGTAATTACAATCAAGGTACGCGGTTTTATTACACGATAAATTAATGTTTAATTTAAACGAAAACAATGTCAGTTATGTTGATTTTTGTCTATATTTTAATAATGTATTTAGGTTATAATTTGAGGAACTTGAAATTGATAGAAATTCAAGGCCCCAGTGTTGTTCAGCGAGTGTTAACTGCAATTACTATCACGGCAGCGGCAAAAGTTGAGTCACGCGGAAATTTAATTAAGTCAAGATCTTTTGATTTAATGTCTTTTGTGATGTTCAGTAACATACTTGTATCACTTGACCAGTTTCTAAAGTAAACAAAATCTCATCTTGCCGAAGTACCGCTGCATCTGGTTGTTTCAGGTGTTGTGTTATTTGTTTCCGGGGTTGGGGTTCAGTCAGTGTCGTTATAAAGATCGGCCCTCCGTATTATCAGATACTGTTATCGCCAAACTTTGGGTCTGCCTATCTCTGATCACCTTTGTAAAACTTACATTATGTTGTTTCAGTCTCAATGAGTGCTACTTCGCAAACAAGGGTGCAGCAGTGGTGCTGGGCAGTGCAGAGCGCGGCTGTACGAACCCGTGGCGATCGCCGGCGCGCGCGCTCCCTCAGCCCGATATACAACATCATCTGCAGTCCATGTTCTACCTGCTGCGTCCCGAGGAAACGCTCAAAATGGTACTAGCACAGCATACTTTTAAGGCTACGATCGCACTCATACGCCGCTTGCTGATCGCCTGGGACAAAAATGTGCTACCAGTCCTGAGAACTAAAGCGTTAGATATTTTTTCCAAGGGCTAGGCAATACACTAAGAGCACAAAGTAAGCCACGTAAGTGCGTAAGTAGCCTTAAGCGCGTACAATGATCAAAGCTAGGCTATATTAATGGAATTAATAAGTAAGAAAACATGGTTTGTTTATCGTTAGGCGGTGAAACTGGAGAGCGCTCACGCAGGTCGCACCCGTTACCTGGTAGTGGTGTGCCGCAGCAACGAGGCGGCGTTGCTCGGCATCGACTGCAATGAGCGCACCTCCGTCGGCCTCGTGCTGCGCGTCCTAGCTGACACCTCCATTAAGTTGGATGGCGATGGGTACGTTGATTTTTCACATTCATTTCATGGAAATCTTCATCTAGTTTCAATAGCATGTATCACATTAATATTCATTTCTCATGCCATTCGTGAATAAAGTAAAATAGACCCAATATTCAATTTACTGACCGTAATTGCATGGAGCAGTTTTCCTCGCTGTATACTTTTACTAAGCACAGAACAATAACTAATTAGGGATTCATTGTCCACAGAGGATTCAGTGTATGTGTGTGCAATCAACAACACATATTCAAACCGGTATCCGTACAGGCCATGTGGTGAGTATGAGCTGAGCTAACAGTTACATTTCAATAACAGAATAATTCATAGTATGTTACTTCGTAAGCTTATAGGTACATCATATTCATTCTATATGTACCACAATACTGTGCTTGTGCAAATCGGTAACAAAGAGATTGATTTCATGACAGTACTAAATCGGCATTATCAATTAATGTAAAATGTTCATCGCTTTTAAACGTAAGAAAGTGCTGCATATGGCTTACAGACGGGATATTGTTTGAAGTGTTAATGATAATTAAACAAATTGCAGGTCGGCACTACAAACGCTCCACCGCGCGAGTGCGCAGGCGCGGGAGATGAACCACTTCGCGGGCGGCGCGTCGCACGGGTGGTGCTCGTTCTACGAGGCGCACGTGGACTCCGACCGCTCCTGCCTCAACGAGTGGCACGCCATGGACTGCATCGAGTCCCGCCGCCCCCCCTCCCCCGACTCGCTCAGACTCAAGTGAGTTTGCAACATTTTCATTACTAAGGAAAGATAAGGGGGTGCCCTTGCCCAGCAGTGGGCCATACAATGCTAATAAAAAAGAAATACTAACTGGTGGAAAACGAGTAGGTCTGTAAGTATCATTACTTGTGGCTTCTACCGACCCTCAAAGCAAGACATGAGTAAAATATGTACTCGTACGTGAGTATTACTAAATACAAAAAACGTTTTTGCATAGCAAACTATTAAATGTGATCCTTTGAATCACTTGCCACCACAATCCAATTACTACCCAACTTAGTTTGTTAGTGTGTAACTTTTTGATGAAGCGTGTTTTACCTAGACCTAGTTTATTGGCCTAGAAAAGGATCGATCGCACGCCAATGCGTTAATTAAAACACGTTACTAGCATGCATAGACGAACCGTTAATTGGTAGCCCATCTTTATGATAACAAGTCAAGTTTCATTGTACTGTCTTTGTGATATTTCGCCCTAGCCCATAGAAATAAGCTTTTCAGAAAGTTAAATAAAACGTCAATGAATTTTATGAAGAAAGATTCGGATTTGGTCCACTAGCAGGCAGAGATTTCCTCGTGCAAGTTCCTTGTATATTAATTCTTACTTCTTTTAAATTTCCATAGGCCTCGAGAGAGGGATGAAACTGAACGCGTCATACGCTGCACATTGAAGGAAATTATGATGAGTGTGGACTTGGACGAGGTGACTAGCAAAGCTATCCGAGGGCGGCTGGAGGAGGAACTCGACATGGACCTCGCCGAGTACAAGTCCTTCATCGACCAAGAGATGCTCACCATACTCGGCCAGATGGACGCTCCTACCGAGATATTCGACCATGTCTATCTGGGCTCCGAGTGGAACGCGAGCAATCTTGAGGAATTGCAACGCAATGGGTATGTTGTCAACATTTTTATACAATAGACTTGGAACAGACGGTAAAACCGCGCCTTTACTAAGCAGAATGACATTATGGCAGTTTTGTAATAATTATCTTTAAATATGTGATAAGCAAATAATCATACGAATCAGCTGTGTTTTCAGTATGAAACTAATAATGGTTATTCTTTTAGGGTGCGGCATATACTGAACGTGACGAGAGAGATTGACAACTTTTTTCCTGGTATGTTCGACTATCTTAACATTAGAGTTTATGACGATGAGAAGACTGACCTGTTAAAGCACTGGGATAACACTTACAAATATATAAACAAAGCAAGAAACGAAGGGTCGAAAGTTCTCGTTCATTGTAAAATGGGCATCAGTAGATCAGCTTCAGTAGTGATCGCGTATGCCATGAAAGCATTCAATTGGAATTTCGAAAAGGCTCTAAAACACGTTAAAGCAAAACGGAGCTGTATTAAACCGAATACGAATTTTTTGAACCAACTTGAGACTTACCAAGGTATACTCGATGCAATGAAAAACAAAGAGAAGTTACAGCGGTCCAAATCTGAAACTAATCTGAAATCTCCAAAAAATGCATCAAAAGCGGAAAGCAAAGTGCTGGAACCGACGCCGCTGGTGCTGGCGCTCACGGGCTCGTGTCCCGGACGGCCGCGCTCCTGGTCGCCGGACTGTCGCGCCGCGCCGCCGCGTGCCGTCACGTCGCTGTCGCTGGAGCAGCTGTGCGACCCGCGCCACAAGCTCATGCCCTGCGCCGGCGGCAGCTACAGCGTGTCGCCCAACCAGATCATGCGCCTCAAGGAAGAGGGCGCGCCCTCCGTCAAGCACATCGTCAACGAGATAGAGAACGCTGCCTCCACGGATCGGAAAGACTTTACTAGGAGATACCACAGGTTAATTTTTGGTATACAGAATGAATCCCAAAACAGCAAAACTTTAGAAACGCCTACTAATTTGATAAATCAATCGGAGGTACCGAACAAGCCATTGCAAGCCTCTCCATCTAAAAATCCAAGTCACAAATATCCCCAAACGAATTTCGAAGTCGACAAAATACACACGTGGGATCCGGGGGAGGCTTCGTGGCCGAGAGGCGACGAGAACAGGACTGTTAGTAGTAGTGATTACATAGTGAAAAGTGACAGTGGAATTATAGACGTGAAGACCAATAAAGTGACAACTAGTGACACTCTCGCGAATTCCGAGGAACGCTCGAATTTAGATAGCGACGACAGAAGAGCCATCGACGACGATGCGCCGCCGCCGAGTCGGCAGAGCTCGTGGAGCTCGTTCGACAGCGCCGTCGTGCTGGACCTGTCGCGCCACTCGTCCTGGGGCTCCTACGACACGCGGGCGCCCAAGCCTGCGCCCGCGCCGCGTGACGAGCGAGCGCGCAAGGACGACGACAAGAGCTCCGACCTCGGCATCATCACCGAGCACAGCGAGACGCGTGCGGGCGGCCGGCGGGCGGACAACGAGCGGAAGTTCAACGAAACGTGTGCCATACTGAAGGAGCTCGCCAGCGCCGCCGCGCGCATGGAGCGGGCGCGCGACCGCGGCGCCTCCACGTGGTCCGGCCGCCTGTCCGCCTCCGCGCCCGCCGACACGTGGCTGCGTGCCGGCCTGCGCCGCCGCCGCGCCGCCTGCGCCTCGCACGGCGACCTGCCGCGCGCCGCGCCGCCGCCCGAGCCCGGCACCACCGACACCACCAACGCCGCCGCCGCCGCCGCCGCCGCCGGGCTCGTCAGCAACCTCAAGAAGGAGTTCGAAGCGCGCTCCGAAACAGACTCGCTGCGCCGCGCCGAGTCGCGTCGCACGACGCCGGCCGACGGGCGCGACCGGCCGCCAGCCTCGCCGCCTTCCGGGGAAGACCTGTCCGTGAAGGTGCTGGTGGACCGGTACGACCGGCCGGGCCGCTCGCGCTGCGAGTCCAGCTGCGACGCGCGGCGCGGCCGGGCGCCGGAGCCGGGCGGCCACAAGAAGTGCAAGCTGACGTCAGAGAGCGAGGTGCGCACGCGCAACTCGTTCTGCGGCGCGCTGCGTGGCGCGGCGGAGCGGCCCCCGCCGGCGCCCACGGTCGTGTCGCTGGCTCCGCTCGACTACGGCGACGTGGTGGTATCAACTGTGATGTCGAAAGCTCAAACTAAAAAACAATTACAACATGGGAAGACCCATCCGTTGACGAGGCTCAACTTGAATCGGTCGAATAATAGATGTTCAAATCCTGTATATAATACTATGTAGAAGTATTTATGTTTTTTATTTATTATGAATTCTTGCCAAACTCGATATTTTATCTTTCTAGAGTTTTATATACTATATTTACAAAATGAAATCACAGTGTATTTGTCTATCACCTAAAATTGTATAAATGGCTGTTTGTGAGTAGAGAAATGTTATAAAAGGGAGAATAAATTCAATACAACTGATGTACAACTTTTACGTCAGCGTTTCTTGTGCGAGACCTTTCCCGACTAATAGAATAGAATATTAATAAATAAAACTTAATTCATTTCAAAAACAAACGTATTAACAAACATGCACTGCTTATTTGACCAAATTATTTTTTCTAGTTTGTAACATAATTTGGGACCAAGTAAACCAAAATGGCTGAACAGATCAGAAATATTATGAATATTACATTAAAAGCAAGGAAACTTTTTAGATTGTTCTTAACCACCAATGCATAATTATGTTCAAGGATTTATTCACAAAATTGTTATAATTATGTTCAAGGATTTATTCACAAAATTGTTTTAAATATTTCTATCATTCAAGGACATATCAATGTTATCTAATACCAGCCAGTCATCCAAAATCTACTGTCTGCAGTCTTTTTCCAGTAACAAATGTAACACGAGGAATATTCGGTACTTCGCTTACTTTTTTGTAAGTCTTTTCAACTTTTAGTGGTTTTCTTCTTACTGTACCAAAATCAAATGCATAAATGCTGCCTGGATTATTTCGTATACTACACTCTGTCTGAAAACAATAAACATCATGTTGTTAAACATTGATACATTCTTATAAACATGTTAATTGTTTTTACGAAATAAATAAAATATTCAAAAGTTACCATAGTGATTGTGGTAAAATATTTTTGTAACAAGCAATATCAACAAAACAAAGGAGTCCTTTCTATAGCAAGCAGGCATATATTATGAGGCTATTAGGAGGCAGCACAAAACCGACAGTACGACCGAGACACTGTGCGGATAGAATAAGAATCTTTCTCGGCCTGTCATCGTGCTAACATCAATATGACAAGAAGAATTGTTTTGAATAGTACGGTAAAAATATGGGTTCCGGCTAGAGTTGCCAGATATATACCTACATCATTTCCGGGTCAATTCTAGGCCGTAGTATTTTTTTTTTCATAATAATTTTTGGTATTTATTTAGGTATACACTAAAACAAAAAAAAACCTTACCTAACTAAGTACATACAAAAAGTATTTGTTTAGGTCCGTATTTAGAGATTTGGCGGCCCGGGACAAATTATGAATGCACAATTATAATTCACAAAAAAAAAACTTATGGTAATTACTACTCGGCAATTCTTAAAATTAAAAATTTATGTGGGGGCGAGCGATAAGAGAACGTGCACAGCGAAGATTGTGCCATCTAGTCTAAATTCGAAACTTTTAATTTATAAATCACTTATTAATCAGCACAGAAGCGTCAATGTATGATGTATAATGTACATTGACGCTTCTGTGCTGCCACGCCTGCCACCTATAATTCCCATAAGCTGCCTTAGGAAACGTACACAGCTAAGACTGTGCCATCTAGTGTTACAAATTCGGAATTTTTGAGTTATAAATAGTTCAGCACAGAAGCGTCAATGTATGATGTATAATGTACATTGACGCTTCTGTGCTGCTACCTATCAGTACGAGAGCCCACGACCAAAACCATGTCTCATCGTTTTACGGCCAAAACCATATAAAATCAGACTGATGAGTCAAAAACGTCACACGGCATTTTATTAGGAAAAACTTTGTTTTCAGAAATTTTGTGCGTCACATGTGGCGTAAGTGCATTTTCAAAAATGTCAAAAAAAAATTAACCGACCTGTCTTATAGCAGCCTGGTTAATTTTTTTTTTTTTAATATTTTGTATTGCTGCCGAGATTACCAAAAAATTGTTTTCCACATTTTAAACGTCACATAGACCTTAAAAAACGGAAAGAACGTTTCGGGATCGCTTGGCAAACGCGCGGTGCTTGTTACGCTCTACTGTCAACTACTACCGTTAGTCAGCTTTAGCTTTCGCTTTTATTTATTTATTTACATTTCATGCAACAAAAGTACAAAGGCGGACTTAATGCCTTAGGCATTCTCTACCAGTCAACCAAGGGTGGGTGGTGGCTTTTAGACTAGACATTTTGCAAAAAGTTGCTAGACATTTTTGAGTAAAAAAAACTATATAATCTGATAAAGTATCTAATCTGATAAAGATTAAATAGTTTTTTTTACTCAAAAAAGTTGCTAGAAGTAGCTACATGCTATTTAGTTGGTAGGTTACAATTAAAATTGTCAAATAATTGCAATCGTGTTTTTATTAAATAGTCAAATGATTGTACTTAATCGTGTTAAACAAACAGGATAAGGAGATTCCAGCCATAGTGTGTTTCAACAAATAGTTCTTAATATGCCGTAATGTTGGCTTTACTTTTGTAGGGTGAGCACGAATACACTACCATAGAGGTCCGTAAGAGCGGTTGCGCACTACCTCCGATACTTATCCGTGAAAAACGGTCCGGCGTGGTCGTAGAACAATTTTTATGGTAGGTTACGCACTACCAATTCGAGTTTGGTCCGAGTTTTCTATAGATCTGTATTTTGCCGGATAAGTATCGGACGTAGTGCGAAACCGCTCTTATAAATGTTTTATCAGTTGAGCCAGCATTAAGGTAGAAGCTCCAGGGTAGCCCGCGAAATTCAAATTTTCTGTTAAAATTGATTCCAAATGTAAGTATTTCACATGAAATCATGACATTTGGCATCAATTTTAACAGAGATGTATTGATGATTTGAATGAATAGAATTCTATAAATAGAGAATTTTAATCATTAAAATCATCAATACATCATCTCAGAATTGATGCCAAATGTCATGATTTCAATGAAATACTTACATTTGGCATCAATTCTAACTGAGAGAGTTCTATTGATGATTTTAATAATTATAATTCTATAAATACATACTTGCTACGGTCGCGAATTAAATTTTATTAATTTAACCAAGATACAACCTGACACTGACCTGCAAATTGCAAAAAACGTAAGAAAATTTGAATTTCGCGGGCTACCCTGGAGCTTCCACCTTAAGCCCCATTTACGGAGACGCAGGGAGTCGCGTGTGGTGTGACGTCTCTCTCGCTCTCATAAATAAAACCCCGTACGTTTAAATGCAGTGCGGGTCGCGATATTTTTTTTTGCAATAAACAGTGTTTTTCAAACGTTACCCCAGTTTTCTTTTGTCTGATTTATTAAGGGCCTACCTCCCCATAAGTGGCGACCTCATTGAATATAAATTCGCAGCTTAGCATAGAAAATAAAGATTAAAGAATCCTATTTTGCGTTTGTTACAAATAGGATAAGGTATTGTTACGAGCTGGGTATGGGATAAATTATTTTAGACCAATTAATTAACCAAATATCCTTTAGTAACTCAACAACTTATTTACACAAACACTAAATCGCTTATAATCACTATTCTCTTCGTAATCGCTTGTATTCGCTTCCATTCGCATCCGTAGTCGAAAACAGACTGACTCACTCGCCCGCCGTCCGGCCTATTTATACGGTCATGGAAGTTTCCAGAACATTGTCGAACTATCTTATAGTGGAATATTCTAGAAACATCTATGAACTTCTACACAGTACCACAATGGAATGTTCTCGAACCTAGTGGAAACTTCGACCACATTCTCGAACGTTCCAGTGTAATACGGTCGACGTAACAGTATTTTTACGTTGTTAAAACAGGATTCAAAGTGTTTCCACTCCAAAGTATTACGCAAAAGTGGCAAAAACGGCCGTTTTTGGTACTTTTGCTTACTACTTTAGATACGAAACATTTTGAACATTGTTTTAACCACGTAAAAATACCTTATCCTCATTGTAACAAACGCAACATAGGATTCTTTAATCATATTTCTACGCTTTGCTACGATTTTTTATTCAATGAGGGCGCCACTTTGCGGCTATATACGCTTTAAAAAAGCCCTTCAATTTCAGTTCGGTGGTTTCGGGTAAGCTCTTTATTAATCACTAGCTTCCGCCCGCGGCTTCGCCCGCGTGAAAACTATGATTATAAATTTGAGTGGTATTTCCAGAGAGTAGCACGTTAAATAAAAAACTTTATTACAAAAAAAAAGAACCGCCTTCTAAAAAGTGTCAAAATAACTTCAATTTCGGAAGTCGGTGTCAAATAACGAAGACAAAACCACGAACACCAATCCACCACCACCAATCCACCAAGGAAACCCAATTTTTAACCGACTTCCAAAAGGAGGAGGTTATCAATTCGGATGTCTGTATTTTTTTTTATGTGTATTCGGGCATAACTTCGTCATTTATAGACGGATTTCCAAAATTCTTTTTTTTTGTTCGAAAGGGGTTTGTTCCGGAATGATCCCATTCAAATTTCATATAGATCTGATGATGCGTTTCGGAGACAGACAACGGAACTCTTCAAACAATCGCCTAGATATCCATTGATAACAATTTAATGAGAAAGAACAACTAAAAAGTGCAAAATAAAAACTTTTTTACAAAAAAATAGAACCGGTATCCAAAAAAAAACGAAGTGCAAAATAACTTTAATTTCGGCAGTCGGTGTCAAAAAACGAAGAAACAAAACCAGAAACACCGACTTCCGAAATTAAAGTTATTTTGCACTTTTTGTTTTTTTTTTGGAAGCCGGTTCTATTTTTTTTTAGTTGTGGTTCCCCATTAAACTATATCAACAATTCATAGACACAATCGCAGCAATCGCGGTTGATATAATTTTTGAAGAGTTCTGTTGTCTGTCTCCGAAACCCATCATCAGATCTATATGAAATTTAAATGGGACCATTTCGAAACAAACCCCTTTCGAAAATTTTGAAAATCCGTTAATATTTAACGGAGTTATGCCCGAACGTACATAAAAAAAAATGTACAAACATCCGTAACCTCCTACTTTTGAAAGTCGGTTAAAAACACTAGAAATCAAAATCAAAAGTCAGTTATTCAAATTAGGTTGCGAGCCAGAACTTTTTGAACGTCGTTCTACATAAAGACAGACCTTTCACCACTTCTTAGCTACTTGCCCGTGACTTCATCTGCGTAGACAGAAAGATTGAAAGTTAGTACGGGCTAGGATCATGATAAATCAGAATTTGGACGGCGATTTTTTGCGCTACGCCGAACATCTCTTTTCTATGGGCTACCTATTTTTTTGTTTGCGTTTGTATCTACGTTTCGCGTCGAAGTTTTGTTGTTTATGTTAAATTAACTTTTTCATGATTTTGGCACCCTGGTAGGTTTACCTGCGGCTTCAACCGCGTGCAGGTCGGTCTGAAATTTCTCTTCTGCATGATCTGTTTTCCTGGTAGTTTAAGAATCTATACCGCTCAGGATTCCAGACCTGAAAATACTTATTCAAGATGCTACCTCTTACCCTTGCAATACTTTTTGTGATTCTGACCTCCTGGAAGTCCGTGAATCTATACCGCTCGGAAATTTTACTTTTTCACGATTCCGTTCTCCTGGTGATTTGTGAATCTTTCTCTACCTCCTACGATTCCTGCCTCGGAATACTTTTTGTGTTTCTGGTCTCCTGGTAATTTGTAAATCTCTACCTCTCCTAATACCAGCTTCGGAATATGTATTGTGCTTCTGATCTCCTAGTAGGTTATGAATCTATACCGCTCAGGATTCAAGCCCCCTCCCTGGTCGTTTAAGAATCTATACCGCTCATAATTTCAGCCCCGGAACACTCTTTGTGTTTCTGGTCTCCTGGTATTTTGTGAGTCTATACCGCGTAAGATTCTAGCCCCAAAAGTACTGATTCACGGTCTCCTGGTAGTTTTAGAATCTATACCTCTCATGATTCCAGCCCCGAAATCACTTCTTCATCATTCTGGTCTCCTGGTAATTTATGAATCTCTCCTCTCATAATCCCAAAAAAAAAAGCCTTGGTATACATTTGTAATTCTGATGTCCTGGTTGTTCGTGAATCTGTACTGCTCGGGAAACTTCTTCATGATTATGTTCTCCTGGTAATTTGTGAATCTACCTCTCATAATACCAGCCTCAGAATATATTTTGTGATTCTGGTCTCCTGGTAGGTTGTGAATCTATACCTCTCATGATTCCAGCTCTGGAACTACATTTTCGTGATTCCTGATCTTCTAGTAGTAACACTTCTTCTTGATTCTGGTGTCCTGGTGTTTTGCGAAGCTATACCGCTTAGGATGGTAGCCCCGAAAATACCTCTTCATGATTCTGGTTCCCTGGTACTTTGCGAGTCTTTACCGCTCATGATTCCAGCCCTGGAAATACTTCTCATGTTTCTGGTCTCCTGGTACTTTGTGAGCATATACCGCTCGTTCAGCCTTACTTTGGATTTCTACTTCCACCTCTGTCATTTACCGAGATAAAAAGTAGCCTATGTGTTAATCCAGGCTATGACCTACCTGTGTGCAAAATTTCATTCAAATCCATTCAGCCGTTTTTGCGTTACCTTCAGCCAAACATACAAACAAACAAACATACAAACTTTCGCATTTATAATATTAGTAGGATAGGATTATCTGAGAATTTGAGAGTTCCAATGTATTCATTTGCTTGATAGATGTAAATACGCCGCAATACGATTTTTTTTATTGATTTCTAAGTATCGAAAAGTTGTCTGATTATTAAGGTGCTACACTAAATTTGTCTGATATAATTTTTTTTCTACATCTAGGCAACTCTTTTTTTTTATGTTGCTCAACACTTTCAAAACGGTTTCAACACATAAGATGCTCACACTTTTTTCTGAAAAATGATTTTATTCCTATCAACTGACCAATGTTCACTTGAAAACAAGATTTTCAGACGGTTTGCTATGGGTTTTTTTTTGCCTCATTTTTTATTTTCTTGAATCTCCAGATACTAATTTGAATTAGAATTTTCTCCTGGATACGTGTGACGCTACTTCTGCCTAGCCTTTTCCCAACTATCTTGGGGTCGGCTTCCAGTCTAACCGGATGCAGCTGAATACCAGTGTTTTAAATGGAGCGACTGCCTATCTGACCTCCACAACCGTTACTGGGTACCTAATACGATACCACTTTTTTTTTTTTTTGGGTGTGTGGGAAATCATTCAATGACTTCTCCCGCTCTGGATGGAGCGGGAGGGCGTGTCAGACTATTACTGTCTAAAACCCACCCCTGTTCCTTCTCTACCTGAGTGCCCAGGGGCGAGGTAACTCTTTCGAATTTATCCTCAACCCCTGGGCAGGCATCGGCCATGACGGGCCCCGTCATGAATGCTGACAACTCTGAGGCGCGCGTGGAACACTACGCGCCATCAACTCTCGGGCCTGTTGCTGATCGGACGGCGAGCTACCCATTACTCGCCGTCCGCAGGCCCGGGTCTATGGTGGCCGGAGATCGTCTCGCGGCGCCGGAATCCCCTGGCGTCTCCTGCGGCGGCTGCTGCTGAGGGCGTGAGGGCGAGGCTGTTGTTGCAGCCTCTCCCTCACCCGTTCCGCCTCCTCCTTCGCGAGCATTACTTTACTGTTTCGCAGAAGGAGGAGACTGCTTCCCATTCCCTCTCGCTCCGTACCATGGCCTGGACCAGGGCCGGGCGCGAGAGGTCGCTGCCGCCGATCGCCTGCACGAGGACACGGCGGGGCTCCACCCAAGCCCAAGTCCAAGGTGACATCCGGCCGTTTCCCTCCGCCTTGGAACCTCCCGAAACTTCTGTGTCCGGTGAGGACCTGCGTCAGGCGGAAGGTGAGGACGCCGTGGCGCCTCTGCAGCCACTCTTCAAAGAGGGGCACTACCGCCGCAATGGTGGCGTGCCCAGCGCTGGGTTGCGACAGTCGCTCTCTCCATGTCGCCATGAGATCCTGCCGCAGCTCTGTCCGCCGAGCCGCGAGGTGTCACGGCAGCGGAGTTTCGCCTCCTCGCGCCACTCATACAGGTGCGCGAGGATCTTTGCCTCCAGATCCCATGGCGACAGTCCGGCAAGGAGGCTCTCAGCCTCACGGGAGACCGTGCAGTATCCTCGGATCATACGTATCGCCATGACTCTTTGGGACGCGTTCATCTGGCAAGCTGATCGCTGCCTCAATGAACGCGCCCACACCGGTGCCCCGTAAAGGGCCATGGACCGCACGATCCCCGCGTAGAGCCTCCGGCAGGAGGCGTTTGGACCCCTCAGATTGGGCAGGAGCCGCTTCAAGACGGCCCCGGCCTTGTCCAGTCTGGGAGACAAACGTCGGAAGTGCTCGACGAAATTCCACCGGCTGTCGAAGTTCCACCGGCTGTAATACGATAGGTCCCTTGGTAGGACTGGATGTCAGATTTTCGGGCTTCTGACGACCCGTAACGACTATCAAAGATCCACGATTGACAGCCGGGACCAACGGCTTAACGTGCTTTCCGAGGCACGGAGGAGTCTCGGTATGTAAAGATGGTCACCCATCCATGGACCAACCCTGGCAAGCGTAGCTTAACCTGATGGATCGTGCCGTGCGATCGATACGTGTGATGCTACTGGTGTCTGAAAATGTGTTTTTGATTTCCAGAATCTATCGTTCAACTACATTTTGAAAAATCAGACATATTGCTATGAAACATTTCGGTATTGTTTTTGACATATTTGAAAATGCGGCCAGGTCTGGCGTGACGCGGAAAATTTCTGAAAATATTTTTTTTGGAATCAGAATAACCAAATATAACGTGTTGTATGGTTTTGATCATAAAACGATGAAGCAAAAATTTTGGTCATGGGTAGTTTTTTTCAATTTGCAGGTCAGTGTCAGGTTGTATGTTAGTCAAAATATGATCGCGTCCGTAGTAAGTATTGTTACGAGCTGGGTTTGGGATAAATTATTTTACACCGATTAATTTACTTAGATCCTTTACAACATCCTTTACAATTTTACATCGATTAATTAACATATATACTCAACAACTTATTTACACAAAAACTAATTCTCTAATGATCACTATTTACTTCGTAATCGCTTCCGTTCGCGTTCGTAGTCGAAAACCGACTGACTCGCTCGTTCGGGGAAATCGCTACGCCTCCGCTGGGGGGCTTATAATCCACACAAAAGCGCGTGTTACCGTCCTTTTTCTTCACCAGGACAACTGGAGAACACCATGGACTCGATGAAGGCTATAACACCGTCCTTCGCCATGCCCTCAATCATCGTTTCCACTTCCTTTTCACGTGCAACCGGCAGTCTTCTTGGTATTAATGGTTGGTATTAATTGAGTGCCGAACCAGTCCAGTTCTTCCTATGTCAGCATCATTTTTTTTTTAGAGAAAATGTCGGCATACTGAAGTAACATCTTCTTATCCATTTCTACTTCATTTAAATCGAGTTTTCCAAAAGTGTTGTCACGTCAAATTTCAAGCGGAACCCTTTTCCTGATGGTACACCTTCCATGACGATTTCCTCTGTACCACACTTCAATACTCTTTGATCAACGTCGATCTCTCAACGATGTTTCCGCATGAAGTCTAATCCCAGGATGCAATCATCCTCTATGTCGGCAACGATGACATTATGCCGATGTTACCTAATTTTAGCTCCACCTCCTTCCTGCCTCGGACGATTATGTGCTGACCGGTAGCTGTCAGTAATTGTATACGGTCGTGGTTATTGAAGAAGTCCCCAAGGAACCGACTTGCTAGGTGATAATTGACGACCGTGTGTGTAGCTCAACTATCTAACGTCTATTTGCATGGTTTTCCGTTGACTTCGCCATTGATGATCAGGCTGTTTCCGTCATAGGCCTGTGAGATTGAGATCCTCAGGGCTTTTTCAATACCAGCCAGTACCCGCCCCCCAGTTCTGGCGTTTACTCGTTTCCCTGCTGTTGATGGGCAGTCATAACCAGTTGCCCTTTCTTGCTGGGATTGATCTTCTTTCGGATCTCTTTTGGACAATTTGACCGAAGATGTCCCCTTTCACCACAAGTGTTCCACCTAGGGCTATACCCTCGCGGACGATCGCGTACAGGTGATAGCACAACCTCCCTAATACGTTGTTTGATGGTTGCGCACACACTCGTGCACTATCACAATACCTCCCGCTTCGATGGCCAGTCTACTGAGATTGGCCGCCATAACCGAAATTGAAAAAGGAGCAAAGCCTTTGTCGTACACGTTCTCTATCGAGATTACAAAAGATGCACGCGTTCGACCAAATGCGATAATTTTTTGAAATGCTAAGTATTTTTAAGGCAGCAAACATCTCGAATATAATTTCAGAACTGAAAGTTGATATTTATACAGGGTGGAAAGTGGAAGCAAACCAGGGCGCAAAGTACAATCATTGCGCTACCATTTTTACTGAAAGCGAACATTTTTATTAGAAGAAACATCATTCAGACAGATTTATAAAGTCGCCTAACTTTTTTTCTTTTTGGGTATCGAACGAACTCTACTACGAGTAGAGAACATTATTGTAATCTTACTTTTTTTCTTAAGAAAAAAAAAAAGAATAATTTCTCTATCCTACAGAATTATGCTACTAAAAACGGGTGTCATTTATCTTGCCATTAATTTTTCAAAAATGTGTGAATGCAGTTAGTCAGTGCAGTCAGTTACTTCCAAATAAAATGTTTCCTTTTAGTAAAAAAATATAGTAATACTTATTAGTTTAGATTAGTTGCCCTAACATTTAGGGTACTTCCCCTCCAAGGTCCACTTCACCTTTAACGCTGTATAAAATTTTTAAATTATTTGTTAACTTACTATTTTCATGTTTGTATCTACGACTCTTAATATATTAGAGTCTGATCCACCGCATACAACCAAGTTGGTATGTGGCACTATTCTCCCGCAATATAATTTTGATTGAAAAGTGTCCGGTACGATCGTTTCGATTAATTTACATGACCCATAATCCCATAATTGGATGGAATCTTTCTCTTGCCAAGAGCATGTTAGTATCTAAAAAAATAAACGTTATGTTAGAGATTAGGGGAGTGCTTGGGGTCAAAAATGAATATCAGCATTCTTGTAACGTAGGCGTAAGCTGGAGTGCGCTCGGATATGCGAGCGACTTCTCTTCATAATTATGTTGGTTTTTGAAGAACACCATGTTCAGTGTAGGCACTCGTGAGCAACCAAATCGACTCATCTCAACCCATAAGCGCGCATAAATAATTATATGTATTTTTCTGAAAATAGATATTTTATTTATAAAAAAAAAACATTCCTACCTATGTCCGTTAGAGCCTAGAAGTCGACAGTACATCTACTGAACAGTTCAATACCATTGACAACTTATTTTGGTCGGGTTATACGCGGAGATTTAGTATGGAAAGTAATGAAAGCTAATTTCTCCTAAAATACAACACTTAGGAATTAATTAATTTTCGGTCACTATAAGTTCTTTATAGGTTTTGTGAAAATTTGTAAAAGTTGATTCCCAAAACCATAAATTTGTCAAAGTTATGATTAAAAAGTTATTGGGGTTTGAACGTGGCCGCGCCATTGAGCTTTTTAAAACTAAGCGGCGCAGAGACAGGGAAATTTAGGTATATAACAGATTGAATTTGTAAAAATATAGAAAAAAATCCTAGGCTTATATTTTAGGAGCTGTAAGACTAAAACTCCAGGGCCGCTCCATTGAAACGGTGAAAAACACGTTATCGCCGATATCTCGCTGAAAAAGTATCGTAGAGGTCTGAAGTTTTTTGTAAAACCTAGATTTGAATTTGTCAAAATTTGTAAAAATACACAAAAAAATCTAGGCTTATATTACAGGAGCTGTAAGACTAAAACCCTGTGGCCGCGCCATTGAAACGGTGAAAAATACATTATCGCCGATATCTCGCTAAAAAAGCATCATAGACGTCTGAAGTTTTCTGTAAAACCTAGATTTGAATTTGTCAAAATTTGTAAAAATACAAAAAAAAATCTAGGTTTATATTTCAGGAGCTGTAAGACTAAAACCCTGTGGCCGCGCCATTGAAACGGTGAAAAATCCATTATCGCCGGTATCTCGCTGAAAAAGCGTCGCAGGCGTCTGAAATTTTTTGTAAATCCCAGATTTGAATTTGTCAAAATTAGTAAAAATACGACAAAAAATCCTAGGTTTATATTTCAGGAGCTGTAAGATAAAAACCCGTGACCGCGCCATTGAAATGGTGAAAAATACGTTATCGCCAATATCTCGCTGAGAAAACATTGCAGATGTCTGAAACTTTTTGTAAAACCTAAATTTGAATTTGTCAAACTTTGTATAAATACCCAAAAACATCCTAGGTACATATTACAGGAGCTGTAATGCGTTATCGCGTAGAAGTAAGTCGTGATTATCTATTGAAGAATGTAAGTATCAGCTAGATCTTTTTTTGTAAACAACACCTATTAATATGTAGAATTAACGAAAATAGGCCAAACTTTTTTTTTTCATAATTAACACTTAATACGTTTTGAATGTTTCGATAGGGTGACCATGGCTTATGTTTACCGAAAAGTTTCCCACATCCAATGAAAAGATCAAACGAAGATGTTTATTTCTTTAAAAATCACAGATTAAGTATTTAGTTTCCTCCATTGCTTGATAGCTGAAAATACTGTGGTTCAGAGTGCAAGAACCATAAGAGATAACTTTGCACAACATTCGTAATTCCTGGAGGAAACTAAATAATCTGTGATTTATGTGATTTTTAAAGAAATAAACATCTTCGTTTGATCTTTTTATTGGATGTTGTAAAATTTTCTGTAAACATAAGCCATGGTCACCCTATCGAAACATCCAAAACGTATTAAGTGTTAATTATGAAAAAAAAAAGTTTGGCCTATTTTCGGTAATTCTACATATTAATAGGTGTTGTTTACAAAAAAAAGATCTAACTAATACTTACATTCTTCGATAGATAATCACGACTTACTTCTACGCGATAACGCATTGCAGCTCCTGTAATATGAACCTAGGATTTTTTTGTATATTTTTACAAAGTTTGACAAATTCAAATCTAGGTTTTACAAAAAGTTTCAGACCTCTGCAATGTTTTTTCAGCGAGATTGGCGATAACGTGTTTTTCACAGTTTCAATGGCGCGACCACGGGGTTTTAGTCTTACAGCTCCTGAAATATAAACCTAGGATTTTTTTGGGTACTTTTAAAAATTTTGACAAATTTAAATCTAGGTTTAGCAAAAAACTTCAGACCTCTGCGATGCTTTTTCAGCGAGAAATCGACGATAATGTGTTTTTCACCGTTTCAATGGCGCGGCCATGGGGTTTTAGTCTTACAGCTGCTGAAATATAAACCTAGGATTTTTTTGTGTACTTTTAAAAATTTTGACAAAGGAGAACGGGCGGGTGTGGCCCAAGTGGCGTCGGAGCATGACGCTGATTTTGTTTGAAAGTTCATTTACTAAGCTTACTTTTTTTGTACGGGTGCAAAAAAATCTATCCTGGGAGAAAAAAGTTACAGTGTATATTAAAATACTCATATATCGAGCTATTTTCAACTATTTCAATGTGCCTAGCCTTTTCCAACTATCTTGGGGTCGGCTTCCAGTCTAACCGGATGCAGCGAGATCTCTACAACTCAGTTACTGGGTAATTCGATACCCCCTTTTTTTTTTGGTAAGACTGGATGTCAGACTTTCGGGCTTCTGACGACCCGACACGATTGTCAAAAATCAACGATTGACTGCTGAGACCAACGGCTTAACGTGCTTTCCGAGACAACGAGGAGTCTCGGTATGTAAAGATACCCATCCATTGACCAATTCCGGCAAGCGTAGCTTAACGTGATGGATCGATCCGTGCGGCTGTTATTACTTTAGCCATGAGCTCCTCTTATAATAAATATTCTAAACTCATATATTTTCAACTATTTATTAATTAAATCTTTTTATTTTAATCCACATAAGTTTGATGTTGCCGAACATCTATGAAGACTCAGATGCGTGGTATTAGAAAGGGAGAAAAGATGCAACGCGGGCGCAGTTCAGTAGTCCGTTCCCCTTCCTTCTATTCAATAAATCGGCTCAATCAAGTGCCACTAGACATAAGTCGTACTTGCAAAATCGAGTACCCATGTAGTACGTCCAACTTTAGACACCAGCGCCGAAAACCAGCGTTCGAAATATTATGAAGTATTTTCTTTCTGCATCGAAAATTGATCCTTAAAGTCATGACGAAATAAATTATATTTAGTTACGGATCAATGTTCTATGCAAGTATTTTTCTTCCAACAAGACTTGGAAGTTAGAAGTATCCTGCATACGCGATTGTACTCCTTATTTTTATTAAGTTACGGATCAATAGACTATTTAAGTATTTTCCTTTCAACAAGACTTGAGAATTCAAAGTATTTTACTCGGCTGGCTGCTTGCTCCGTTTATTTATATTAGGGTGTCATTACACCAATCGATCAATTATCGATCTATACCAGCGTTCGATGGTAGAATGGATCAGTCCTTCTCGATCGATAGTAACTATTACACCAATCGATCAATCGTCGATCGATGCCATCGATCGAAGGTACAATGGATTAGTCGTCGTCGATCGATAGTTACTTTTACACCAATCTATCGAGCGTAGATCGATGGTAGAACGGATAAGTCGACGTCGACCGATCGATATTTTATCGACCGGTATCCGTCTATCAACCAAAGCTATTACATCAATCGATCAACGTCGATAGATCGATTGGTGTAATATACGCATAAGTTACAGATCAATGTTCTACGCAAGTACCTATTTAAGTATTTTTCTTAAAAGGTTTGGTTAGAAGTATTTCTTTAGCCGACTTCCTCGACGATTTAACGATCAATGTTTTAAGCAAGTGTTACTTCTTCCAACAAGGCTTCAAGGCTAGAGTAAAAATACCTACGTACTTCAAAGTACGTTGGTATTTTTACTTTTTAGGTTTGGAAGTATTTCTTTGTAAACACAATTGTGCTCTTTATTTATATTTACGGATCAATGTTCTATGCAAGTATTTTTCTTCCAACAAGACTTGGAAGGTAGAAGTATCCTGCATACGCGATTGTACCCCTTGTCTTCATGATTTTAAGGATCAATTTTCGATGCAGAAAGAAAATAATTCAAAGTATCTCGAACGTTGGTTTTTGGCGCTGGTGTCTAAAGTTGGACGTACATGGGTACTTGATTTTGCAAGTACGACTTATGTCTAGTGGCTCTTGATTGAGCTGATTTATTGAGCAGAAGGAAGGGGAACGGACTACTGAGCTGCGCCCGCGTTGCATCTTTTCTCCCTTTCTAATACCACGCATCTGAGTCTTCATAGATGTTCGGCAACATCAAACTTATATGGATTAAAATAAATAGATTTAATTATTAAATAGTTGAAAATATATGAGTTTAGAATATACATTATAAGAGGAGCTCATGGTTAAAGTAATAACAGCCGCACGTGTCGTCCCATCACGTTAAGCTACGCTTGCCGGGATTAGTCAATGGATGGGTATCTTTACATACCGAGACTCCTCCTTGTCTCGGAAAGCACGTTAAGCCGTTGGTCCCGGCTGTCAGTTGTTGATTTTTGACAATCGTGTCGGGTCGTCAGAAGCCCGAAAGTCTGACATCTTGTCTTACCAAAAAAAAAAGGGGGTATCGAATTACCCAGTAACTGAGTTGTAGAGATCTCGCTGCATCCGGTTAGACTGGAAGCCAACCCCAAGATGGTTGGAAAAGGCTAGGCACATTGAAATAGTTGAAAATAGCTCGATATGTGAGTATTTTAATATACACTGTAACTTTTTTCTCCCAGGATAGATTTTTTTGCACCCGTACAAAAAAAGTAAGCTTAGTAAATGAACTTTCAAACAAAATCAGCGTCATGCTCCGACGCCACTTGGGCCAGCGCCCATACAAAAATGTCCGATCTCCTTTAAATCTATGTTTAGCAAAAAACTTCAGACCTCTCTGCGATGCTTTTTCAGCGAGAAATCGACGATAATGTGTTTTTCACCGTTTCAATGGCGCGGTTTTAGTCTTACAGCTGCTGAAATATAAACCTAGGATTTTTTGTTGTATTTTTACAAATTTAGACAAATTCAAATCTGGGTTTTACAGAAAAATTCAGACGTCTACGATGATTTTTCAGCTAGATATCAGCGATAACGTGTTCTGCACCGTTTCAATGTCGCGGCCATGGGGTTTTATTCTTACAGGTCCTAAAATATAAACCTAGGATTTTTGTCTAAGTATATTTTTACAAATTCAATCTGTTATTTACCAAAATTCCTGGTCTCTGCAACGCTCAGTTTTAAAGATCTTCGTGACCGCGCAGTTCTCCGCGTTTCAATGGCGCGGCCACGTTCAAACCCTTCAAACTTTTTAACCATAACTTTGACGAATTTATGGTTTTGGGAATCAACTTTTACAAATTTTTCATAAGATTTTTCTTTTTAATTCCTCCGTGGCGCGCGGCCGTCGAAACGATAATCAAAATCTTACATTTAAATGATTATTTCTATCAGCTTTTTTAATAAAAATGTAATGATCGAAAAATAGGCTTTATAAAACACTGTGCGCCTGCCCCTTCTGCCCCTCAAAAAAAAAACCTGGACCCGTCCTTTTTTTTTTTGGCTTCGCCCTTGGATGTGACAGGAACTGAGGCGTGTTCGAGCGGTGTTTGTCAGCGCTTGGATAGTAAGAAGACGCTTGAGGGAAGCCAATCTCACTCCCAAAAGTTGTTGAGTCTGTTTTTCCTGATAGCTATAATCTGGGAGTCAAGAGTAAATAGGTTATTTCTGGGCAAGCGTGCTCCATCTTCGACCACGTCATCGTTTACCATCAGTGAGATAGTGATCAAACGCGTGCCTATCAAGAATAAAAAAAAGAAAATACTAAAAACTAAAAAAAAAGAAAAAGAAAGAAAAATAATTTATTCTGCACAGATTTAACGCACATTACAGAAAAATGGATTAAATAACGTAAACATACATGAATGCTAAAAGCCTCGTATTCAATCAATGTAAGTCTTCTGTTCATTGCCTAATGTCAGAGTCCGCCAACAACCAAAGACAATACATATATTGCGTATTTGCGTAATACTAGGTAAAACATAACTTTAATTTCGGAAGTCAGTGTTTGTATTTTATTTCTTCGTTATTTGACACCGACTGCCGAAATTAAAGTTATTTTTTAGTTTTTAGTGTATTTTCTTTTTTGGAAGTCTGTTGTTTTTTTGGTAAAAAAGTTTTTTGTTTCTCACTTTTTAGTTGTTATACCCTAGAACTAAAAACCTCAATAACATGGAACGTGGAATTTAAACATACTCGTAATTGGAGGAAACAAAAACGTCATCTATGTATACGTATTTTTCATTTTTGGTCAGTTTCTCAAAAAGCGCTGCAGCAATTTTGATTTATATGGGACCACCTCGGGAGTACTTATATTCTTTCGAATAAAAAAAGAGTTTTGAAAATCGGTCCACAACTGACGGAGAAATCGGCGGACATACATAAAAAAAAAACATACATACAGTCGAACGTAGAACCTCCTCCTGTTTCGAAAGTCGGTTAATAAAAAAAATGGCCTTCCACGGGCCCGAAATTGACTGCAGGCCACCGACTAGTGCGCCTTCAATTTGCTCGCGAGCATCTCAATTGAAGCATCGCGTAATGGCAGTCGGTCTTGTTCACTGACGAGTGTAGAATGTGTCTGCACGCACAGGAGAAGCCGGGTCTACAGGCGTCCGGGCGAGCGAGTTGCGCAGTGCTGTTTTGCTGAAATGGTTGCATAGGGCAACGGCTCGGCTGAAATTGGCTGGTATCTCTTTAGAGGGAAAAACCGGGCTCGAGGCCTGACAGCTGATTGGTATATTACCGACATTCTGCAGGACCATGTTCTTCCCTACGCAGGATTTTTTGGCAAGAACTTCGTCTTAATAAACGACAATGCCCGGTGACACAACGCGCATGTCACTCGGCAGTTCCTGGATGGAGTGAAATACGGACGATGGACTAGCTTGCAGTCAGTCCAGATATGAATTCCATCGAACACTTCGCGCCCGGCCCTGGTTCAGGCCATGGTACGGAGCGAGAGGGAATGGGAAGCAGTGTCCTCCTTCTGCGAAGCAGTAATGCTCGCGAAGGCGGAGGCGGGATGGGTGAGGAGACTCAAGTAGTATGGAGTGTCCCTCACGCCCCCGGCCGCTACCGCCGCATTGGGCGTAGGACGTCGCGAGACGATCTCCGGCCACCGTAGACCCGGGCCTGCGGACGGCGAGTAGTGGGTAGCTCGCCGTCCGATCGGCACCAGGCCCGTGAGTCGACGGCGTGTAGAGTTCCACGCGCGCCTCAAAGAGATGATTGTCGGCCACCACTGATGGGGCCCTTCATGGCCGGTGCCTGCATGCCTAGGGGCAGCGGATAAATTCTTAACAGAGTTACCGCTCCCCTGGGCATTTAGGCAGGGAAGGAACAGGGATAGGTTTTAGTCAGTAAGAGTCTGACACGCCCTCCAGCTCCCAGAGCGGGAGATGTCATTGGATGATTTCCCAACCCACAAAAAAAAGCTTTAAAACGTTATACATATGCGCGCTTATGGCTTGATTCGATTTGGTTGCTCGCGAGTGTAGTTTCAGTGAAACTCAGACTTTGTCGAAAGTTAGTACTGGCTATCGAGATGTTCTTGTTATCATTTAAAAAGTAGGCGCAAAACCCATGATTACAATAGAGATACAAAATGCATAAAATCTAAATAAAAAGTCATGTATTTAAATTAGGCTGAGAGCAGCACTTTTTGAACGTCGAAGTTCTACGTAAAGACAGTCCCCCAAAAACGCGTCAGCACTTCCTAGTGTTATAGCTGTGGAGAAATGGCGCAACAAACTCCCTAGCAACACATCTGTATGTTAAGTTTGAAGAACTTGAATCTATATAATTGTATGCAGGAATGATCATAACATAATTAAGTAAGCACCTACCTAAGTAAAACGTAAAAATAAAAATATATCGTCCAAAATATAATCTTAGATAAATTTACCCCCACTTGTACACTCCATTATGCTATCAAAAACAGAAAAACTCAAGCATAAACATTAAACCAAATTAAATAAGCCTCCAGGCATAGGTAATGTTTGCCCGTTTTCACGTGCAACGGTAGAATCTATTGATAGGGCTGTGATTCGATGCCAGAAGTGATACCTATACTCACTTGTCTTCCGGGCTTATCAAAATCAAGTCCTTCCCCGCATATGTGTACGCCGTCAAAATAGCGGGTTGCATAAGGCTGTCGGTCATCCCAGCACATGACGGTGTTGTCCCAACCGCCGGATATCATCTCATGATGTGACCTGGGATTGAAGGCACATGCAAATATTCTTGATGTGTGGCCGTCAACGGTCTTCTTCGCGCCACTGTAAAAAATACAGTATTAGACTTCCTTATCAAAATGGCCAAAACAGAATGCAAAATTTTGCTTGAAGTAGGTATCTCATTGATACCTATATGTATAAAAAACCCAAGATACACACTCAGCGTCTCAAAACCGTCCGCATAAAATGAGCGATCAAATTCAAATTGAGCGCTCATTTCAAAGAGTCTTCTGTTGCTCGCGTCACTGTACGCACGTTAAAAATGCCGAAGTATTCGTTGAGTAATTGTATGAATTTTACGTCAAGAACGTTAAAAATGGATGGGATATCGGTTGTTTAGTAAGTAAAAGAGTTATTAATTGGTTTTTGATGTTTTTATGACTAAATACTGGAAGCAATATGTGATTTTGATTTAATTTGTCTTGAAACTTCACTCAGCGATCCAAGTATAATACGACAAATTGAAATGGCCGCTTTTTTAGTGTAAGAACAATGCATAACAACCTTCTTTGTTTTTGTTCGCATAACACAAATGACCCTGTTCTATTTAATGGAGTCGATTTTTAGAATAATACTTTATTGTACACCAAAACATTTAATAAAGTTGTATAAATTAACTTAGATCTATGGGTACAATGGCGTCAATTAGACGATTTTTTAAAAATGTTTGTAGGTAGTATGTACACATATTTTGTACGTAGTAGTGCCCTTAAGTTACGGGTTCGTCGCGACATTCGACATGCTGATAATGAGAGAAGTTGTAACCTAATGGCGTTACAATCACACTTAAAATTAAACAACAATAACTAAAAGCCACTAAGTCAATATAAGAAAACAATATTAGTTAGCTGGCAACATTCGTTGACAGGATTCGTTTCGTTGTCATCTGTCAATGACGAAGAGCATATAAAAGGCCGCACAGGCGGAATTCAGCCTTTTTATTTTTTTATACGGGCTGTCGGCGAAGATTCACGTTCTCATTGTTGTATCGAACACTTCTGAGACTTCACCCGTGATCTTAGCCAACTCAGGCAGCAGCAGTTTACATTGGCAAATACTTGCCAACCATACGTAAAATCTGTGAGAACTAACTCCATCGCGGCCATCCTGCCGCAGTACCTCGTGCCGTCACCACCAAGCAACTCGCTACACCGGCGGGCTCCACGCCGGGTCGCTCCATCTACCCGCGTGGCTTCTGCAAGCCGTCTCCGAGCCGGCACGACCACCTGCCGGCCGACATCTCCGGGGTGTAAGCAACGTGGCACCCTGTGGCCTGTGTCCTGGCTCAGCCTGAGGCTGAGCCAGGACAGTAACGTGCCATCTCCCAGGGGGAACTAAATTTTTTGACTACAAACCTTCCCACGTCCTTTCTCTTTATCCAATAGATGTTCGTTTATATTATATCGCAAAAAAAAACAACAGAAAAACTGAAATATAATTAAAATATTTCAGAGAACCAGGAAACAACTTTATTAGAAGAAGCACATGGCGAGCACGAGTCGAACGAGTATTTTATACATTTAGATGTGGCTGATGTCGTCGGGATGGAAAGCTGCGAGATGGAGGTTCCGTCGGAGACACATGTTTTTCGTGACGTCGAATCAGACGATAATTTTGTTCAAGTAGAGTGTGTTTCTACTGATGTTTGCGAGCAAGAGAACTTCGAGATGAAGAGAGTCGGAACAGCGCTGCGTACCAGGAGAAGCGATGCAGGATCCTTCTATTATTATTACACTAGGTGATAGTCCAGCGGATATCTACCGGGGTGAAAACTGCAACATAAATGCCACTTCACAACGTCACAGCATTCCACAGCAAGCGGAACGACATTTTTCCCGGGATATTCTAGAGGAAGAGATCTGTACCCTCCCGAGTTTTGCTAAGAGGGATGGTGTCCATTTCTTTGTTAAAAATAAAGTTCTATCTATTCTATTTTTTGTTGATGGCAAGTAGAGCCGATGTCGACTATTCTGCCAAAAGTTATTTTTGTGTCTATTTTATTTATTCTGGCTGACGTATGTTGTCATAGCAACTTAGTAAACGAGTTGACGACCATAAATGCAAGAAAGTGCGGATTTAGTAAATCCTATGATCAAAGTTTAAAACTGCATACAAATAATTTAATAAGGCAGTCCTTTGTAAATTAATATAAATTTTGGAAATATAAGAAGAAAATTATAAAGTGTCTTTGGAAAATTCTCTTGTTCTTTAAAAAAGAAATTGTAGAGAATAGACAGTGGTGTCAGATGTCATTTGACATGACAAATAATTGTCAGACATTTGGTACGTCAATGTTATTACGTTTGACAATGTAAATAATCGGTATAATTTTGTGTAATATTAATCATTGTTTTTTGTTTCATGTTCATTTCAATGAGGGACGCGACCGTCGAAGATTGAAGACAGAACATACTGTGCGATATTGTTAATGTTTTTTTACGTTTTTTTTACATTAGCTTAGGATACGAGCGCGGTCCAGCATGGCATTGTTTCTTGCTTGAATAGATCAAAGTATTTCATGTCGGCATCGACTGGGTGATGCTTATACCGGCTTATCTTATCTTGTCTGGTTGACACCATCGGTTCAGCTGATGATTGAGGGCCCACAGTTCAGTCATTAAGGACTGATAGTTAATCTAAAGATTAACACTTAATGATTTTTGAAAAGTTTTGCCACTGGAGCGGGGTCAACGTTTAACGGTTATTCGAACTGGCACAGTTCTGTCTTTTGTCTTCTCTGACACGATAAGCGTCCGATAAGTTAAAGTCATGATTGTAAAGGTTTAAGTTATTAAACCCCTTTTGGGCTGATTTGTACTGACACATAATTTTATTTGTATTAGAGGGATGCTTGGCATCTTTTCGTCAGTTTTGGTGCCAGGAGTTTCAAACATGACGACGTCAGTTTTGTAATGCACATTAGCACCAAAACTAATATTAAAGTTCAAGACACATGCTGTATTGTCAGGACAAGTCATTCGTCCTGTGTTGAGGCGTCTTTTGCAAGGAACATACCCTTAATGTAAAGTTATTTCTGACGTTAGGTAAATGTTCGTATTAGGGTTAGTTAGGCTTCGATCGACTCTCCAAATGTGTAATGAATAGAAGCTCACATAATCACCACCGTTACCTATAATAACATAACAATAACATAAAGTTAAATTAATAACAATGAGTTAATTAATAACAGTAGGTGAAAAAGCTAAAAAGAACTTCTATGCGTTGACGAGGATTGCCAAGACTACTTGGGGCCTATCATTCCTAACGTTAAAAACGATCTATAGGCCTACTTGGGGCCTATCATTCCTAACGTTAAAAACGATCTATGGGGCTACTTACCTGGGTTGTATGTGCTACGGGGCACCTGTTTGGGCTGATAGGGCCACTAGCAATTTACGTACGTACCGCCCCAATGGCGGTACGTACGTAAATTGCTACAAAGTCAACGTTTAGCTTTGATTTTCCTATGTAAAGCGTATAAGACGGTTAGCACTGAAGCCTTACCGGTACTTACAGGTGTACTTCCAGTCGATCTTGAGGTACAGCGACGTGCTGCAATGCACTATTCTGCACGAAAGACTACGGACCCAGACTTTTTACCTCAACGTGATCGTGCCAAGATTTCTAGAATCTACTTAAACCTCAAACTGACGTTAAGCAGGACCTTTTATCCGAATGGCAATGTAGGTGGAAAAGTTCCATCAAAGGCAGATACTTCCACCAGTTCTTCCCATCGGTTCGCAAACGGCTGGATAGGACATGGCTGTAGGTGGATCAGTGTGTTGCCCAATTTCTCACAGGTCATGGCAACTTTAAGAGTAAATTATTTTCCTTCAAGCTTGTTGCTTCACCTTTGTGTCAGTGTTCTACACCTGATTGCGAATACGAACAATCCGCACATCATATCCTATGGGAGTGTACTCTTTGGCAAACTGAGCGCAATATTATGTTGGATAGTATTCAGCCTATTTATTTATTTTATTTAACAATTAATGTACACACACATACAAAAAAACAGGCCAGAAGAAGGAAACAGAGAAATATGTACAAAGGTTATGCTTATTTCTATAGAAATCTCTTACAGCATACCTGCGAAAGGAGAGATGGAAAAAAAAAGAGAAGTAGACACCGTGTGTAATAGTGCTAGGACACATACAATGTAAAGATATAAAACTAACTAAATAATATAATATATATATATATGTATATATATATATATATATATATAGGTACTAATACATATAAACTAAATAATAATACATACTTTTATGCAACTATCATGAAATAAAAAGAATAGTGTTCCTTTACTCTCCTTTTAAAAACTGCAAGAGTTTGGCAGTCCCTAATGTCAGGCGGCAGAGAGTTCCACAACCGTACTGCGTGCACAGTGAAGGAGTAGGAGTAGAAGTCGGTTGTGTGGGGAGGGGATTTTAGGAGATTCCTAAGATGCGACCGGCAAGGCGCATCAAAAGGGCGGGAGTACGAAAAGCGTTCCCGCAGGTAGGCGGGCGTTTTAGGGTTGTGAAGGATATTAAACAACAGACATAAAATACGAGAGTTCCTGCGAAGACGGATAGGGAGCCACTTGAGTACCTTGCGAAAGTTGGAGACATGATCATACTTTTTAAGGTTGAAAACAAAACGAATACATATATTTTGCAATCGCTCAAGTTTATTTAGAAACTCCTCGGTGGCATCCAAATAACACGCGTCGGCGCAGTCGATGATCGGCTGAATGAGAGTTTGGGCAAGGGAAATTTTGGTGTTCAAGGGCAAAAAACTCTAGAGGCATTTCAATGAGTGGAATGTGTAGTGGACTTTGCGACTGACTGCAGCGACATGGGCAGTCCAAGATAAGTTAGAGTCCAATATCACCCCCAGGTCTTTAGCTGACGAAGCGTATTCAATTTGAACTCCATTCAACCAAAGTGGAGACAGTGAAGCAACATCAAGCCTGCTCCGCATATACCTGCCGCCGATAATAATGGCCTGAGATTTCTTGGGGTTTATTTGCAGCCCAAAGGACCGCGACCACTCCCCAATCAACTCCAGATCACAGTTTACGGCGGACACGGCGGCTTCCGCATCTTCCCTAGGAAAATGGTGGTAAAGCTGCAGGTCGTCGGAATAGAGATGGTAGTTAGAGGAGATGACTCTGGTGACAGAGTTGATAAAAATAGAAAAAAGAAGAGGAGAGAGAACGCCACCTTGAGGCACACCCGCAGAAAGACAGCAACAATCCGAGGAAGACTCATCAAGGCGTACACGCTGCGAGCGGCCTTTAAGATACGAGTCAAACCATTTAATAGTGGAAGAGGAGAAGTTGAAAGATTTAAGAATTCCAAGAAGGATATTGAAGTCAACGGAGTTGAAGGCGCTGCTGAAATCAAGAAGTACAAGTAAGGTAAGAGATATGTGGTCCATAGCCAAGCGAACGTCGTCCGTAACTTTTAAGAGAGCAGTGACAGTGCTGTGACCAGGCCGAAAACCAGAAACACAGAAAGTTGCTGATGGACAATGTGCTCAAGAACTTTAGAGAGATAAGGAAGGATGGAAATAGGTCTGAAATCGGTCAGTGAGACCGGGTTAGAGATTTTGGGTAATGGAATTATATGGGCTTGTTTCCAGGCCACGGGAACTGCGCAAGAAAATAAGGAGAAGTTCAAAATGTGTGTCAAAACTGGAAGTAATGCGGGGAGGATAGGGGAAATCATTCCTGAGCAAAGATTATCATTACCAACAGCGGAAGAGGAGATAGCACTGATAGATTTTTTAACATCATTTTCACTCACTGGACTAAATTCAAAAGAAGAACACTGCGGCACTGGCAAGCAGGAGAGTTTATTTAGTGTAGCTGTTTTGACGTGTGGATCTAGAGTAACAGGAGGAAGTGAGAAAATATGTTTGTTTAGAGCAGACACGTCAGTGTCTTTACTAGAAGCAACAGGGACTTACCAATGCCGACAGTTCTCAGAAACTTTCAGACTTCAGAGGAGTTACGGTTGTCAAGAGAATTATGGAAGTAGCGTCGCTTTGCATCTCTACACATCCGACGTCAGCTATTACGCAGCTCTGTACAAACCCTGGTTGCGCTCAGAGGGGCAGCGCTTTAACCTCCTTTTGGCTCGGTCTCGACTTGCCATTGCATCCTCAATGGTAGTAGTGAGCCAGGGAGCAGGAACATGCCTATCTCTAACTCGACGAACAGGGGCGTGATGATCATAAAGTTCAAGTATTTTAAGGTTGAAGACGTTGACCATATCATCTACAGAGGAACTGTGGTAAACATCTGTCCAGTCAATGCCACCTGCATCACCCAACAATGCCTCCAGGTCTATGCCCTTGTAGTTCCGAAGAAAAAGATATTGCGGTTTCCGCTTAGGAGGTCGAATCTTGTAAGACAAAAAGATTAAGTCGTGGTAGGAAAAACAAGCAGTCAGCTGACCGTGGACAGATACATTATTAGGTTTAGAAACAATCATAAGATCCAAGAGAGAAGGGTTGCAGTTAGGAAAATGATGGGTAGCCGAAAGAGGTAGCACACTGAGGTTAAAAGAAGATACAAGAGATTGAAGTTTAAGAGAACGAGTCATTTTTAAGAAGACATGTATTAAGCCTACGTCTGGAGTTGTCTATTACACGGACCTTGTGGAAACTATAACGAATTTCCGTGCGTTCAAGCGTTTTTGCCATACCTATTATTGGAATCAAGTGTCCACCACCATAATTGTGTATTGTTATGAGTGACCGTTGAAGAGTTGTCACACATGGAGACGATTCCAACTGGAGCTTCATACATAACACCACCATAATTCTGTATTGTTATGAGTGACCGTTGAAGAGTTGTCTCACATGGAGACGATTCCAACTGGAGCTTCATATATAACACCACCATAATTGTGTATTGTTATGAGTAACCGTTGAAGAGTTGTCTCACATGGAGACGATTCCAACTGGAGCTTCATACATAACACCACCATAATTCAGCCACCATTAATCAGGACCTTACTTGGCGTTGTCTACTGTCCGCCTGCCCTTGACTGCTTTCCCAATCTTGAGTTGGCGCTGGAGTCAGTAGGGTCAGAGTATGCGCATTGTGTCATCATGGGCGATTTCAACACAGATCTCTTTCACCCATCCCCTCGTTCCCGTAAACTCCTTCATATTATCGAGTCCGTTAGTCTCCATGTCCTTCCACTGCAACCTACTCACTTTAATAGCTCAAGTGATGACACGTGGCTCGACATAATCCTCACGTCCACTCCCTCCCATGTTTCCTCACACGGCCAGTGCCCTGCCCCTGGCTTTTCCCATCATGACCTCATTTTCCTCTCCTATGTCCTAAAATCTCCTAAACTTCCCCCTAAAGTTCTGCACATGCGTTGTTTTGCTCGCATGGATGCTGAGAAGCTACGTCAGGATGCGTCAAAACTTGATTGGGACCACCTTGCAGCGGCAACATCTGTTGACGATAAACTGTGCATCTTTAATTGGACGATCCTTGCACTCTACGACAAACACGCTCCTGTAAAGAGGGTTAAGCTGAAGCGTCAGCCCGCACCTTGGATGACGACGGGGGTTCGTATGACGAGGAGGGGCAGTGTTGTAAATAGGGACCTTTTCAAGGCTGCTAGAAATCGGTGTAATCAGATGATACGCAACGCTAAACGCCGCCATATTCTCGATAACATATCTTCCTCTTCTCCTGCTGATATCTGGAAATTCCTCGGAACTCTAGGTATCGGTAGACCACGTCATGTGGATTTTCCTAAAACAATCTTTCTGGACGATATCAACCGTCATTTCACAACAACCTGTCATTTGGATTCCCAAATGATGTCTCAGACGGTTTTTATTTCATTACTGGCCTACCAGGACCTATCATAGAGCCGTTCTACTTTTCTCCGGTAACCTTGGAGGAAACCAAAAAGATCATCCTGTCCATTAAATCGAAGGCTGTGGGCTATGACGACATTAGTCGTTATATGATCACCTTGATCCTTGACTGTCTTCTTCCGCCGATTACCCGAAGCTATGGAGGATACTAAGGTTACTGTTTTGGTGCTAATTGATTTCTCCAATGCCTTTAATGCTGTCAGTCATGATATTCTGCTATCCATCCTTTCACATCTTATGGTTTCCTCCGAGGCCCTGGAATGGTTCTCTTCTTATCTTCGGGGGCGCCAGCAGTCGGTTCGCGTGGACGAGAATTCGTCGAGTTGGCGTGTCCTGGAAGCTGGTGTGCCACAAGGCGGTATTCTTTCTCCATTGTTATTCTCAATCTTCATAAATTTTATAACTCACTGTCTTCGGTGTTCGTATCATCTATATGCCGACGATCTTCAGCTGTATACAGCTGCGCGGGTAGAAAGTTTGTCAGACGCTATAGAGGATTTAAACCGAGATTTGGATGCAATCAATGATTGGTCTGATAGATTTAGGGTGTCTGTAAACCCCTCAAAATGTCAGGCCATTGTTATTGGAAGCTCACGCATGATGGGTAGAGTGGCGATTAGCTCTCTTCCGCCTATTATTTTAAATGGTGCTGTCATCCCCATCAGTCCTAGCGTAAAAGATCTCGGTTTGCATCTTGACTCGACGCTTGGCTGGCAAAGCCAGGTTTCTAGTGTCTGTCAAAGAGTCAACGGGACTTTGCGATGTCTGTATCGTCTGAGGAACTTTTTGTCTGCAAAGACGAAGACTATGCTTGTGCAAACTTTAATTTTCCCTATAATCGACTATGGTGACGTGTGCTACTTTGACCTGAACGCGGCTTTGCTGGATAAGCGTGATAGGCTCCTCAATAACTGCCTCCGGTTCATTTTCAACTTGAGGAAATATGACCATGTGTCAAGCTTTAGAGCTGAGCTCAAATGGATGCCCATTCGCCAGAGAAGAAGTTTGCGCGCTCTGACTACACTTTTCTCTCTCCTCAACTCTCCCACCCCTCCCTCTTATCTTATATCACACTTTCAGTATCTTTGCTCTACTCACGCTAGGCATTTGCGTTCTGCTAACAATCTCTTACTGCTTTGTCCTTCTCATACTTCTAATTTTATTCATTCTTCCTTTCATATACAGTCCATCCTTCTGTGGAATGCGCTTCCCCTCAATATCAGGATGGCCACCAGTCAGTATGCATTTAAGAGAAAGTTGCGGAATTACCTACTTAACAAGTAAAGGAGTCGTCTCAAAATCCTTATCTCTAACTTTATATATTATTATTATACAAAGTTGATACGACAGAGGGGCTTTCCTTTAAACTGCCTATACTAGGTACTATTTTCAAGCTCTGTACCAAAAATCAATTAAATCGGAGCAGTAGTTTAGTCACAAACGATTTTTTAAGTTTTGGCCTCGTTTGAACACGATGTATCTTTCCTAACAGCTGATTATGTCTATACGCACAGGTCATGCACCTTAAAACGATAAATCTGAGTATAACCTACGATACGACGCGTTGTTGCCGTTCTCACGCAAGTCACAAGTACATTTTCGCTATAAGATGGCAATGCAAACAAGGATAATGGGTATAAAGTATGGTATAAAGGGTGGTTGCGTTTTACTCTGAATTGTAAGCTATTTAGTTTGTTTGAAAAAAAAAACCTCATTTATTATTATTTTTATTTTTATACCGTATCGAATTAATACTAAACACGTATAGTATACGTAGTTTAATTTAATGCCCCTCTGTCACATCAACGTTGTAGTAGGTATATTATATTAAATATATATGTATGTTTATTTTAACTATATACAAAGTTGATACGACAGAGGGGCTTTCCTTTAAACTGCCTATACTAGGTACTATTTTCAAGCTCTGTACCAAAAATCAATTAAATCGGAGCAGTAGTTTAGTCACAAACGATTTTTTAAGTTTTGGCCTCGTTTGAACACGATGTATCTTTCCTAACAGCTGATTATGTCTATACGCACAGGTCATGCACCTTAAAACGATAAATCTGAGTATAACCTACGATACGACGCGTTGTTGCCGTTCTCACGCAAGTCACAAGTACATTTTCGCTATAAGATGGCAATGCAAACAAGGATAATGGGTATAAAGTATGGTATAAAGGGTGGTTGCGTTTTACTCTGAATTGTAAGCTATTTAGTTTGTTTGAAAAAAAAAAAACCTCATTTATTATTATTTTTATTTTTATTCCGTATCGAATTAATACTAAACACGTATAGTATACGTAGTTTAATTTAATGCCCCTCTGTCACATCAACGTTGTATATATATACTTTTGTAATTATTTTCGTCCTAGAATTTTTTTTTTTTTTTTTTTTCAGTTTATGCACCTGCCATGTTATCTCTCCACAACCCTTGGTTGACTGGTAGAGAATGCCTAAGGCATTAAGTCCGCCTTTGTACATTTTGTGTTGCATGAAGTTTTAATAAATAAATAAATAAATAATTGTGTATTGTTATGAGTGACCGTTGAAGAGTTGTCTCACATCGGGGCGATTCCAGCTGCAGTTTCATAACACTACTATGATTGTTTATTGGTATGTCATGTCAACAATCAGCATATAGAGTTTCAACACGATACAAGTGACCGTTGAAGAGTTGTCTCACATGGAGACGATTCCAGCTGCAGCTTGATAACACCACCTTAATTGTTTATTGGTATGCAATGTCAACAATCAGCATAAAGAGTTTCATTACGACACGAGTGACCGTTGAAAAGCCTCGCACGAAGAAAGTTTGTAATAATTACTTAAGAACAATAATTAATATAAATAGAAGCAGGCCAGGAATTTGGTGGATTCGTGCCCTGGCAATATTGGCTCACTCGTTAAAAAATGGAACATAAAAGATGGTGAAATGCGGGTATACAGGCGTTGTTTTTTGACTGTCGACAATACTCGTACAATGAAACCTTTTTTTTTGTTGGCGTGGGAAATCATCCAATGACTTCTCCCACTCTGAGTGGAGCGGGAGGGCGTGTCAGACTTTTACTGACTAAAAACCCACCCCTGTTCCGTCAGTTACCTGATTACCCAGCGGCGCGGTAACTCTGATTTGATTTTATCTGCTACCAGCAGGTGTATTCGCTAAGTCAGTGGACATCAATTTGATAAACACTTTGCAGTACATTGCTCGGTGGACATCGATTATAATAGCACTACGTAGTACATTTTTGTTTTCTTATACGTCAAAGCAGCAATGTACTGCATAATGCCTATCAAGTTGATGTCAACTGAGTTAGCGAATACAATGAAACCTTCTGACAATGAAATACCTAACATTCGTATTACTTTATTTTATTTTATTTATTTGGGAAAAACAAATGGAAAAACAATTACGTGAATAATGTTTTAAAACAAAACTTATTCAAATAATTGCTATTATTTATTAGTTGAAATTTAATGCCTAGAGTGCATTCAACCTTTCATAGTCTAAGGCATTCTCTTACTATTGCACTGAGAGTGAATCTTGTCACGAAGTCTGCCACCATCTTTTATTGTTTATTAAAAGTTTCTAAAGCATCATTTGTAGCAGCAGTCCCGGGAGATGCGCCCAAATACCTACCAGAACCGAGTTAGTATAAGCCGTTCGCTTCCAAAGTATGCCAAAAACTCCTTTTCGGTTTTCTACTTGTCCATGAATTTTTCGCAGGCTCGATCAAATATTTACTGGGTTGAGCCACACTGTAAGGCATCAATATCCCGTAGTATTTCTTTCTGTGATTTTTTTTTGGACACGGTGCGAACCGTGTCATTCATAAATTTTCTTTCTAAAACTCAAATTTTACCTTGCCTTCGACGTTTTTCCGACCGTTCTGTGATTTTATCACCTCGGCCTCCTTCTTCCGAATCTGATGAGTCACTCAACAGTGGAACATAAGAACTCAGTCCCGCTAAGTTTTCGTTTCGTTCCTTAATAAAAATAAATATCTACGAACAGAATATACAAAACTCACATTGTGTCGAACGTAGGTCGAAATTCTCCCGCGTAACTAAATAGTGGTGATCCACTGGGGATCACAGTTCGGGTAATCGGGGGTGAGAGCAATGTGAGGCGCGAGCGCGGGCGCGGGCGCGAGACAACTTTGGAGTTGGTTATGTAGGTACCATATTTGGTAGTATAGCAACATTTTATGGCAATACACCGTTTGGTATTTAGGTAGAAATAGCGCAACAGTTTGTTCATTAAAATTTTGGTGATCAATTTACTAAGGATTTTTAATACAATTTAAAGTGCAGTCATAACTAAATTATCTAGAACCATTGTAATTTTAGGTTTTCATTTTTTGGTTTAGGTTTAATTTTTTCGCTGATTGGTATATATTTTAGGTAATAGAGGTTATGGTCACAAAGTTCTTTTTGGTGGTCATTATATTTATCGCCTTTTACATGGAGCGACTGCCTATCTGACCTCCACAACTCAGTTACTGGGTAATACGATACCCCTTGGTAAGATTGTTGTTAGACTTTCGGGCTTCTCCGACCCGTAACGACTGTCAAAGATCCACGATTGACATCCGGGACCAACGTAGACCCCCTCCCCCCCTATGAAGGAAAAAATAGTTTTACATCTCTAGTTCACATGGAAATCAAAACAACAATAAAGTACTTCAGTTTTGAATTAAAATTATTAATACACGATAAATCTAATGATTAATGGACATGAAAATCTGCATTCGTTTGTATTCGGAAATGCGATGATTGCCGAGGGACATTAAGGAAATAGTTGTAATGTACATATCTATCTACGCAAACCTCAGTGTTTGCAACAGAGTATATTTGCAATACAAGACATTTTATTTTTTCGAAGGTCGTCATCGGATTTCCAGGATCATTGCGAATCTCGTCTCACTCTCCGGCACGTATACAATCGTGTATGTAGACTTGACGTGTTTAACGGCCGCGTTATGAGTGACTTGGCTTGGACGTATCTGTACCCACCGACCTTAGTCCATATATAATAACTTGTAGATACTACTAAGAAGTTAAAACATGAGTAGTTGATTCCTATGGCCACAGCTTACCTGGCGTAAAAAGCTCGTTCTTGAGTTTGTGCTTCTTCGTCGTACATGTTCAACTTAGCATCATCACCATAAGTAACAAATTTACTGTTTCGTGGATGATAATTTAATCCCAAGGTTTGACGTTTCTCACGAATCGTGTATAAACATTGATCATATTTATATTTCCAGCATTTGATACACCCGTTAACATCTAAAGGTATTTTATATTTACATTAACAAATTGATGGCAATCGTGCCTACAAGTAGGCAGTTATCATAGAGAACTGAGTAATACAAAGTTGAAGGTGGAGTGTAGTTTCAGCTCTACGCATTGATTTACTTGGGGTGTGATTAAAGTTCTTTTGGAATGCTCCCTCGCTTTCGATCTCGAAGATTGATTGAGAACATTAGCTTAGATGTAATTTTCTTGTTGGTAATGTGTTCACAACCTTACGCTACTGTTCCATGGAGGCAGGTAAAAACGCCAGCATGGCAGGCAGCCACGTGTATCAATCCCCAAATAAAAAACCATATATATGGTATGGTGGCTACTCTGGCTTATTATGGGAATGTAAAAATAATTAATATTAAATGTGACTTTTACAATACTAACAGCATGACAGCAACGTATTAGTAATGGGATTCGCTTTGCTGACTGGCCGGTGTTTGATGGAAGTTACAGGTCCTGGATAAGCACGACATTCGTCGTCTACCAGAGTGTGCATACAATTTCCATTATTGCAAGCAAACACTCTAATTGTAGCGTCCGTGAAACCAGCTGCTATATCTTTCTCATCTTCTGTATATTTACAGCACATAATATCCTTATTCGTATCTCTGAAAGAAGAGCAATCACGTAATATTCTCACTCTCTTCATGAAATTATAGAGGATCGAGGTGGTCAACTAAGCATCATCATTCTCCTACCCTTATCCCATTTTATTTGGGATCAGCGCAACATGTCTTTTTCTTCCATACTCCTCTATTAGTCGTCATCTCTGTAGTCACCCCCTTTTTATCCATATCCTCTTTCACAAAGTCCAACCATCGTTTCCCAACCATCTTATTTCTAATTCTATCCATGCGCGTAACGCCACACATCGCTCTTAGCATTCTCATCTCAGCTGCATGCAATTGCTTTTCAGTCATCCCTTTTGTGGCCCAACATTCTGAAACATACAAGACAGCAGGTCTGACCATTGTTTTATAAATCTTCCCCTTAACGCGTCAAGTCCCTCATTAGCAGACACAATTAAAAACCTATTGTTATGGCGACGCGAGGGGCCTACGTGTTAAGTTTAAGGAGAATGCGGGAGTCGCCGATAGTCCCGTTGACCTGCCGCCATTTCATCCATCCAGTGTTAATTCAGCTGGTCAACCAAGCACGTTACAGAAAAAGTCCTTACGACAAAATCTAAGTGGATCTCATACAAAAATGAAACAAAGATATTATCGCAAATTTCTATTTTGTATAATATCTTTCTTCGCGTCGTAGCACTCGTAGCGGATCGCATAGCGATGGACCCTCTATCTATTTATGTACTAGCTTCTGCCAGCGGCTTCGCCCGCGTGGTAGGTATTGATAAATGATGTTTATTCATTAAATAGGTTACAACCCTTTTGCACGTCAATGTTTTTTGTCGGCTAAGCTAGATGAGGCCGGTGTTTCCTAGCTGACTACCCTGAGAAGAAACACCGAAACAAACTTAGAGGTCAAAGTCTCTTTTACAGTGTTCTAATCCATACAATATGTACTGGTCAAATCTTATGAGAACCATGTACGTTAATATCTGAAATGAGCTTTTGAGGAAAGCACCACGCAGGTTTGAGTGGACCTGTCCGATCAGTGCAAGCATTTGTCAGTAGTTGAAAAGCTCAACTTAGAACTACTATGAAGCACAATTACTCGACGAACAATACCAAAGACAGGACATTTGTGTAGGCCGCAAAAATAACGTAAGTAAGTAGACAACGTTAAAAAACATAAAAAAAAACAACCGACATCCAAAAAAGAAAATACACTAAAAATTAAAAAATTAATTTAATTTCGGAAGTCTGTGTTTGTATTTTATTTATTTCTTCGTTATTTGACACCGACTTCGGTCCACAACTGACGGAGAAATCGGCGGACATACTTATAAAAATAAATAAAAAAAAACGTACATACAGTCGAACATAGAACCTCCTCCTTTTTTGAAAGTCGGTTAAAAAACTACTGGAAAATAGACCCCACATGTACCGTAATTTCACCGTAAGTTTCTTAAAGGCTGCACAGCTAATTATTTCGCCAATTATCTCTCACCTTCTTAACCTCTGTTTTGAACAAGGAACGTTTCCCACCGCCTTAAAACATGCTGTAATAACATCTGTGTACAAGAGTGGGGACAGAGCTGACCCATCAAACTATATGCCAATATCAGTCCTCCATCCTTGTCTAAAGTAATCGAAAGATTAAAAAACCAACGCTTGATTAGATATCTTTCGAAAAATAAATCACCCTCGTAGTTTGGCTTTAAACAAGGCAAGTCTACAGAAGATGCAGTCATGGTGCTTGCCTCCATTGTCACTGAAAAAGTGGAAGTAAGTGCCTAGCAGTGTTTCTAGACCTCAAAAAAGCTTTCGACAGTCTCTGTTCCAACACTTCTACACAGGTTAGAAGACATTGGCGTGAGAGATGTACCACTTAAGCTGTTTCAGGAATACCTACCTGAGCAAGCGTAGATATGTGGTTGAAACAGGATTGGTCACTAGTACTGAAGAAATCGTCACATACGGAGTAGGAAAAGGTAGTGTGCTAGGCCAAACATTGTTTCTTGTTTATATAACTCCTTGTGTATGTCTTTAGAAGAAGCTCACATATTCTCTTACGCAGACGATACAGCAATAGTTTTTTCGGAAGTCGGTGTCAAATAAGAAGTAAAATAAACACCGACTTCCGAAATTAAGGTCCGGTCCGGTTGTTTTTTTTGTAAAAAAGTTTTTATTAATTTGCCTTTTGATTTAAGTTTTGGTTTGATTTTAATTTGTTTTGAATTATATTTTTGATTGTTTTTGATTTTAGTTCGGATTTTGATTTTAATTTTGGATTTTGATTTGGTTTTTGATTAGATTTTTGGTTAGGTTCAAATTGTATTTTTGATTTTGATTTTAATTTTTATAATAATTTTAATTCTGATTTTAATTTGTATAGTTATTTTAATTCTGATTTTAATTTAGACTTTAGAATTACGACGGCACGGTGGGCGCAGTGGTGCGCGTTCGGCTGCTGCGCTGCCTGTCGCGGGTTCGATTCCCGCACGGAACAAATATTTGTATGGGCTACAGATATGTAGTTGCGGGTCTGGGTGTCCCTGGTATGTGAATTATACATGTTTGTGAACGCACCCACGATACAGGAGTAATTCCTAGTGTAGGGCATCGTTTCTTTAAAAAAAAAAAATATTGAATTTATTGTTTAAATTTCTCACATTTATGTAAACTGGAAGAGCGGAAGTACCTAACACAAGTAAATTTTTGCTTAAAAGGTACTTCCCATCTATATAATGTTATTTACATAGGTATATATTTGTATATAAATACATATTAAATTATATTTTTAAATATTTTGATAAAATAAAAAAAAAACATTTAAAATTATAAAAAATTGTAGCGCACCGGTATCGGGAACAGGGTCCAAGCTAGCGGTGATCAGGGCTCCAGAGAGAGAAACCGCCTAACAATGCGAACCGTGTCCAGAAGTACAGCTTTCTGAATCAAGCCCTTCCTATCCAGCCGCCTAACGAGAGCCTCCTGAGATGTTGGTCGAGGCTCGTGGCTATTAAGCCATTGGCTGACACGACTATCGGTACAATGATCGCTGAGTCCACATCCCACATATCGACAACCTCGCGAGCCAAGTCAATATACTTTATTTGTTTATCTTTCTCGGCTTTCACGAGGTTCTCGTCATGTGGGATGGTAATTTGAAATTAAAAAATGAATCAATTCGCCACATTGTCTCTGGTTGTTCTCGTCTAGCTAACGGAGAATACTTGGTCATAATAATAATAATAATTTATTTGAAGAAAAAAAAAAAAACCCTTAGACACTATTAACAGATTTTAGAACAAGTATACAGTAGATATGGAGGTCACATTACTGGTAGGTATACATTGTAAAATAAATGAGGTTGGGTTTACAGTAATTATGGGGCAAATACAGAAGTTGAAAACTCTGGCTCTGAAACTAGGCAATGCCTGTATCTTCAGAGTCAGTGATTCCTCTAGATAGTTAAAATGAGCCTGAGTACAACAAGGACACAGTGTGGCGAGTAGTAGTGGGCAAGGGCAACTATTTGTAGGGTTTGTAGGGTTTACGTATTTGGGTAGTAAAGAGTGTGGGTGTATGTGTGTGGTGATGGTGTGTGTGTGTGTATGCGAGTGTGTCTTCGTGTGAACTCTCTATATACTTATATGATTATATGTTATGATATACATATAAAGAGATTTTCTGTTTCGTCATAAGATAAATGCAGTAAGTAATTCGTCAATTTGTTTTTTACTTCAAATTTATTTAGGGAATAAATGGATAATAATTTATTTAATTTGTTATATACTCGTAATTTCGAAGCAAGAAAGGAAAATTGCCGTCTCGCGAAACTTGTTTTGATTTGCTCTGTTCTACATATAGGTTTACCGGTGCGAAGGGTGATATTTCTGTCGAATGGAACGGAGCCGTGTTTCCTAAGAACAGTTCGCAAAATGAAGAGTTTTCTTACAGATAGGATATTGCATTCTGAAAATAGGTCAGATGTTGGATATCGACGTGGCTTTTGCATCATTACCTTTAGAACAGCCCTTTGGGCTCGTTCAATGCCTAACATTGCCGTCTTGTCAGTCCCACCCCTGTCTATCTATCATACTGGGATACAGTATGAGAGGATAGACTGGCATAGGGCGAGGTAAACATTTCTTAGGGTGTTATAATCTGCCGACTCCCGGAGGCTTTTGAAAATATAGAGAAGACGACTAACTCGGGTTTTTAAAGACTAAGTGTGTATGCCAGTTCAATTTATCATCCACATACACACCTAAATATTTTGTGTTTGTGACAAGAGTAAGAGGTGAACAATTACAAGCATGAGATGGGTCCAGACATACATGTGCCTTGATGACTGATTCTCGGGGTGAAGGCGCTGATCTCGGGTTAATACGGAAGGCAACTGCTTTTGTTTTTAAGAGGTTTAGGGTAAGCAAGTTGGCAGAAAGCCAAGCCATTACTGCTTTCAGCGAGATCTCAGCATTTTGTTTAGCCGTTTTCCAGTCGGTACCATATGCTAGGAGTACTGTGTCGTCTGCGTACATATACGTTTCACAGTTTTGCAGCTTAAGTTTGCACAAGTCGTTAACATATAACTGGAAGAGAGATGGGGAGATTATGCTGCCTTGGGGCACACCATAGGTGATTTTTTCAATATTACTGTTCACTTGGTCTATTTGGACGAGTTGTTCCCGATCGGTGAGGAAGTGTTCGAAAATCCTTAGGGCGTTTCCCCGAATACCCGCAGCTTCCATCTTATGGAGGAGGATGGGGATAGAGACGGTATCGAAGGCCTTTGATAAGTCTAGAAAAATTCCGAAACAAGCCACCTTAGAGTCCATTTTCTTTGTAACTGCTTCTGTAAAACTCAATACGGCGTCCTCGGTAGAGATTCCCAGGCAAAATCTGTATTGATTATCTGCTATTGTATTATTAGATTGGAAGAATTTTGTTAAACTATTTTTAAGGATACGTTCGAGAATTTTAGAGAGAGTGGGAAGAACTGAAATAGGCCTATAATTTGTGACATCATCTCTATCCCCGTCCTTGTGAATTGGATGCACGAGAGCTCTTTTAAACGCTTTGGGGAAAGTTCCTGTTTGTATAGAGAGGTTGCAAATGTGTGCGATTGATGGAACAAGAAAGTTTTTGCCTAATTTTATCAATTTTGAGGAGATGCCGTCCCAGCCTATTGCGCAGTTGCTTCTAAGACTCATGATTATAGTTTTTAGTTTAGTTGCAGATTTGAACTTTCTGGGAGGGTGCTGTTCGGGTTAGGTGATATTTGCGAGGCCAGCCTTTCACCTTAACGGAGTATTTATTTACTAAATTAGCTGATGAGATTGGGTCAGTCGCAATGTTTAGGAGTTCGGGAGCAGATAGTGGTTTGTGTTGGGTATGTGTGATTGTTTTGATTACGTTCCATGTTGCTTTAGAATTATCTTTGGCTTTATCTAATTCCAGTTATTCATAGTCGCGTTTCAATTTACGTAGTAAATTATTACAGAAATTTCTGTAGCATAGGTATGTAATTTATAAAACTGTATTATTTGGTGATTTTTTTAGGTTTTTGTGCATTAGGTCCCTATTTCTAATACATCGTAGCAGACCTGATGTGATCCATGGCTTGATATTCCTCTGCTTTTTTGGGACACGTACTCGTTTTGAGTGGAGATTTATTATTGAGGAAAGGGTGGAAATGAACTGATTAGTGGCCATGTTTGCATCAGTACAATGTAGTACTGGAGTGAAGTCTGTGTTTTCTAAAGTCAGATCCCAGTACAATGTGATATGACCATTATCGAGAACTGGGTCGGGCACATACCTGTAGTACGGCACTTCCGATTCTACAAGAGAGTATTTCAGAGCAAGTTCCTGATGAATAATCCTGACTACAAGGTTGTGCCTATGCAAGTACTCACCGTTAGCTAGACGAGAACAACCAGAGATTATGTGGGGGATTGATTCCCCGGACGATGACATGCCCGACATATGTCAACCGTGCCGTCCTTCACAATAAATATCCGGTACGTTTTCGTCATGATAACTTCGTCCATAATTGCACAGACAAAACCTTCGGTTTCCCCAAAGAGGTCACCGACACGCAGCCAGGCTACGGACGCTAGTTGGTCTACATCGGACCCATGTAGGGCCCGGAAAAAGCGTCCGTGAAGTTCCTTACTCTGCCATACTTCCCTGCGACCGTTAGTGTCAAGCACTAGAGGTTTGCGCCAGTTCTCGTTAGCCAAGGAGAGTGGAGTAAGGCCCTTGTCCACCGCCACTACATCTCGATGCATACCCACGTCAGCAGCTAGGAAGTATTCCCTCAGACTGCATACCTCGTGGTTGTGGAGGGTCTTAGCATTTAAAAAGCGTCGGCCTCCACACTTCCGCGGGATATACAGTCTCATCACTGACGAACGTGGGTGATGCATTCGGTATGCAGTTAGTAGTGTACGACCCGCCTATCCAGGACGTCAAGTTCTGTTCGAGTCCATTTGAGTATGCCGAAAGAGTACATCAATACTGGCATGACCCAACTGTTGATGGCACGCACCTTGTTTCCGCCCGATAGAAGGCTATTAAATATCTTCTTCAGGCGGCCAAAGAAGCGCTCCCTCAACGATTGCGTCATGTCAGCAACATTGATATTCGTACCTAACGCTTCCGACATACCCAAATACTTATAGGTTTTGGTTGGAGAGAGGGATCTCAGGTTTATGGAATCCGAGAGTTGTGTTCCCACGGATTCCACAATCTCCCCTCGCTTTACATGCATGACTGCACATTTGTCCACACCAAACTCCATCCTGATGGCACTACTGAAGGTTTCAGTTACCTTCAGTAGCTCCTTCAGTTGCAGATTGTTGGGGGCAAAAAGTTTCAAATCATCCATGTAAAGGAGGTGAGATATTACCTTACCACCTCTCTTCAACCGATAGCCTAGCCCTGAAGCCTCCAGCAGTGTGCTTAGAGGGTTCAAGGCTAGGCAAAACCAAAGCGGACTCAAACTATCACCCTGGAATATACCCCGCTCGATCCTTACCGGTTCGCTATTCCTCTGGATATTTCGACATCTTGTATAGCGAAGGACCGTCCTCCATCGCCCCATACACGACATCAAGAAGGTGCGTAGCATTGCATCAACTTTATACAATTCTAGCACCCTCATGAGCCATGTATGAGGAACTGAGTCATAGGCCTTCTTATAGTCTATCCAACATGTCGACAGATCCTTTCGGTAACGCCGAACCTGCTGGCTTAGTGGTCATATCTATGAGGAGAAGCTCCTTAGTACCGCGGGACCCATTCCTACATCCATTTTGAGAGGCAGACATGATACAATTACTATCTATATGTGCGTTAATCTTAGCTCTCAAAATGGATGTAAGAACCTTATAGACCGTCGGTAAGCACGTGATCGGTCTATAAATTTTAGGTTCCGCCGTACTACCTGTTTTATGGAGCAGATGGGTTATTCCTGTTGTAAGGAACTCGGGTATCGAACCAGACTCCAAGGCTGCCTGGTATTGAGATGCCAAGCGAACGTGCGACCTTTGTAGCCACTTTATCCAAAAATTGTGCAGCCCGTCCGGCCCTGGAGATTTCCAATTAGGCAACGGACGGACTGCACGGGCTATATCTTGGGGGCTGATAGTGATTGCCCCCATTTCTGTTATTGGATCGCACGCTCGCTCGATCTCCCGAGTCCAGTCACCTTCGGTGTGACTGACAGGCACGGACCAGATGTTGCGCCAGAATGAACTTATGGCGTCATCATCCGGCAGACGCGTGTCAGTCACACCTTGTTCCGGTCGCTCCCAAGTCCTATATACCCACCTTTCATTACTCCGGAATGTGCGATTCTGGGTGTATCACTCCACCCGCCGCTTATACCTACGGATGCGGTTTGCCCATGCATACACCTTTTGCTTCAAGAAGTCGATGCGCTCTGTGATACGGGACATATAGTCTCGGGAGCTGACATCAGTCCCCGAAAACGCCCGTCTCACAAAGCGCATCTCTTGGGCGAGTGTTGCCCTCCCTGAAGCAGATTAGTTTACCGATGAGTGCTCTGGCCCCACCAACACGAAACTCGATCCTGCGCTGCCAAGCCGGTACGGCTGGTTTCGGTCGTGTAACTCTGTCATTAGGGAATTTGACGTGAGCTACACGACATGCCGCTGCAGCCACGCAGTACATTATCGAGTGTGTGTCGGTAAGGTCTTCGCAGTTATCAAAATAATTTGACAACTGCTAATCCAAAGCAGCCACCAGCGCCTTATTCCTATTATGCATGGGCAAACGAGGCAAGCGTGGCCTAAGTTCGGGTGGCATGTTGCGATGTTCCCGAATAGCACACTCCAAAGCATTCCTCAATTCGTCATTGCACTGGGTACTTACGTTTGTAACCATGTCACAACACTTCTCGTCAGCGTGACTGCGAGCATGGGTAGACGGTGGTACCACCACTGGTACCACAGTCTGCGATGGAGGGGCAATGACATGGCTACCCATTTCAGTTCGGAGGCGATCAAGTACAGTATCTGTAGCGACATCTATGACGCCGCACACGAACTAAAATAACAAAAACCTACATCGCGCAAGCAGAGTTCTCCGCGCGATTTGAACATATACAACAGTCCGAAATCAACCATAGGGCAGTTGCCCAGACCAGACAAAACACCCGTCTGGTCGGAGGATCCTCCCTTTTCAATGGAGGTTGTGGGACTTTACACTCTGTTCCGCATACCTCCACACTGGTGACCCTCGACAATGAACGTGAGCGCAGCTACTTCAGCGTGACGTCATCATCATCACTTACTTCAAGCTCTTGAGCAACGAGTCATACTGCCAGCCAGTACCATCGGCTCCTACGGGTATCCTGACCACCAGCATGCAGCGGACGCGCATTCCTGGTCGGCATCCTCAGCCTCTTTCATCACCTTCAACCTCATCAGCGATCTTGGCGCAGCGAACAGCACCTTCGGCCGGTCGAAAAACCTCTCCTGGTCGACGCCAGCAGTCAAGCCACTACGTCGCACAGCACCACTCCGACCCACTGGAGCCCGCAGCACCACTCCGACTCACTGGAGCCTGCAGCATCATCCCGACTCACTGGGACAGCAACACCCCGACTCACTGGGGCATTACCGCAAACAGTTCCGACTCACTGTGAACTATGCGGCTCTTCCGGTTCTGACTCACTGGAACCAACCTTCCACTGGCCCGGCAAGCATCACAAGATGTATGAACGACTCATCAAGAACCATCGATCTCCGATCTCCGGAGGGGAGTGATGTAGCGACATCTATGACGCCGCACACGAACTAAAATAACAAAATCTTACATCGCGCAAGCAGAGTTCTCCGCGCGATTTGAACATATACAACAGTTCGAAATCAACCATAGGGCAGTTGCCCAGACCAGACACAACACCCGTCTGGTCGGAGGATCCCCCTTTTCAATGGAGGTTGTGGGACTTTACACTCTGTTCCGCATACCTCCACACTGGTGACCCTTGACAATGAACGTGAGCGCAGCCTTCGTCATGACGTCATCATCTCCAAATATCATCCAACATATGATTACGCTGGATGACCCGCACCTGATCCGACAGTCGTTGGGCCGAAACATTGACAGCTGGCTCAAGCACCTGAAACAAAGAGAGCAACCGAACACGGTACGCGGTCAGGTTGTTACCTCCCTCTGTAGCCCCATAGTATGAGCGCATGACATTCTCGTTGATGGTTTGTGTCCATCGCATGCGCTTCACCCTTCCGCCGGGAGCTGGGACCCTATCAGAGGCCGGTGGGCCTCGAGGTCCTAAGCTGCTTGGCGGCCGGCGTCCTCCCCGTCGACGCGCTGGTGGTGGTGTCGTCGGCGGCGAGAAGAACTCGTCGCTGGAGCTCGACGCAACTGCCGCGGCCGGTGTCTCAGCGCTCACGGAGAGGCTGGATTCCGGCGGAAGCGAGGCGGAGTTGAGCGACGAGGCCAGAGGTGGTGGGCGTGCTCTCTGTGCTGCGGCTCTCGTCAACATTTTTCTCTTCTCACTGGTCCATTCGTCGTCATTATTAACTTTAACTTCTTAATTCTTAATTCTTTATTGTACACCAAATCTTAAGATAAAATAAAGTTATTACACAGTTCATGTACAAAGGCGAGCTTAACTCAAAGTTGAGTTTTCTCCCAGCAAACCTTTGAGTGATAGAGTTAGGTCACATTCGAGGGTAAGATTGTGTACAATATAAACTTATATAAATAAGCCCTGTATATAAAATACATACAAAATACTATATACTAATATATACAAATATACACCAATATATACCCCAATAATATGTCATTGAGAAAGGAAGTGCTCTTTTATTTTCCTCTTAAAGACATTCAGAGAAGGGCTGTCGCGTAGAGAGTGTGGAAGAGAGTTCCAGAGACGCACTGCAGTCACTGAAAAGGAGCCATTATAGCGGCTGGAAGTGTGACGCGGAGTACGAAGGAGAAGAGAGGAGGTGGTGCGACAGAGTTTACCTCTCGGAACGAGGTACTCAAAGCGTTCACGAAGGTATTGAGGAGAAATAGGATTGTACAGAATAGTATAAAGAAGGGATAGGATATGGGTATCTCGCCGACGCCGAATTGGCAGCCACCCTAATCTGGTCCGAAACTCCGACACATGGTCGTATTTGCGGAGGCCAAAAATAAAGCGGATGCACAAATTTTGCAGTCGTTCAAGTTTGTTTAAAAGTACCTCCGTAGCATCTAGGAAACAGACATCCGCATAGTCTATGAGCGGTAGTAGGAGAGATTGAGCAAGAGAAACCTTAGTGCGAAATGGTAAGATTTTTTGGAGACGTTTAAGAGACTGAAAGGAGTAGAAGACCCTCCTACTCACATCAGCAATATGTACCTCCCAAGAGAGTTTAGAGTCCATGTGGACGCCCAGGTTTTTAGCGCTTTTGGAGTATAATATGGGCACTGAATCGTACACTACTGGTGGGAGCGACTGGTGATCTAATAGGTTGAGCATGTATTTGCCACCAATAATGAGCGCTTGAGATTTAGTTGGGTTTAGTAAGAGTCCAAAGGATTTTGCCCACTTGTTGATATTTTCAAGGTCATCATTGATGGCAGCCACAGCCCCACCAAGTTCATCTATTTTAAAATGACGATATAACTGCAAGTCGTCTGCATAGAGATGATAGTTAGAAAATAGGACCTTAGTAATAGCGTTTATAAAAACTGAGAAGAGAAGAGGAGAGAGGACGCCACCCTGAGGAACACCCACAGCCAGATCACACCAATCAGAGGAATCTTCATCGGATCGAACAGACTGCGAGCGGCCCCGAAGATATGAATTAAACCACTCAATTACTGGTGCAGAGATATTAAGTGAGGAAAGGATTCCCAAGAGAATGTCAAAGTCAACCGAGTTAAAAGCGCTACTGAAGTCCAGTAAAACCAATATAGTGAGACATTTATTTTCCATAGCCAGTCTTATGTCGTCAGAAATTTTGACTAAAGTTGTCACAGTGCTATGGCCAGGTCTAAAACCAGATTGGTAAGGACTCAGCAGGCTATTAGAGGATAGATAATTCGACAATTGCTTCTGAACAATACTCTCAAGGACTTTAGAAAGAATTGGGAGAATGGATATTGGACGGAACTGGGATGGTGAGGAAGGATTTGAAACTTTAGGAAGCGGTAGGACGTGAGCCTTCTTCCAAGCTGAAGGAAAGGCGTTTTTGTAGAGAGAAAAATTTACAATATGGGTGATGACAGTAAGTATTTCACTCAAAATAGGAAGAAACATTTGGAGTTGAAGGCCGTCGTCACCTACCGCTTTTGTAGAGATGGATTGGATACATTTCTTAATATCTAGTTCAGTAATTGGGTGGAAAGAGAAAGAAGTATTTGCTGGCAAAGGAAGATTTAAGAGATCATTGAGAGTGGAAGATTTAACCTGGTTGTCAAGTATGATTGGTGACTTACAAAAGTGTGCATTAAGTGCATTGAGGTCCATCTTATCAGAACCCTTGTTAGAGGCTTTGCCAATACCAAGAGTCCTCAAAAATTGCCATACTTGTGATGGGTTGAAATTTTCAATAGAGTTGTGTATGTGGCTCCTTTTCGCATTCCTACACAAACGACCGCAGCGATTCCGCATCTTCTTGTAGAGTTCCCAGTTTTCTTCGGTGGGCCGCTTCCTATATAAACGCTTGGCCTTGTCACGCTTCGCCATCTGGGTTTTTATTTCTGGGGATAGCCATGGCGCAGGAAGATGCTTGACTTTTACCTTTTTAAGAGGAGCATGTACCTCATACAATTTCAACACATTTCTGTTGAAGATTGACACCATGGTGTCCATATCATCACAGGTGAATACAGAAGACCAGTCAATCCCACCAGCATCAGCCCTCAAACGCTCCAAATCAACGTTTTTATAACTACGAAGAAAGAGAAATTTGGCCTTGCGTTTAGGAGGTCGAATCCTATAGGATAGGTAAATGAGGTCATGGTAGGAGAAAGGAGCAGGAAGCTGTCCATGTGTAGCTACTTTGTTAGGGTCAGAAACCAGAATGAGATCTAAAAGAGAAGGAGTGGAGTGAGGAGCCCTGTGAGTAGCATTTAGCGGAAGTATGTGCATGTTGACAGAAGAGACAAGTGATTGGAGTTTACGGCTGCGCGAGTCTCCCTTGAGCAAACATGTATTAAAGTCTCCGAGGATTAGCGTATACTCATATAGAGGGGAAAGATTTTCTAATTTGGCTTCGAAAGAGGAAAAGTAATCAATTTGAAGAGAGGGACTATAATAGACACCTAAAAGTAACTTTGTGTGCTGAAAGTCTATTTCAACAAATAGGTGTTCAGCAAACTTTGAGTACACACTCGGAGACTGGTCAATCACCTTGTAGGTGATATCACCACGAAGATAAATGGCAACCCCTCCACATCCCTTGCCTGTTCTGTCATTGCGCACAATCTTGTATCCAGGTAGAGAATACTGCGTGGAAGGAAGTGATGGCTTGAGAAAAGTTTCGGATACAAGAACAGCGTGAACTAGATCTGAATCGAAAGACGATAGCAGATCAGAGTAGTGAGCAGGAACGCTTTGAGCATTTATGTGCACAGCATTGAAGAATTTGCGACAGTTTGAAAAAGTAGAAGAAAGGTGGTCTCGAAGATTCAGAGATCTGTCATCGCTAAAAGCGCTGGCAAAACTCCGATCCTCGATCGACACAGACGAGGATGAGCATGTAATGAAGCTGTCATCAATAATTTCATCTGACATATTATAATATAAAATATAATTATTATAGATAAATAAATTACGACTTTATAAGATAACTAATCTACTCAAAATAAACTAAAATGAATTAAAGTACCGTACTCAAATCTCGATGCACTCGCCGGTTACATTACGTTTCGTTACTTTTAACAATGATAAAAAGCCAATAGGCCAAACAAAACGAAAAAATAATGTTAGCATGTTTCCGAACGAACGTTAAGATACATAAATGTCACTCAACTGACATTAGTGACAATGTCATATTTCATTGCCATGAAGCTGTTATGACATCATTCATCAAAGTCAAAAGCAAAACAAAACAAAAAATAAAAATGAAAACAAAAAGTCAAGTGACTGAAACACAAGCAAAAATGTTAAATTACCTATACATACACAAGAACAATTGAAGAATCGTGACGTAGTACCATCATTTCACCGGCTTGCGAGTTCTCCTCTCGGGCAACGTCTTCGATGTCACGTCTGAAGAAACGGCAGCGGGGAACTGAACCACAAGTTGTCGATACTCCACTGCAGACTCAATCTTACGTCGCAAGTTATCAGAGACCTGGACGACAATTCTGCCTTCAGACGTCCAGCACTTATTTATTCCATAGTACTTTCGAGCATTCATGAAGACGTCGTGTCTGGGCTTAGTGAGGAACTCGGAAAGCGTCAGATTAGAGCCTTTCAGCTTGGTCTTATTTCGCCACACCTCGTTTCTCACAATGCGGCTTTCAAAGCGAACCAAGAGGGGACGAGGCTTGCTGGTGTTACTTCCGAGTCGATGACAGGCTGTTATGTCTTTAAGACCTACGTTTTTAATATTTAGTCGCTCCGTCAAGATGTTGAGGAAACCAGAGCTGGGATCAGCATCCTTGTCGTCAGACAAGCCATGTAGAAGGAGGACTTTAGCACGGGATGCCTGTTCATGTCTATCCAGCCCCACCACAAGCAACTCCATCTGGGATTTCAGTGCACTCAACGTTTTCCACATAAGGCCCTTGAAATCGGTGAAGTCCTTGGAAAGGCTGGCAATTGATTTGTGGGAAGCTTCACCAGTGGCATTCTTCAAATCTTGCTCATAACTTGTTATTTACACTATTGTTTTTTATTATTTATGTATTGTAGGTACTATAGTAGATTTTGTACGGTCTTGCATGCATTTTTGGATGTTTATAATAAGATAATTTGTTGATGATATTGATAAAACTTGCAGAATTTTTTTTTTCTGTCAGTTCTGTTGACTGTCGAGCCACAAATCATAAATTAAAATTTAATAAATTATTACTATTATTATTTACAATAATAAAGTAATAATTAAATGAAAAAAAATGTAATAGTTACCTAACAAAGTAAATATTCATGTCACAAAAAAATAATGCCACTGCGTATAAAAAAAGCATAAAGTACAATGAAAACATTGGCATCATGTACCTACATAACTGAAGCAGCTCAATCCCAAGCCTTCTTGTCCTCAAGGTAACCTTTCATTATGTAAAACGCTTTCTGGCATACCTTAGGTATGTATAAACGATTTAAATTTATTAATGCTTAGTTATTGTATTTAGCTAGGAAGTTTATTATAGAAGCGTATACATTGGCATCTAAAAATATATGTAAATTACTAGCTGACCCGACACGTTGTCCTGTCTTAGCTATGAACTAACGCGCGAAGTTTAGTCGTTACGTTTTTTTTTTTTTTAATTTTCCGCGCAACTTTCTTAATTTTTTATTTCATAAGAACCTTCTCCTGACAATAACAAACACAACAAAAATGAATTAATGGCTTATAATGTAGGCCCTTAATGCTAGGATGTATGATGATGATGTATGTGCATACGGTGGAGATGTGGACCATACGGTGGAGATCTGCCCCGCTTGGGCGGAGCACCGCCGTGTCCTCGTGAATGCGATAGGTGGCAACCTCTCGCGCCCGGCCCTGGTTCAGGCCATGGTATGGAGCGAGAGAGAATGGGGAGCAGTCTCCTCCTTCTGCTAAGCAGTAATGCTCGCGAAGAAGGAGGCGGAACGGGTGAGAAAGCTGAACGAAGTGGCCCTCACGCCCCCAGCTGTAGCCGCCGCAGGAGACGCCCTGGGCATAGGACGTCGCGAGACGATACCCGGCCACCGTAGACCCGGGCCTGCGGACGGACAGTACTGGGTAGCTCGCCGTCTGATCAGCACCAGGCCCGTGAGCCGACAGCGCGTAGTGTTCCACGCGCGCCTCAAAGAGATGTTTGTCAGCCTACGAACCTAAGAAGGCCTATGACTCAGTTCCTCATACATGGCTCATGAGGGTGCTAGAATTGTATAAAGTTGATGCAACGCTAGGCACCTTCTTGATGTCGTGTATGGGGCAATGGAGGACGGTCCTTCGCTATCCAGGATGTCGAAATATCCAGAGGAATAGCGAACCGATGAGGATCGAGCAGGGTATATTTCAGGGTGACAGTTTGAGTCCGCTTTGGTTTTGTCTAGTTTTGAATCCTCTAAGCACACTGCTGGAGAATTCAGGGCTAGGCTATCGGTTGAAGAGAGGTGGTCAGGTTATATCTCACTTCCTTTACATGGATGACTTGAAACTTTCTGCCCCTAGCAATCTGCAACTGATGGAGCTACTGAAGGTAACTGAAACCTTCAGTAGTGCCATCAGGATGGAGTTTGGTGTGGACAAATGTGCGGTCATGCATGTAAAGCGAGGGGAAATTGTGGAATCCGTGGGAACTCAACTCTCGGATTCCATAAACCTGAGATCCCTCTCTCCAACCGAAACCTATAAGTATTTGGGTATGTCGGAAGCGTTAGGTATCAATATTACTGACATGAAGCAATCGTTGAAGGAGCGCTTCTTTTGCCGCCTGAAGAAGGTATTTAATAACCTTCTATCGGGTGGAAATAAGGTGCGCGCCTTCAACGGTTGTGTCAGCTCGCCGTGCACGCCTACCACCTCCGGCCTCGTCGCTCAACTCCGCCTCGCCACCGCCGGAACCCAGCCCACCGTGAGTGCTGTGACACCGGCCGTGGCAGTTGCGTCGAGCTCCAGCGACGAGTTCTTCTCGCCGCCGACGACACCACCACCTGCGCGTCGACGGGGAGGACGCCAGCCGCCGAGCGGCTTAGGACCTCGAGGCCCACCGGCCTCTGATAGGGTCCCAGCCCGGCGGAAGTGTGCAGTGCATGCGATGGACGCAATCCATCAATGAAAACGTCATGCGCTCATACTATGGGGCTACAGAGGGAGGTAACAACCTGACCGCGTACCGTGTTCGGATGCTCTCTTTGTTCCAGGTGCTTGAGCCAGCCGTCAACGTTTCGGCCCAACGACTTTCGGATCAGGTGCGGGTCATCCAGCGTAATCATATGTTGGATGATACTGTACTTGATCGCCTCCGATCTGATGTGGGTAGCCATGTCATTGCCCCTCCGTCGCAGACTGTGGTACCAGTGTTGGTACCACCGTCCAACCATATCTCCAGCCACGCTGACGAGTAGTGTAATGACATGGTTACAAACGTAAGTACCCAATGCAATCACGAATTGAGGAGTGCTTTGGAGTGTGCTATTCGGGAATATCGCAGCATGCGCAGGTGGGGCCAGAGCACTCATCGGCAAACTAATCTGCTTCAGGGAGGGCAACACTCGCCCAAGAGTGATGCGGTTTGTGAGACGGGCGTTTACGGGGACTGATGTCAGCTCCCGAGACTACATGTCCCGTGTCACAAAGCGCATCGACTTCCTGAAGCAGAAAGTATATGCATGGGCAAACCGTATTCGCAGGTATAAGCGGCGAGTGGAACGATACACCCAGAATCGCACATTCCAAAGTAATGAAAGGTAGGTGTATAGGGATTGGGAGCGACCGGACCAAGGTGTGACTGACACGCGTCTGCCGGATGATGACGCCATAAGTTCATTCTGGCGCAACATCTGGTCCGTGCCTGTCAGTCACACCGAAGGTGACTGGACTCGGGAGATCGCACCTGCCGTATGATGACGCCATATACTCGTTATGGCGAAGCATCTGGTCGGTGCCTGTCTGTCATACCCAGGGCGATTGGATTTGGGATGTTGAGCGCGCGTGCGATCCAATACCAGAAATGGGGGCAATTATGATCAGCCCCCAAGATGTAGCGCGTGCAGTCCGTCCGTTAGCTAACTGGAAATCTCCAGGGCCGGACGGGCTGCACAACTTCTGGATAAAATGGTTTACAAGGTTTTATGCCCGCTTGGCATCTCCGATCCAGTCTGCCTTAGAGTCAGAGTCGCTGCCCCAATTTCTAACTACAGGAATAACTACCTGCTCTATAAATCAGGTTGTACTGCGGCACCTAAAAATTATAGACCGATCACGTGCTTACCTACGGTCTATAAGGTTCTTACATCCATTTTGAGAGCTAAGATTAACACATATAGATAGTAACTGTATCATGTCTGCCTCTCAAAATGGATGTAGGAATGGGTCCCACGGTACTAAAGAGCTGCTCCTCATCGACATGGCCATTAGCCAACAGGTTCGGCGTTCCCGAAAGGGTCTGTCGACATGTTGGATAGACTATAAGAAGACCAATGACACAGTTCCTCATACATGGCTCATGAGAGTGCTAGAATTGTATAAAGTAGATGGAACGCTACGCACCATCCTGATGTCATGTATGGGGCAATAGAGGACGGTCCTTCGCTATCCAGGTTGTCGACAATTCCAGAGGAATAGCGAATCGATAAGGATCGAGCGGGGTATATTCCAGGGTGACAGTTTGAGTCCGCTTTGGTTTTGCCTAGTTCTGAATCCTCTCTTTGGGGAAACCGAAGGTTTTGTCTGTGCAATTATGGACGAAGTTATCGTGACGAAAAGTTGCCGGACATTTATTGTGAAGGACGGCACGGTTAACATATGTCTGGCATGTCATCGTCCGGGAGAATCAATCCGCCACATAATCTCTGGTTGTTCTCGTCTAGCTAACGGTGAGTACTTGCATAGGCACAACCGTGTAGCCAGGATTATCTATCAGCAACTTGCTCTGAATTACTTTCTTGTGGAATCGGAAGTGCCGTACTACAGGTACATACGCCCGACCCAGTTCTCGATAGTGGTATCTCATTTTACTGGGATCGGTCCATCATCACTGACAGGACTATTATTTATTTATTATGTATTTATTTTATTTATTTATTTATTTAACCAGAACGACAAAATGCCAATTACACAATACAAATTGTATAAAACATATTAATAATAAAATAAAATATTACAAATGCACAATATTATACATATCTAGGCCTTGCACTCAGTCTTCTCGCAAATCGTCAGACATTCAGACAGTATCTTTTTCCATTCATTAGCGAACAGATCTAATCCAGGACTGAACTCTAGCAGACCATTGAGTGCATTTAGCATTCGCGGAATGGGTGACATACTTCGTGCATCCGTGCGGCAACGTGGCACCATAAATAATTTATGGTGTAATTGCTATTGCGCGATTGCTATTGCTCGGCAATAGTTGTCAGGAACAAAAATATTACACAGCGCCCCATGTAAACAAGGAGAGTCGATGCTCCCGTTTATTATTTTGCAAGCTGGTCAAAAGCTCGTCTCACCTGGAGTGAGGTACCTAAAGCCCAAGCAACCCAGCAGAAATTTGGTTGGATACCTACATATATGGGTAGTACCCAAACCTACGTTTGTAGAAATACCTTAAGAATGCTTTATGAACTTTTTCCACCATAAGGGTATAAGATTTCTCGTAAGGGTTCCAAACACAAGAGCTAGAATCAAGTTTACTTCTAACAAGTGTGTTATAAAGAAGTCGGATCACTTGATGGTTTGTAAACTCACGACAATTTCTCAAGACAAACCCTAACCTCCGAAACGACTCTTTGGCTAGAGAAATAATGTGGTCATGGAAGATAAACTTAGTATCGAAAATAACACCAAGATCTTTGACCGTCATGACTCTTGCTGTTTCTTCGTTATTTAAAATGTAATCATGTTTTTGCCCTATGGGTGGGGCAATGGGTGAATCCATCTAACAAACCATGTATTTTTATATTTTCTTGTTCCGAATTCCCTTTGCTTTCTTTGTGAGTTGAGCACATAATGTACTATACAGTAGGTATAAGCGGAGCATTCGCGCTAAGAAGGAAGCTCCAATTTTCTTACGTTTTTTGCAATTTGCAGGTCAGTGTCAGGTTGTATCTTGGTCAAAATTTGATTCGCGGCCGTAGCAAGTATGTATTTATACAATTATATTCATTTATATCATCAGTATATCTCTCTCAGTTAGAATTGATGCCAAATGTCATGATTTCATGATAAAATACTTACATTTGGCATCTATTCTAACTGAGATAGTGTGAGTAGTTATAAGAAACTGCAACTACTTAACGACCCGACGAATGAACTGACGATAGTTTCGCCTTTTAAGCCGTCTTCAAACCAGTTGCGACGACTACCGTTTTCTGCAACCATTTTCGTCGTCGAAAAAACGGTTGCGTTTCGTCCACCTAAAATTCGACAACAACCTTCCACGGCCACACCTAGTCCAGTAAGATAAATAAAAAAATCAAATAAGCTGAATTTCTTTATACCAATGAAAATTATGACAATATATTTTATGCTTATCAATAGTAAACCAATGGAATTTGATTTCCTGCTCCGTAGCTTGTTTTGCAGCAAAATCATTAGCGACTGCTATGCACTGCGTATTTGCTCATTATTTTTAGGTATTTGCCTGACTGCCCCCTATCTTTTTTGTTTTTTTTTTTTTGTGTGGGAAATCATTAAATGAATTCTCCCGACTGGGTGGAACGGGAGTGCGTGTCAGACTCTTACTCACTAGAATCCACCCGTGTTCCTTCAGTTTTCTGTGCCAGAGGCCGTGGTGACTCTTTCAAACACATCCGCGCGCGACCCTGGTAGGCATCGGCCCTAGCTGACCCCGCCAATCACTGCTGACATCTCTTTGAGGCGCGCGTGGAATACTACACGCCGTCGACTCGGGCCTGCCCCCTCTAACCAAATAACTCTTCTATTATCGTTTACGCTAACGCTTAGTACAAAATGTATGGTAATGACGTATTACCTACGATAAGTCACGTGACAATTCTCTACGCAGGTAATGTCATTGCCTTACATTTTTTACTAAGCGTCAGCGTAAACGATAATAGAAAAGTTATTTGGCTAGGGGGGCTGGTCCTTATCGGACGGCGAGCTACCCATTACTCGCCGTCCGCAAGCCCGCGCCTTCGATGGCCGGGAATCGGTTTACGACTCCCGACGCCCAGGGCGTCTCCTGCGGTGGCTAGGAGCGTGAGGGCACCAGGATTACCTCTCCCTCACGCGTTCCACCTCCTCCTTTGCGAGCATTACTGCTTCGCAGGAGGTGACAGCTTCCCACATGCCCTCTCACTCCGTACCATGGCCTGGACCGGGGCCGGACGCGAGAGGTCGCCACCGTCGATCAGCCGACACGGCGGTGCTCCACTCAAGCGGGGCAGATCTCCACCGTATATGACTGCTCCGGGCTCCCTTGATGTCACGGTCGCAATCGCGAATGCAAAACGTTGTGACCCAGTTTCAATTCCCGGGTCCGACAAAGTGTTATTGGATTATTCTATTACGAATTTCTCAGTGGTAGCTCGAAGTTTGTCACGTTAAGCCTTGGTCCTGCACCTGATTTGACGCCGGATTGCCGTCCCTTCGGGCTATGAGATTTGGGGAACAGAGAGTGCTCCTGTGTTGCTACGATGGCTAGTCTTCTCTGAGATCGACCGCCATGGCTGAAATTCGGCAAGGAAAAGGATAAACCTTAAACCTTAATAGGTATCTACTTACATGATTGAAAGAACGTTTACTTCTCCTTGAAAAATTTGATTCTGTTCAAGATCAAAAGTTCGTGTTTCTACTGCAGGAACGCTTGTGTGTACACTGACTATTTCTTTTTTATTATCTTTGATATGAGTACTTATGACTGCACCACATTTCCGCGCTTTCTTCAGACTTGAAGGAGCCATTGGACCGGCTACAGATTTCCTCTGAGGATCCATCGCTGTGGAGTAGGTTAATAATACAATGGAAAATTTTGAAATCCTTTACCGCACATTATCAATTTTGATTAGCAGTAGCTGTCATTGTTCTGAGGATTTGAGCACAGAGTAATGTAGAAATAATTTTCTCTTTTGGACTTTTTTTACAAAAAAGGAGAGACTATAAAAACACCAGAAATCTCATTCCGAAGAAGTAAGTAGACTGAGCGGGTGCAGGCACATCCACAATTATTGACGATAAATCGACGATGTCGTTAGAAGCTACTGAAATTTTTATACTACGCGGGTCCTAAGGTCATAGGGTCCTTTTTAAAAAATATATAAATATTATTCGCAAAGTGGTACTTCTCTCTCTTCGACAATGATCGAATAAAGGAGAGGTGTAAGGTTGTGGCGAGGAAGCATTTGGCTCCCCAGCCAATTTGACGATTTCATTAGAATACCCTCCTACTGGTCATAAAATACCATGGCTAAACTTGGCTTAAGTCTTTTAATAGACTTCGAACACAGCTTATAGACAAAACATAGCCAGTGGGTAACTTCGTAGCAATGAACATTACACTACCTACGTTCAAAACCAGCGTCAGGGGGCCGATTCTACTAACAAAATTGTTCAAAAATCACAATGGAATCGCAACTGAATTACAGCGTTTAAGCGTTTTCTCATTCTACTAATGCACAATGATCCGACTGCGGTTACGTTATAGTTGTCGCCAACGATCGATCGAAACAATCTCAAAATCTATTCTGCTAACAAACAAAATCGAACATGAGCGTGACGTTTAACGTTTAGTCACCGCGAATTTTGACAGATGAACCGCCGCAGTTTGGTTTTGGTTCGATTGTAACAAGTGTCAAAAATGCAATAATGCTTTTGATCATAAGCATCATCAGTTCCCAATCTCCAAAGACCTCGTAAGAGCTTTAATTGAGGAGATCAGTCCTCACATGTCTTCGTTCTGACGGTATTGATACGGAAACAAAGGTAAATAAATAGTTAAGTACTCGTTTTATTATGTGCCAGGTGTGTGTTACAATGTGCTAAAGTATTCTCTATTGTCGTTTTAGATCTTGGTTGCATTGGCTTTTTATGCAACTGGTTCGTACCAAACACTGGTAGGCCAGTCGCAATGTCATGCCGTGTCACAACCCTCAGTTTCTCGAGCAATAAAACAAGTGACCGTAGTAGTGGTACGTAATAAGCCACATAATTATTAAGAAGTATGTCAAATTTCCAAGCTCCAGGGAAGATCGTGATGAAATCAAAAGAGGGTAAGTATTACAATGTTTCTATTTCTGTTTGTATGTAGACCTTTTTTTTATGTGAGGTGGGAAATCATCCAATGACATCTCCCGCTCTAGGGTGGAGTGGGAGGGCGTATCCGACTCATACTGACTAAAACCCACCCCTGTTCCATCCTTGCCCTGAGTGCCCAGGGGCGAGGTAACTCTGTTTCGATTTATCCTCAACCCCTGGGCAGGCATCGGCCATTACGAGCCCCGTCATGAATGCTGACAATTCTTTGAGGCGCGCGTGGAACACTACTCGCCGTCGACTCTCGGTTGTATACCACAGCCCTAGACTTAGATCCTGATTAACTTGTCAGTCACCAAAAAAGCAGACCGCGAGCGTGTAAATAGATTGTGTCTTGTTACCCGTGTACCATGGGACGTTGACACTTTAGTGGTGTTTGGTGGTGGTGTTGTTGAGTTGTTTTGCAGATTCTATAGAAAGTTTGACATTTCTGGAGCTCCAGGCAGCATTGATGGCACGCATATTGCTATAGTTCCCCAAACAATACATGATGAGTGCTACTTCAACAGAAAGGGTCGATATCATTCCTTGAATACTTTAATTGTGAGTTGTTTCTTCTTTATAACCTTTAAAGAGACAGCAGTTTGAACTAGTTTATTAGTAATATCAAAAAACTTGTTTCAGATTTGCGACTCAGATTCCCGAATATTGTGTGTTGACACGAGTAACCCTGGCTCAACACATGATAGTGCTGCATGGAGTAATAATCCTCTAAAGTCAATCCTAGATGGAATGATTAGCAGTACTGGTGAAGATTTTTATTTATTAGGTATTTATTTTGTTGCACTTAACTAAATAATATCGCTATAATTAAGACGATTATTACACTATCATATTTATATAGATCTATGACTCATTGATAATGAGAAAGTAATATTTGCTTCTAAAAGAAACCTATTTTCTCAGGAGATTCAGGATTTCCTTTAAGACAAGCTATGATAACTCCAATTCTTAATGCTGCTCCAAACACTCCTGAGGCTTATTACACTGAGAAGCATGAGTACAAGAAATGTTGTAGAATGGTGTATTGGAATTTTAAAAGCACGATTCAGGTATGCATTTTATTGTTTCTCTTATTTGATTATAAAATAAAAATATTGTATATAATATTGCAATAATTACAATTGTAATATTCATGTATTTTACTTAACACGTATGTACATTATTTTCACAGGTGCTTGATAGTAGACAAAAAACTGCAATAGAAGCCAGAATTTGCAGCAAAGATAACAAATGCCTTTTTGTGTACTGCACAACAACTCGCTACAATTAAGACTGGAGGACTTGGAGTTGGACTGTGAGGACCTAGAAATAATAGAACAGGAGCGTGAGGAAAGAGATGATGCAGCCAGAATTTCTAAAAATCGGTCACGGCAGCGTCCGAATTACCTTTAAGAGCAAGGGCGTAATTACCAAGCAGCTTTAGTGCAACGGACTTCAAGGCAATAAATGAATTGAATTTAAATATCATATCAGTATTGTATAATTTAGCTTTATCTTTTTCTTTTGTAGTTAATGTGAGTATGTACTCAATGTCTATTCCCAAAGTTTCGGATGAAAATGTTAACAAAGAGATCGGAGATATTAAGTTGAAACCTTTGAAATATAGATCAATTTGTTACATAGTCCTTATACGTGATTGGTGTGGGAATATTACTTAATCCTTTTAAATAGAATTTAACCTGAACAGGGTTTGTTTACACTTTTATTATGTTAATGCTTTTCTATTTTGTATAAATAAAATATAATTTATCTTAACATTAAATTAATTAATAAGAACAAAGGATTTATATTTATAGAGCTAATAATATTCAGTCATGTCTCATTATAAACCTGATGAAACACATTACACACAATGATTAATGTCCGGTGGCTCAAAGTCAGAGTTAAAGTAATAGATAAAACAATCAGTCATCACCATCAGCCTGAAACAAACAGAATGTTTCCATTATTATAAAATCTTAAAGCAAAGACATAAAAAAACGGAACCTGACAGCCTAAATTATTTTCAATAATAATAAATACATACTATAGAATAATATTTTTGTCTAGTTGATGGTTGACTGCTAGAGAATGCCTAAGGCATTAAGTCCGTCTTTGTACTTTTGTTGCATGAAGTGTAAATAAATAAATTAGAATAGGCTCGCCCCATATTACATGGGACTTAAACTAAACTTAACTGGCGAAATGTGAGTGTAGATATACATCTACCTAACCCTTTTTTACAGGCGTGATGTTATGTACTTATAGAATAATAATTACATAATTGATAAGAGCATCAAAAACTCGTGATACATTTTATGAATTACTCATTATATAACAAAAATATGACTTTAAAACACTATATTTGAACATCCTGTTCCTTTTTCATCTCTTCACAGTGGTGTATTCAAAGATTTGGCGCCGCGGGCCAAACATTTATGCTGCCCCATTGTTAACAAAAAGGGAATATTATTTTTTGCTATTGCTTATTTAGAATTTGAGCTACACGATTCGTATAGGTAAGGTTTCCTTTTGATAGACAAGAAGCCCCTGAACGTCCGACGGCATGCCCGCATGCCGACGGGCGTTCAGGGGTTTATTAAATAACTAAAGATCTTACATCCTGTGGCATGGTTCACCTGCATTCTTAAATAGTTATTACATAGTGTTAGAAAAAAAACGCAACACAAAACGCAACGCAAACGCAGAAACGCAATTTTAAAAAGCCGTTATGTTGTTTTGATTTCGTAATTTGAAGTTTGAGTGTGAATAATAGGAAAATATGATATCGGACTCTACAATAAAAACACTGTTCTTAGATTACTTGTCTATTCATAGTGCAACATGCAAAATTTCATGTAAATTGATACAGTGGTTTTAAAAACTACCCACACACACACACACACACACACACACACACACACACACACACACACACACACACACACACACACACACACACACACACACACTATTCCCGACAAATCGTTGATAACAGAATTTGAATAAAATTCAACTCTTGAATTACAAGTATTGTTTACATGTTATTCTAAGGTCTGTTTATTCAACAACCCAAAAAAGTTTACTTTAAGTGCCTCGCTCCAATAGAAACCTCAGCAAGTTGTTTTTTATGAGCCCGGTCGTAAATATGTCAAACTGCGATAAGAGGCTCGGCGCTTGAGGAGTTAAGGGGTGGCAAGAAAAGTAGAAATAGTAGTCCTAATCCAACTTGAAAAAACGGCAGTGGGTAGCATTCCCCGCCCCTGGCAGTCTGCCGCCGCGGGCCATGGCCCTCTTGGCCTAAGGGCAAATACGCCACTGTCTCTTCAGCATTAAGAAACTTTAAGTAAAAATAATACATGATTAAAACACACAATTGCAATTTTGGAATAAGTAATTAGTACATGAGTGATAAATATCTAATAACCTCAATTTCAAACTCTGGATCTTGACGGACTCCAGTAAGTGGTCTGGTATCCCTTTAAGGGCAGCAACTCTGTCCTCAAGAGGACTTAACTGTACTGTCCTGCTAGGCCCACCCCTAGTACCCCTACGGTTTATTTCGGCTAGTTTGGTCCATACCTTACAAATTTGTAATCATTCCAAAAATGAAATGTATAGAAAATTATTCTTATTATTGGCATGTTGGTATTTTTAAAGAATAGATTATATCAACTTGAAAACGTACCTTCGACCAATCTTTATGTGTACTGGCTACGCCTTCGGAATTTAATATATCTGCTCATTGTTCCTACTTGCGTTTTGCAAGGGCTCGTCCTTCTTTGGACCGCAATTGTCTCACGGCAAAATTTGTGTGTGCCTCCATATGTGGAGGTAGATTTTCTTCTGGTATCTTCCACTAGACCTGAAATTACGTACGAACAGAATAACACTTGCAGCAAGACTAAATCTTTTACCAGTAAATGAAATGCACTATGCAACATGTGGTCACATAATAAAATTTTACATTTTTTTATTTACGTCAAATAAAATTATAAAACAATGAATTCTAGGACGCTCGGCACTATAGCAAATACAATACGTCCAAAATTCCGGAGCGCCCGCCGTAGGGTCTCTCAACATGAAACATCTGCTACTTTCTAAAATGGTTATTATTTAAATGGTACTCATTCGTTTGCCGAAAATAAAACGTAATATTTTAAAACGAATACTCACAGTAAATCTACCATTTTAATTATTGAACTCGCACATAAAAGTTTTTGTTTCCCGCTGTTTGTTTCATAGATGTATAATTCTATAGATTGGCAATGTCATCAATCGAACGAGACCAAAAACCATTGATCTAAGTGTGCGTAAATTGTGAATGTGTGCATAGATAGTGTTGTACGACTTGTTCTTGCGATATCGATAATTACATCTTTCTAATATTATGTTATGGATAAGAAGTACATTTCTTCTGTGTAATACAGTATTTAAATTTAGAATAATAAATGTAGCTGCTTTACCTATTAAGCTGAGCAGCGGTACAATTCTTCATGGCTCGGTTGGTATTTAATATTTTTTGGTTATTTAACTGATGGTCTCATTAGATTTTTTTAGTAAACTACCCTATTGGTCAAATTTCAATTGGTCCATGGAGCACTGATGGTTTCCTACGCAATAATGCTGCTGGCATGCCACTAACCCTCATTTAGCAGGAAGATTTGAGTGAGATGACACAGCAAAGTATTTATAAAAAAGAAAAATAACTTGTGGGAATGAAACTGATGCCGTAAATATATGTTTGCAATGTTTCTCTGTCTGAGTAAAACGCAATTTCTATTAGAAAGATTCTAAAATTTACATGAGTATTTTGAGCGTGGCACGCCGTGTCACTAAGTTAGCGGCCATAAAAGTAACATCTACAGGAAAATAGTGAAATAAAAAACACTTAAAAGAAAATAGCTTTATTAATCACATAATTAGTGTACATAATGATAACAATGTTGAAATGTCGATAACAACAAAAAACCAAGCCATCACATCACTCAAAAGTGAGGTTATAATGCCCTCGTATTTCTCTATTTGTTATTTCTGAAATTAGTCGGTTTTAGACATGCTAATTAATCTAAGTAATAAATAACATAATTTTTTCACCTTATTTTGCTTACAGCCGGCTCCTTTGTGAATTCTGATTGCAGAAATAACGATGTAAACAAACAATAAACTTACTTGTGAAACGAGTAATCCTGAGGATTTTTATTTTTGCAAGATTCACATCTTACTACTGCACAAGAAACCATCGCAATACAGTTCTTAAATCAGATGTTATCACTATATTCACTGAAATAATTGTCGAAACACTTGTATGCACATTTACCAAGGGCCCTACAGGGCCTTAGCAAATACGTGTTTGGTCCTGTTGACAGCGTGTTGCTTTTTCTCTTTCTAACACAGCAAAGTTCCGTTAAGAGCGGGAGCTCTCTTTCACTCTTAAGCCCAATCTACGGAGTATATACTACATCTATGGTTTGTTTACATTAATTATCCTTTTGACATAACTGAAACTTTTATTTTCTCCGAAGGGAAGGCCTTTTGAACATATTGACTAGTCTTACGTAGTCAACAGTAGTGTTTTTTTTTCAATACAATGTAGATGTAACACATTCTAATGTTTTTAGAATATTTGGCAACAAATGTGTCGAGTCAGCCTTCTCGGCAAACTTCGCTGAGGTAGTCAATACTACAATAAAATTCTCAGCTCCATTTTACCGAGATCGCCCCTGTTTCAATGATTCCATTTATTGTCCAGTTGCGTAGACACTTGAGACACAAAACTACACCAATTTAACATCACAGTAACCACTAGGAATCAATAAACGAATAATTAAAACAGCCACAACTTCACTCGAGAAAATCCCGCCAAAAACCCATAACCGAAACGTTTCCTTTCACAGCTTCGGCCAGCTAGGGACAAAACGAAACGTTCTTCCCAGTTATTAATAGGTAAAAAGTTGAATTGTTGTATGTATAACCATAAAATATACAGGAAAAAAGTATAAGTATGGCCCAGATATGTTTTGTAATATAAAATACTTTTAATGACACTTTTTCATATTTAGTAAAAATGTTAGTTTTTTTTTTCTGGTATTATTAAAACACACCATTTGGCATGTTGGTAACACAGGTTAACCGCTTGAAGTCTTGAATTGGCTTAAAGGTCTTGTAATCAAGCCAGTGGCATAGCCACTAAACTATATAAAAAAAAAATGATTTCTTGAACGGTCCCACTACGATTCGGCTTCGATTCGATTCCAGTTGGCATATAAAATAGTAGAATGACTGTTTAGGTAACTATCGAACGGGGATCGAAATCGAACGGTTGTTGAAACACAATTGAACGTGTAACGTTGTGAATTAGTAGAATCGGCCCCCAGGCTCTTGTCTGGCATTCATGCTGAAATGGAAATGGACTTATTTGGCGCAGCCGTGAGGCACACTATTATTGGTATTTGACGGTACAGTTGGCGTAGTGATCAGCTGCTGCGCTGAATGTCGCGGGTTCGTTTCCCGTTTGGAACAAAGATTGTCTGGCCTACAGAGAGTGGTTCCGGGTCTGGGTGTCTAGTGTATTGTGTTTGAATGTTTGTGAACGCATGTGTCCACGATAAAAAAAAAAACAGAACTTACTTGTAAAAGAAAAACTAAGTATCTTTCGCTTTAACGATCTATTTTGTTGTTTCTAACTAGTTTGTCCTTTAAAACTTGTGCCTTTGTGTTTTTGTCAAATAAACGTATTTTCTCTCTTCCTTTTCTTTAATAAAATAATCTTTATCAAAAGCCACTAAAAATGCGTAAAAAGCAGCCATCACCACGCTATCTGTTTAAAAACTATTGCTCCTGAGGAATTAAGCCGAAAAGAAGGTGATTGAGAAAAGTCCTGCCCAGCCTGGTGCTCATCAAAATGAAAGGTCAAATCGCCTCGACTTTTGCTTGACGCTGATCATTTTCGGCACCCAACGGATGCAAACCTTTTTCAAACGCAGTTCGTTTGTAAGGATCCATTGAATGCTGCCATATTTTTATGGGACCCTGTGACCTCAGCATTAAATGTCCGAGTTTACGATTTCTTGTAGTGGCTTGATGTAGGAGTCAATCCTTATTTCATATTGTTCTGATAACATCATTGAGTTTTTTATGCTATTTATAGAACGCTTTATAGAATACAGATTTAGGGAGTAACTTATCATGGTTGGTATTGAAGTTTATTACAACGTGTGTCGATGAAGAACTTTGGCTTGTTCATCATTATGGAATCAAGGTAATTTTATTGTGTGATAGGTATGTATTTTCTATCAGGTGCTAGCCAACGGTCGATTTAGTTTTAGGGTTTTTTCTCGAAGGCTGAATTGAGAAAGTCTAGGTGGTTTCGTAGTCTTCTTCTTCTTGGTGTCGCTTTTTTTATTTGGCTCAAAGCTTTGCCACTTCCACAAGGTCGTTGGTGGCAGCGCAGAGGTCACTTGTGCTGCATGTTTTGCGGTACAGAGGGCAGGAAAGCAAGTGCAGCACAGTGTGCAGCTCGGCTCCACGTCCACACCCTACTACCGTTCCGTCAAAGTAGCCCCCACTTTGCGAGGACACTTTCCTACTGGGGTTCTAAGGCGGTTCAGGGACTTCAGTGGACCACGGAAGATTAGACCCTGCGGGTAGATGCTCACACGGTGTTAAATAGTTAATGGTGTTGTTGGCATACTCCATATTAGTACCCACTCTATGGTTGTTTTGCCATACTAACGGTTGATGAAGTCATTCGCTTTTTTGTACTGTTCTTAGAAAGGAATCAATGTAGTCTATCGTTTCACTTATTAACTGTTTTTCTACATCCTGACCACCTATACTACTTATTTATATAGTGAATTATCTATGACTTAGACTATAAAACATAGTCTAAGCCTGACCTCATAACTTTAACATGGTAGCAGAGCGTTGAATGAAAGTTGCGTAAAAACTTAAAGTTGCGAGGGAAGCTACAAGTTTTTTTTCCGAGTAGGAAAGAATAAGAGAAAAAAGAAAACTATTCTAGTAGAAAGTGTAGGTACCTAGAAAAATCCATCGAAAATGGATAAGGCTGTAGCTGAAGCCTCAAAGGTGCAAATAGTGCACCTAAACGGAAACAACTACAATCTTTGGAGATATAGGATCAAAACGGTGTGCAGAGCCATTCCCGGAGCTGAACAAATTTTAGAAGGAAATTTAATCAAGCCCGAAGAACTAGCAAAGACTGCAGATGCTGCTGCTAAATTAAAATATGAGAACGATTTACAACAATTTAAAAAGATTGTATAATAATGACTCTGATGACGACGAATATGACAGACGAGTTACTGGAGCAAGTCACGCGTTACAAAAGCGCAAAAGAGGTATGGGACGAACTAGAACGCCTATACAGTGGAAGTAGCGATGATAAAAGTTATGATCTCTGTCTGAAATTCTTTGATTAGGTATAAAAAAGATCCTGAACATGACATAGGAGACCACATATCTGCGTTGAAGAATATTTGGCACGAGTTGAATAGCCAAATCGAAGCAAATCTGCCTGATATATTACTGATTTGTAAGATACTTGGAACTTTACCACAAGATTATTTTGCTTTTAAGTCAAGTTGGCTTTTAGTAAAAAAAATGGTTCGGACAGTGGAGAATCTGACGTCGCAACTGAGCGCTTATGAAAAAGCATTGACTGCTAAAGAAGAAACGCAGAATAACAAGGAAGCGTGGCCACACACCTACCGATTCTTTTTCTACCTAGAACACGCGTAACATGACCACCATAGAAACGGGTTTTGTCGACGAAAGAATAGACAAAATTACAGATTGTAGAAAGATTTCTACCGTACTAAGCATGGCGATGTTAAAACTGAAGAGAAGAAATGTTTCTATTCTTCAGTCGACAAAAGTCTACAATGTAAGGCATGGCCACCAATTTTTCTCTACTTTTAACAATTGGGGGTACACACATTTCTTCTCAACAAGTGTCAAATAGTCTACATCACATTGGACCTAGACAAGATCTATATTATTATTGATTTTAAAAACTCAATTCTGTGACTCATTCTATATTTCAAAATTGTGGTGAATCTTCCACAAAAGCCATTAATCAAGAGTTGACGTCACATAGCATCATAGGTTGAACTTTTCAAAAAAAAAAAAATTGTTATGCAAGGCTGCAAAGTTGTTTTTTGGTGCGAGTACTTATATTGAAGCCTGAGCAAGCAAAGAATTCTAGGATTGAACCGATGACCGAAGCGAGTGGTTCAAATGTAGAATCCTGAGCGTAGCGAGGGTTTCAAAGGTACGAGACGCAGAATAATAGTGTAAAATATATAATAGTATATAATAGTGAAAAAAATAGTGTAGTAGTATATAATAGTGAAAAAAAACTACCGACCTCCAAACTGCACTTACGACCTACTACGCCTATGCTCATTCATGGCTCAGCTATGGTATAATAATGTGGGGAAATAGCACTGACGCGCCTACGCTAAAATAGAAAAATAGTGTAGTAGTATATAATAGTGAAAAAAAACTACCGACCTCCAAACTGCACTTACGACCTACTACGCCTATGCTCATTCATGGCTCAGCTATGGTATAATAATGTGGGGAAATAGCACTGACGCGCCTACGCTTTTCATTCTCCAAAAGAAATTAATTAGAATCATTGTTAATATTGATCAAACCGAAACCTGTAAACCTTTTTTCATAAAACATAGAATTACTTACTTTACCATCTATTTATATTGTAGAAATATGTAAATTTGTTAGGAAATACATGACTTTTTTTAAAACCCGTGGTGATAAACATCCCGACCGATCGGTTAGATACAAGGATATGTTAATATTAACCTCTCTCTCGCGCATGAATCTGCATTCAAACAATCCTTATGTCATGTCAATAAAAATATATAATAAACTCCCAAATGTCGTAAAGAATGAAACTAGTGAAATATCATTTATAAATCGACTCAAGCAAATATTATCTGAAAAAGCATATTATACACTAAATGAATATTTGAATGATAATAATATAAATTGACATAATAATTAAATAATGAGTAGTATATAAAATGATCTTAATTTATTATGATTTATTTTAAGTAAGACATGTTAATTATAAGTAATTTGACTACCTATTTTATTTCCGAAATTGTAATTATTTAATCAGCTTAGTGACATTGTTATAACATATATTTTTAATTAGTTTTATGTTTTGCTGTGCGCTACAGGGTCCATAATTGTGTCTTAGCTTTAAGCCATTATTGTAACATCTTTAATGACATTATGGTACGCAAATAAAGATATGAATATGAATAACTTTGACGGACAGACGGGCAGATGGACAGTACGACAGACGGACAGACGGATAGATGGGCGACGGACAGACGTACAGACGACATTGAAAGGATGAATATGTCATTGTCTTCATAGAAACGCGAGTCTACGGGGCCGCCCCGTGCTCGGGCAGAAGAGAACTCGAACTCGACATAGTTGGATAGAAAAAAATTTCTATCCATCTATCTAGTCTATTCTTGGTAGAATAGAGATAGAAATGGTCATGCTACGACGAAACATTTATTCTCAATAAGTGTCAAATAGTCTACATCACGTTGGACCTAGACAAGAACTCTACTGATTTTAAAAAATAATATAATAATTATTACCACAATTTTGAAATATGTAATGAGTCACTCATTACATATTTCAAAATTGTGGTGAATCTTCCACAAAAGCACTTAAATCAAGAGTTGAAGTCACAGAGCATCATAGGTAGAAGTTGATTTTAAAAACATGTTAGGTTTTTTAGAAAAGTTTAAATGTAGCCGACATTTGGCACACACCAGGCTCAAGAAGAAAATAGGTGGTTCGTTTAGATGCCAATGTAGGTATATGTTTCTATAATAAACTTCCTAATCAAATTAAAGAACTAAGCATAAATAAATTTAAATCATTTATTAAACGTAAGTTATGCCCGAAAGCTTTTTACACAGTTAATGACTACCTTGAGGACAGAAAGTCGTGGGATTGACTGTATAGTTTATAAACACTGATGACATTTATTTTTTTACTTTTTTATATTCGTTTTTGACATTAATACTTGTATAGTATTTTTTTTTATTTTTTTTTATTGACATTTTATTATTACTATTTTGTTTGACATGAATATTTACTTTGTAAAGTATTATATTTATTTTTTATTACTTAATTATTGTAAATGTGAGGACTATAGGGGTTATTATTATTATTTTTCTCCTCCTTTTTACAGTAATTTTTAACGTTGTCTGACAGTTCTACTGAGTACTTTTGCGGTCTATCCAAATGTCCTTTCTTTGGTATTGTTCGTCAAGTCATTGAGCTCCTTAGTGGTTTTAAGTTCAGCTAATTCGACTATAGACAAATGTTTGCACTGACTGGACAGGTCCACTCAAACATGTGTGGTTCTTTCTTCAAAAGACCATTACAGACGCTAAGCTGCATGGTCCTCATATAGCATAATGTGTATGCGAGAACTATGTATGTCGTTATATTCATGTTTGAGAATTTTTGCGGTCTACCCAAATGTAATTACTTTGGTATTGTTCGTCGGTTGGTTGAGCTCCTCAAAGTTCTGAGTTGAGCTTCACGATAACTGACAAATGCTTGCACTGTCTGGCCAGGTCCACTCGAATTTGCGTGTTGCTTTCCTCAAAAGCTCATCCCAGACATAAACGTACATGGGTCTCATATGATTTGACCAGTACATATTGTATGGATTTGAACACTTTAAAAGAGACTTTGACCTCTGAGTTTGTTTCAGTGTTTCTTCTCAGGGTAGTCAGCTAGGAAACACCGGCCTCATCTAGCTAAAACGGACAAAACAAAAATGGTGACGCGTAAAGTGTTGTTAAAACCTACTTACAAAAATAAAATCATAAAACATTTAAATAAAATGTTATTTGTTATACAAGGCTAAGTTGTTTTTTGGCGCGATTACTTATATTGAAGCCTGAGCTAGCGAAGGATTCTATGATTGAACTATATTAAATTCAAATGTAGAAACCTGAGCGTAGCGTCTCGACGGTTTCAAAGTTACGAGACGCAGAATAACTTTGACGGACAGACGAACAGACGGACTGATGGACAGACGCACAGATGGATAGACCGACAGACACACAGACAGACAGACGGACAACGGACAGATGGACGACGGACAAACAGACAGACGGGCAGCTGGACAGATGGACAGATGGATAGACGGACAGATGGCCAGATGGACAGATGGACAGACAGACAGACAAACGGACAGAAAGACGATGGACAGACGGACGACGGACAGACAGATAGACGGACACCTGGACAGATGGACAGATGGACAGACAACAGACGGACAGACGGACAGTCGGATAGTCGGATAGACGGACAGACGGACGACGGACAGACAGACACGTGAGTGACAGCAATAGGGCTCCGATTAGACGCACAAAATTTTGTGACAGATGACGGACAGACAGACAGATGGACAGACTGACAGACGAAATTGAAAGAATGAATAATTATGTCTTTGTCTTCATAGAAACGCGAGTCTACGGGTCACCCCGTGCTCGGGCAGAAGATAACTCGAACTCGACATAGTTGGGTAGAAAGAACTTTGTCTATTCTTGGTAGAATAGAGATAGAAATGGTCATGCTATGCCTGCGAATTGAAAACGGGGGATCGTCACACACACACCGGTCACCGGCACTCAACGGGCTTTCTTGATTTGCGCTCAGTCGTCAGTCGTGACCAGCGCTTGCCGAGAGACGTACTCATATTATGGCAACTAGGAGTAAAACAAAAATTCAGTTTTTTTATTGAAAACAGCGCCGTCTATGATCTAGTTAGGGGAAGCAAAATTGAGGTGTTACCACAGTTAAATTTATTATTCTTATACTGGGAGTTTCCTTTAGAATTAACAAAAATTAAAACAAGAAATAAAATTAAAATCACATGTTATTCTTATATATGGGTACATAAATTCGAGCGTAATGAGGTTTTTATTATTATATTAGTACAATGATGAAGAAGTTATATTTTGGTACCTTTAGAAAACGTGTAAAAGGTATTTTTTGTATGACCACACTGGAATTGCAAATAGCTGGCTGCGTCAGAGTGTAATTGTTTTATTTTCCTTTTTGCAATTTAATTCTCGTTGTTTAGCAAATACTACTGTAGTATTTGTTTAGCAAGTTTAGTGCATCTGTATGTTCCAGCTCGTCCACACAATATGACTAAAATAAAAGGTGAGGAGTTTTCAAACTACTTTCTACTCATCTTGCTCACTATATACAGTGTTGTATTATATAATAAATAAATAAATAAAAAATGATTTATTTCTCTCAAAAGGTACCGACATTGGTTCGTGACATATTATTTCAATCTTTGTAACCTTTGTGAGAGCTGGAGTCTGTAGTGGGTTCGGGACCTGTATGACAGATCTCCAGGCTCTCACCCTCTTAAAACAATACTATTAAGCACTAATTTGTAAACATCCAAGCCTTCACGTACAGAGAGGAATATTTAAAAACTAAAATAGGAAAAATGTTAAAACTAAAAATGGTGTGTCTGTGAGTGTGTAGTGTATTGTGCGTGTTGTGTGTGTGTGTGTGTGTGAAAGTATATTTGTAAGAGTGAGTGTAGGTGTGTGTATTAAAATGAGGTCTACAAATTTACTATCTAATTTATTTTAAAACAGCTAAAATATTTTCTGTCTCAGAATAATCCAAGTCGAGAAGCCAATTTGTTATTTTTGCTTTACATTTGGATTTGCACAAGGGGTATATGTTTAAAATTTTGTTAGTCTTATTGTACACATGACTGCTAAGGAAGCGGAAGAAGCGTTGGGTCGAATCACAATTTGTACGAATCGAGGGACAGACCGAATGCTTACGTCGTTGGGAGATCAAAGAAGGATCGTAGGGAGTGAGGCCATGAGTTGTCATTAAAAGATTTAATATATATAATTTACGAACAGTTAGAACCTTTCAAGTTTTGTAAAGGTCTGTGGTAGGAAAGCGATAGGGTAACAGCCAACCAACTTTCAACAGTGCCCTTTGGGCGCGTTCTACTTTCAACATGTGGGACCTTCCTGAACCACCCCAAGTAACTATACAGTATTGGATGAGGGATTGGCAGAGTGCTAGATACACAAGTTTAATTACCTTTGAGTCAGCAACGTAACGGAGGTTCTTAAAAACATAGATTAACCTGCGCAACCGTGAAGTAAGTGTTTCAATGTGAGAACTAAAGGTTAAACAGTCGTCGATCTGCACTCCTAGATACTTAATGTAACTTACCCGATTTAGGTGGGGGCAAACGCACCCCATATGGTGAGTTGAAATACAGGAGTGAGCGATTAAAGCAAAAGAAGAGGAAGGAGGCTTTCCAGCGGCTGAAAGTGAGAAGGTGAGGTAATTTGTTTTATCAACGTTCAGAGTGAGCAGGTTCTGTGCCAACCAGCTGGTCACAGTGCCAAGTCCAGACTGTGCATATTGAAACACCAGATCCCATCTATCCCCGGAGTAAATTAGAGCAGTATCATCGGCATATGTAAAGATGGAAGCATTTGGAAGCTTTAGCTGGCAAAGGTCATTTATATAAATGAGAAAAAGAGTGGGACCGATAATACTGCCCTGGGGAACTCCGTATGTTATTGGGAGTTCATCACTGGTCCAATCTCCTATCTTGAGACATTGTCTTCTGCCAGTGAGGTAGCTACTGAGGAGGGATAGTTGAGTGCCTCTTATACCAATTTTTTCCAGCTTGGCAATGAGGGTGGGGACAGAAATAGTGTCGAAGGCTTTCGCTAAATCTAGGAAAACGCCTATGACCTTCTGTTTTTCATCAAGTTTGGTGACAATAGTATTTGTTAGGTCTAATACAGCATTATTAGTAGAAATTCCGGAGCGAAAACCATATTGAGAAGATGAGAGTATGTGATTTTGATTTAAGTATTTGACTAATCTATTATTCATAAGCCTCTCTAGTAATTTCGTTTTCAATTTGTTTTTGTGACAACGATTCATTCTTGTCTTAGTTTAAGCAAATATAAAAAGAAATAATAAATCTATTAGTATCCATCGAGGTAACTAATAACTATTAGCAAAGCCGTAGAGGCAGCTTATAATAACCATACAACAAGTATTCACAAAGCTAGTTTATCACACAATAAACTATCTATTAGTATACCGTGGAGGTAACTGATACAGAATACACAATTAATTACTTGTTAGTTTGCCATGGAGGTAACTAGCAATGATTACACAAGCATTTATAATTATCACACAATAAACTATTTATTAGTATACCATGGAGGTAACTAATAATGATAACACAATTAACTACCTGTTAGTTTACCCTGGAGGTAACTAGCAATGATTACACAATAACCTATTAGTATACCGTGGAGGTTGCTAATAAATGATTACAACTAACTATCCATTAGTGAGCCGTGGAGGTAGCTAATGAAGAATACTCTCATGTTATCCTGCTGGGTCCGAGGTGTACACCTACACTGAGAGCCTGGTTCCTATATTCTGTCAAATAGAAGACTTCGTGCCTGTCACGGAGCAATGGTCCTAAACTCCTTAACCTATAATCCTATCAAATCAAAGACTTTGTGTCCATCACAGAGCGGTAATCCTGATCTTATCCTTTAATCCTGTCAAATCCAAGACTTTGTGTCCATCACAGAGCATTACCTTCCCCATGAGTATGAATCAGTCAAGAGCTGATTACCTACACACTACACTGAGACTCTAGTTCCTTTATCCTGTCAAATCAAAGACTTCGTGCCTGACACGGAGCAATGGTCCTAAACTCCTTAACCTTTATTCCTATCAAATCAAAGACTTTGTGTCCACCACAGAGCGTTGTTCCGGATCCTTTCCCTTAATCCTGTCAAATCCAAGACTTTGTGTCCATCACAGGAATCAGTCAAGAGCTGATTACCTACACACTACACTGAGACTCTAGTTCCTTTATCCTGTCAAATCAAAGACTTCGTGCCTGACACGGAGCAATGGTCCTAAACTCCTTAACCTTTATTCCTATCAAATCAAAGACTTTGTGTCCACCACAGAGCGTTGTTCCGGATCCTTTCCCTTAATCCTGTCAAATCCAAGACTTTGTGTCCATCACAGAGCATTACATTCCCCATGACAATGAAACTATTCAGCCAAGAGCTGATTACTTACACACTACACTGAGACCCTAGTTCCTTTATCCTGTCAAATCAAAGACTTCGTGCCTGACACGGAGCAATGGTCCTAAACTCCTAAACTCCCTTTTGGGGGCCGAGTCACCCGCGTCCGTAGGAGTACACCCATTGAGTCCCTACACGTGGTCCCCGGGTGGTGCTAATCAGGTGACACTAACTGGTGGTAGGTTTCGACCGATGGCTTGCGACCACCCACTGGGCAAAGACGTACCGCCAAGTGGCCTGGCCGTGTTCCGGTACGATGCTCAGTGTAGCCAATCCAGAGGAGTTGGGTCGAAATAGTTGTTCCATTGCAGGCAGACCAACCGGGCTCGCGCTGATATGGATGTATCGGGAGACTAGTCGCGGAGGGTAGCGGGATCCGAGGCACGGTGCGCCGCTGGCCGACCGCAGTTAGTTGGGGACCCAAGTAGTGTACTAGCCACACATGAAAGGCTGCCCCGCCAACTGTCGAAAAAATCCCAGAATGCACCATCGTGCTGGTTGGCGACCAGACGAGAGGGCCCGATGGACATTCCCGGGGGGGCTCGGACGTCCCAGCAGTCTCCAGACTAGTCTCCCAATGATACTGTCCTGTCAGTGCGTGCCTGAAGGTAGCCAGCATGGAACCTCATTTCACTTCCTTCTCCTCTCCTTCCTTCACTCTTCACATTTATGATAAAAGGAACTAAAAAGAAAAAAGCTGTACAGCGGCAGCACTCCCTCTCACACAAAGTGCACCTATCTAACATTCGAGGTCTGCACTCAAATCTCGCCGCAGTCCACCACCACCTAGAGACTGAGAAACCAACTCTCTTATTCCTTTCGGAGACGCAGATCGGATGTCCGTCTGACGTGGCGTACCTATCTTACCCAGGGTTTACCCTGGAGCACAATTTCAAGCCACGCGCTGGTATATGCATGTACACCCGGGACGACATCTGCTATCGGCGTCTCCGTAACCTTGAGGACTCCAGGTTCTCAACTCTTTGGGTCCTAGTGGACACAGGCCTAGACAAAATTGTCTACGCCTGTGTCTACCGTTCGCACAGCGGTGATTTGGAGACAACTAGGCTCACACAACACCTGAGTAAACGCCGCTTTACTCAGGTGTTGTGTGAGCCTAGTTGTCTCCAAATCACCGCTGTGGCTCAGCAACGGTACCGGTTACTGGGGGACTTCAACGCCCACCATCAGGAGTGGCTCTTCCCATACCAGTGCACAGACCATGCTGGACAAGAGAAATATAAGCTAGCACTAGCGTTAAATCTCACCCAGCTGGTCCAGGGCGCAACGAGGGTGCCGGATGTTGATTCGCACACAGCCAATTGCTTGGACCTTCTGCTGACAACAGATCCAGACCGTTACTCAGTGTCGATTTCTTCACCATTAGGTACTTCCGACCACTGTCTGGTGAAGTCTGTATCCGTGTACTCCCCGCCCGATCCTAGCCCTAGAGGCACCAGGCGGGTTTGGCGATACAGGTCAGCAGATTGGGATGGCATGCGATCTTTCTTCGCATGTTATCCTTGGTGGCCCACTTGCTTTTCTTCGACTGATGTTTCGTCGTGCGCGGACGCCGTGACGGATGTGTTGCGGCGGGGAATGGAGTACTACATTCCATTCTCTGACGTAACAATGTCTGGCGAGGCTCGACCATGGTTTGGTGCCGAGTGCAATCGCGCTGATGCGCTTAAACACGCGGCCTACCTGGCATGGATCGACGCTCGGACGCGTAAAGCAAATGACGTGAGTCAGAAGAAGAGAGCCTTCAACAAGGCTGCCAAGTCCTGCAAGAAGGTGTTGCGGAGGGCTCGGACTAACCACATAAGCCGAATTGGGAACAAACTTGCTTCTTACCCAGCTGGTAGTAAGGCGTTTTGGTCCCTGGCTAAGTCGGTTGAATCGAACTTCTGCCGCCCCTCACTACCTCCACTGCTGAAACCCGACGGGTCGCTGGCCCACTCCGTTGAGGAGAAAGCGAGCTTGTTTGCCTCTCTGTTTGCGGAATCTTCGCGTCTAGATCCTGGTGGTGCGAGGCCCCCTGGTACTCTTAGTGGATGCGAGTCGATTATGTCAGACATTCGCTGTCATCAGAAGGATGTCCGAAGGGTACTGCGTAACCTGGACGTGAACAAGGCTAGTGGCCCCGACGGGATACCGGCAATTGTACTGAGGACTTGTGCGGCTGAGTTGTCTCCGATCTTGACGCGCCTATATCGCCTTTCGTTTGAGACTGGAAAAGTGCCGATGGCTTGGAAGCAAGCTAACGTGCAACCCGTACCCAAGAAGGGTAGTCGAGCTGACCCAGCAAATTATAGGCCCATCTCGGTAACTTCCGTACTCTGTAAGAGTATGGAACTAATACTGAATGGTAAGCTCCTGGCATACCTAGAAGCTAACGATATCCTAAGTGACCGACAATACGGCTCCCGCCGAAATCGGTCAACAGGAGAACTTCTAGCGTATGCCATTCACATCTGGAGTGAGGCCATCGACAAATAAGGGGAAGCCTTTGCGGTCTCCCTTGATATCTCGAAGGCCTTCGACCGGGTCTGGCACGACAGCCTAATTGGCAAGCTTCCTTCCTTCGGTCTGCCCGCTGGTTTGTGTGATTGGATTGCAGATTTCCTGAGGGATCGGTCTGTCCGAGTAGTCATAGATGGCTGCTCGTCCGGACTGCTGCCTATTAATGCCGGTGTTCCTCAGGGGTCGGTGCTCTCGGCAACATTGTTTTTGCTGTATATTAACGATCTGCTAAAACCCGGTACCTTTGGGTATGCAGACGACAGCACTGTTGCCGAGAGATACGTGCCTGACGCACGAGTTAGTGGGTCTCAGGTCCGGTCTCTCCGAGAGGCTATGGTTGGGCGCTTGAACTTGTCCTTGCAGGCTGTCTCAGAATGGGGCGATGCCAATCTGGTTAAGTTCAATGCTGCTAAGACCCAGGCGTGTCTTTTTTCTGCTAAAAGGAGCCAATTTCACCCGGTTCCAACTTTCCGAGGTGTAACCGTGCCGATAACCGACCAACTTGATCTTCTTGGTGTTACTTTAACATCTACCCTCAATTTTGGTCCCTTCATAGAGGCAAAGGCTCAAGTGGCTGCCAAAAAGTTGGGGATTCTCGCAAAGGTGAGACGATACTTCACGCCGGAACAGCTGCTCCAACTCTATCAAGCGCAAGTCCGATCGTGTATGGAGTACTGCTCTCATCTTTGGGACGGATCTGCCAGAAACCAGCTTGATGCCCTTGAGTCAATTGAGAAACGAGCCAAGAGGATCATCGGCAATGATAGACTCGTTGAGTCGAAACTACAAAGTCTTGAACATAGACGCCGAGTTGCTAGCCTGTCGGTTTTCTATCGATTACATTTTGGGGAGTGTGCGACGGAATTGCATGATTTGATTCCGCCAAGCCCGTTTCATCAAAGGACCACAAGACGTACGGCGAAGTGCCACCGGTTCATGGTGGACGTCCCATCCATGCGCACAAAGCGTTTTGAGAAAACATTCATTGTGCGTACAGCTTTTTTTTTTTTTTTTGGGGGGTGGGAAATCATCTAATGACTCTTTCCGCTCTGGGGTGGAGCGGAAGGGCGTGTCAGACTCTTACTGACTAAAACCCACCCCTGTTCCTCCCTGCCCTACGCGCCCGGGGGCGAGGTAACTCTTTCGAATTTATCCTCCACCCCCGGGCAGGCACTGGCCGTGGCAGGCCCCGTCCTTTGCTGACAACTCTTTGAGGCGCGCGTGGAACACTACGCGCCGTCGACTCTCGGGCCTGGTGCTGATCGGACGGCGAGTTACCCGCTACTCGCCGTCCGCAGGCCCGGGTCTACGGTGGCCGGAGATCGTCTCGCAGCCCCCGGCGTCTCCTGCGACGGCTGCTGCTGGGGGCGCTAGGGCGATTCGGTCTCTGTTGAATCTCCCTAACGTGTGCCGCCTCCCTCTTCGCGAGCATTACTGCTTCGCAGAAGTTGGAGACGGCCCCCCATTCCCTCTCACTCCGTACCATGGCTTGAACCAGGGCACGGCGCGAGAGGTCGCTGCCGCCTATCGCATCCACGAGGACACGGCGGTGTTCTGCCCAGGCGGGGCAAACCTCCACCGTATGCTCCACCGTGTCCACGGGGCGATCCTCGCAGTGGAAACACGCAGGGGTCACCTCCGCCTTGATCCGACACAGGTACCTCCCGAAACAGCCATGTCCGGTGAGCACCTGCGTCAGGCGGAAGGTGAGGGCGCCATGGCGCCTCTCCAGCCACTCCTCAAAGAGGGGCACTACCGCCTCGATGGTGGCGTGCCCAGCGCTGGGTTGCGACAGTCGCTCTCTCCATGTCACCATGAGATCCTGCCGGAGCTCTGTCCGCCGAGCCGCGAGTTGTCGCGGCAGCGGAGTTTCGCCCCGGCGTTTAGCCTCCTCGCGCCACTCGTACAGGTGCGCGAGGATTTTTGCCTCCAGATCCCACGGTGACAGTCCGGCAAGGAGGCTCGCCGCCTCACGGGAGATCGTGCAGTATCCGCGGATGATGCGGATGGCCATGACCCTCTGGGCCGCGTTCATCTGGCGCGTTGAACGCTGCGTCAATGAACGCGCCCACACCGGTGCCCCGTAGAGGGCCATGGACCGCACGATCCCCGCGTAGAGCCTCCGGCAGGAGGCGTTTGGCCCCTTCAGATTGGGTAGGAGCCGCTTCAAGGCGGCCCCGGTCCTGTCCAATCCGGGAGCCAAACGTCGAAAATGCTCGACGAAGTTCCACCGGCTGTCGAGGACGAGTCCCAGGTACTTCATCGTACCCTCGACGCCGATGCGAACCCCTCCTACCGTGATCTGGGAACCCTCCGGTGGCTCGTTCCGATAGCCATGAAAGCACATGGCCTCGGACTTGTGCAAAGCCACCTCGAGTCCCAGTTGCCGGATCCTCCCTATGACTGTCGCAACCCCGCGTGTCATACGGTCGGCCGCCGCCTCGTGCGACCACCCCTGCGCTAAGACTAGCGTGTCGTCAGCGTAGCACACTACGCTGACGCCAATGGGGAGGTCGCAGCGCAGCACCCAGTCGTATCCGATGTTCCACAAAGGCGGCCCCAGGACCGATCCCTGTGGAACACCGCACGACATCTCTCGCCGGTTCCATTCTCCCTGATGACCGGGGTAGATGACGGCTCTGTCCGATTGTGCGTACAGCTAGGGAGTGAAATTCCCTACCGGAGTCTGTGTTTCCTGATAGCTATAACCTGGGAGTTTTAAGTCAAGAGTGAATAGGTTACTTCTAGGCAAGCGTGCTCCATCTTCGACCACATCATCGCTTGCCATCAGGTGAGATAGTGGTCAAACGCGAGCCTATCAAATATACAGGCTGTAAGGAACAAGATACCGCAAACTTCGCAAAAAGGTTACAACCTAATGTCAGTAACTAAATTATGATAGTCATTAATCTCGGTAATGATTGATTACAGAAATTGACATTTTCAAGCACGCAATGTATTGTGAACAATGCGATCTCAACGCTTCGCAATGAAGTAGGCGCGCGCGAGCGCGTCTATTCGTAGTTACCTACCACGTCTTATACGCACAGACACACCTGTTCCTGTGTGTAGCTTGTACTTAGACAGACTACCTGTCTACTTTGTGATAAAAATACATTTACGTCGATGTTTCCGATCGATATGATAAACAACTAGGTCAGATACTTAATAGACATGAGCGCATACGTGCGTTAAACGTTTAAAACGACAAAAGTGTATAATGTTCCGTGGCACCTTTAACTGTTTATTCTAATGACAACAACATTGATATCACATACATTTTTAATCCCTCAAGAATACTGAAGATAAGGTTAGATAAAGATTAGGATAGATAATAATAAAGAAGCTTGTAAGTACCTACATTGCGCTCCAGGAATGTAGTATAAAGCGCCTGCGGTCGCCAATCGCGTCCCTACAGAAGTGACCTTGGTGATTTTGAATTTTGAAATTTCGTAGGTACCTACAGCTCTGCCGCTCGCCAACCACGAACACCTCTGTCAGAGACGCGGTTATTAACCGTGTACTTAACTAATGAACAAACTCACCTTAAAGTTCGTTCATTTCTTACGATCCCGAGGCTCCAAGACTGAGGTGTTGTTTAAAAACACTCTCGCACACAACAAGCACACACTCAACAAGCAAAACAAAAAACACACATACTAACAAACACAATAACTTGTTTTTTATAACTTTACGATAACAAGCTAAATTCACTACCAACTGCACATCCGTTTGCGATGAACGTAAACACGGAACTAACAAAAATCAAAAATTCGTCGTCGGCGAAATGCTAAAGAAATAAAATTTTATTTATTAGTGTAGGTACGCTTTTGAACGTGCCGACATGGTCATATATCAATAAAATTGATAGACTGTACAATCGCATTGAGTTGTACCTACTACCTACTCACTCAGTAATTATTTTGATGTAGGTATACGAAATGTAGGAATGTGGTTTTACCGAAATGAGTAAGTAACGTTGTTGTATTGTATTACTTAACTTAACTTTGTTGATCAAAAATGTATCTAAGAAATAAGTCGTTATCAGTAAACTGTAACACATTTTTTTTAGATCCTTCCTCAAAATAAGTTCAAATAAAAGTAGTCAATGGAATATCAATTTTTGTAGACACTTAAAATGCCTAACGTGTCGCGTCTGTTAGATTCATAGGTATGTGTGAGCATTTGCCGACAAAGGATATTCGGCGGTCTGTGTGAGCATTGTGCCGACAAAGAAATGCCGGCGGCGGTCTTTGGCCGGTATTGCGTGCGTAGGTACCTACGGGCCCGCGATGACCTCCGGTGAACTTAAGAAATCAGCTGAGCAGGAAGCTTCTTTTAATTTTATTTACATTGCGTTTTTTTGCGAAAAAAGCGAACTAATTATTTTTTAATTAAAAATTTCATTGAAGTAGATACTCGTAGGTATAACGATTTTATACAGTTTAATGTAAAAAAACGCAGATTTTTTTTTCAAAAATTAGGAAAAAGCCGACGAAAAATTCCAACGCTAGGGGGTCCAGAATCATGTACTGAATCACTGGAACACGTATGTGCGTTCATGTACCTTACACCCTGTATATAAAAAAAAACTCCTTAACCTTTAATCCTATCAAATCAAAGACTTTGTGTTCATCACAGAGCGGTGTTCCTGATCCTTTCCTTTAATCCTATCAAATCCAAGACTTTGTGTCTATCACAGAGCATTACCTTCCCATTAAAATGAAACTATTCAGTCAACAGCACATCACACGATTTTACACCTTGTAAACAAATTAATTCTTTAACATGTTTGAAAGAAATGTACAAACAATATAGGCATACTGCTATACTTACAAATAAAGCAATTAGCAGTGAATGAGTATGTGTGTATACATCAATGCATTCAATATTTCAATTTAAGACAAACTGATTATTACCTACCTATTACAAATCAAGAAATATTATAAGACAATACCGGCAACAACATTCTGCATACATGACTGAAAATAGAACTGTACAGCCAACAGCTAACTACACTTATTTTGAAATACAATTTAAGACAGAATATCTAAAGCAAATAGCTGTGTACATATGAGTAGATGTTTGCACATCACCATTTGATACAAAGTAAACAAAAACTTAGTAGATTCTTGATCTAATAAAAGTATTCATTCGGTGATAGATAGCTAATGACTATAATCTATTACAAATCATCAATCATGACCGAACATGGAACTATATTCAGCTGATAGCTGAACATGCAATGTCAATGAATTCAAAAACAAACTACAAGTAGAATACCTGCATTCAATTAACCCGTTAGCTCCCGCGCGCGCGAAACTCGCGCATCCGGCATACCCGCGCTATTTTCCCGCCATTGACATGTTTATGACTTTGTTTACATAAAACGGTTCGCTGACGCTTCTAATGGTGCGAGGCACTTGAAGTTTTTTTTATTGGATTGTTGAATAAACAGACCTTATCATAAAATGTAAACAATACTTGTGTTACGAGAGTTGAATTCTAATCAAATGCTGTTATCAACGATTTGGCGGGAATAGTATTTGTTCACGTATTAGGTTCATTTCTGATAAAACCACTGTATCAATTTACACGAAAATTTGCATGTTATACTATGAATATACAAGTAGTTTAATAACAGTGTTTTTTTTGTAGAGTCCGATATAATATTTTCCTATTATTCATTCTCAAACTTCATAACACGAAAACCAAACCAAGTAACGGCTTTTTCAAATTACGTTACTGCGTTTGCGTTGCGTTTTGTGATGCGTTTTTTTTCTAATACTATGTAATAAATACCTAACAATAAATAAATACCTTCAAACTGTGTTCAAACACACAGAAAGTCACATCATTCACCCTCACAATAACAATGTAAACAAAACCGGTTGACCTTGACAAGAAATGTCATAACGTAATAATTTTTCAAAATATTTATCTAAAACGATGTTATAATGACGTAATAACAACATAGTAATGAATATATAAACACAACTTAACACATAAACAAACACGAAACTAATTAAAACACACAATATCAACAAATTGTCGTCCGCCGTTGACAAACATAAACATGCAAATAAAAACATTTTTTTTAATTTTTCAAAACAGTATTTCTCTATGGAAATGTTTGTAAAAGTACGATACTATCACGCTCCGAGTGTGTAAAAATTTCCACAGGAATATGACGTTTCGTTATGTAATCATTACATAGAGGTTGAAAGAACGCGCAGCCCGAAAGGGCCTTACGAGTCTTTGGCCTTACGGGAAGTGGTCCGTATTCCGTGTTCGCGGTCCGAAAGGGCCTTACGGTAGCTGACGGGAGGCAAACTAAGTAAATAGATGTCAGATTTATAACAAGCTGTCAATGGTAACTTAAACCAACTGCTACCATATCCTACAGTTCAATGAGTGTTGTAGGATCATAAAAATAACAATAATATGCCGACGAAATTTATCTCCACTATTTCAGACAACAACCACAAACTGTGAAACTACACTGAGGGCATCAGCAGGTGCAGACCACGCACCAGCTGTCCAGAATGGCCGTGTCGCCGCGAGAGCGTCTGGCTGCTAAGATGGCAATCATTACTAATTACTTTAGCTAATATTTGGGATTTTAAGTTAGTTAGTTTAGTTAATTCTGCCCTCTATGGGATACATCTTCAACTATGACACTGGGTGTTGGTTTCTATTTTGATTCAGCGCCATCTATTGGCGTCTTGATGGAATCAAACATTTAATAAGTTGCGAGGATCGATTAAATAAACTAATTGTTATGTTTTAATTGAAACTAAGGGTTAAAATAAAAAAAAACAAGGAAGCATTTATTTAATAGCTTCTGGATTGTTGGTCATTTTAACAATTGCAATGATTAAAGTTTTGTCTATGTCTTACATTGCCAAAGATGGCGTGGTTTGAGGGAGATTTAAAATGATCAGTACCAGAATGTTATAATTTAAAATGGAAGCTAAATTGGTTTCAGTATTATATCCCGAACTATAAATTCATATGACTACGAGTATTTAACACAACAAGTTCTAATGAAAACCTTTGTTTGTTTAAATTATTTAAATTGCCAGGAAATGTTGGAAGAAGTAATGAAGCTCCTAATTTAACTTAAGTTATGAGAAATGTTTCAGCATTAATAATTAATAGCTATTGTTTATTGATTACATAATTAATTAATAAGTGTTTTGGTATTGTTTGTAAGTTTTCTTAAATAAGTAATGAAATTCTGTATTGGAATATGGGGTGTTTCCGCCCACTTTAATTGGACGCGTGTGTAGTGCGCGGGAAAGCTGGTGTCAGATTACCTGGCTCTTCATAAGATCAACTGTCCAAGATCCATAAATGACATTCGGGACCAACAGCTTAACTTGCCTGCCGAGGTACAGATGAATCTCGGTATGTCAAGTTGGTCACCCATCGGCCTACCCTTCCCACCCTTGATCATCCTTCCCACCCTTGATCATCCTTGCCACCTGTGCTTATTCCTTCCCAGCCTTGCTCACCTTTGCAAGGTGGCCAGAGGTGAGCAAAGGTGAGAAAAGGTGGCCATAAGTGGGCAAATGTCAAAGTGAGCAAAGGTGGCCAAAAGTGAGCAAAGGTGGATAAAGGTGAGGTGAAGGTGAGGTGGGATCATCTTCGCTCACCTTTGGCCACCCATCCCACACTTGATCATCCTTCCCACCCTTGATCATCATACCCACCCTTGATCATCCTTCCCACCCTTGATCATCCTTCCCACCCTATGTCACTCTTCCCGCCCTATGTCACTCTTCCCGCCCTATGTCACTCTTCCCACCCTATGTCACTTCCCACCCTATGTCACTCTTCCCACCCTTTGTCACTCTTCCCACCCTATGTCACTCTTCCCACCCTTTGTCACTCTTCCCACCCTATGTCGCTCTTCCCACCCTATGTCACTCTTATGTCACTCTTCCCACCATATGTCACTATTCCCACCCTGTCGCTCTTCCCACCCTGTCGCTCTTCCCATCCTATGTCGCTCTTCCCACCCTATGTCGCTCTTCCCATCCTATGTCTCTCTTCCCACCCTATTTCGCTCTTCCCACCCTATGTCGCTCTTCCCACCCTATGTCGCAAGTGGCCCTCCGCACAGAACTTAATAAAATCATTCTATTGCTTTCAATCCAATGCGTCCAAAAACTTCTGCTATCACGAAAGAAAAAAAAGGAATAGAAGGATTTGGGTCTGTGATTGAATAGCCAGAAGAGAAAATCTTAGGGCAAGTACTCGATTGCTAGTAGAAATGCGTGAAACCGCAAAGAAAAAAAAAAGAAAAATGTGCAAAGAGTACCCATGTAAAAACTACGTTGCTGCGAACTGATCCACCCACGCTACAGGTAGCATGCGCCAAAATCGCAAGACGGTCGATTTTTTAGTACCTATATCTAAACAGGGTGTAAAAAGACACATCACATAGCCGTCTATGCTCGCATTCAGTACATCTAACAAAGTAGCTTTGCGCAAAAGTTATTGCTGGGAAACGACTTTTATTTTTAACCGACGAAATAAAAAACTTTTCAACAAAAAAATTAACCGACGAAAAAGAACTAAAAAGCAAAAAATAAATAAACCTTTTAAGTCTTGAGTAATGAGCTTATTTACCTACCTACATAAAATATCAAATTTTATATAAACTAATTTTGAGTCGGCGCCAAACAACAATCTGATTATTAAATGTCTAAATTTTATAAGTACCTACTTACAAATGAAGAAGGCTGTAAGTACTCGTAGGTAATTAATCATTTTATTAATTGGCGCCGACTCAAAATAGTTTACATAAAATTTGATATTTTATGTAGGTAAATAAGCTCATTACTCAAGACTTAAAAGGTTTATTTATTTTTTGCTTTTTAGTTCTTTTTCGTCGGTTAATTTTTTTGTTGAAAAGTTTTTTATTTTATGATTTTTTGTGGCTCGCATCATCTTTTAACACTCTGAGGCTAATTTCTAATTCTTCATCATTCCTCTTGCCACTGAGCTGATGATATAACAATCCTTCCATGAAGTTCCCAGGATATTGACCAGTTGAGGTTACCTCCAATATTGTAAAGACGTCTTTTCGTCAAAGCATATTAAGTGGTATTTGTCACTAAAACCAGTTTTTATATCTGACTTCTATTGTTTAGGAAAGGTATGGTTTCCATCATCAGCTCAGTTTCATGATGTGATGGTTCCTAAATGCAAATACCTGATTCAGTTATGAAAAGTAAACAGAAACAATATTCGTGCCCAATTTTCGAGGTTCTCTCTCAATTTTTTCAGGATCCCATGATCAGATCCTGATGTCCTCGACATGGGACCATCCTTGAGGTATACCCTATCTAAGAAAAAAGAATCATCAAAATCGGTTCATAAATAACGGAGTGAGGGCCGAACATACATACCTACAGAAACGCTAAACGTGCCCACAATTTTCGAGGTTTTCTCTCAATTTTATCAGGATTCCATTGTCAGATCCTGATTTCCTTGACATGGAACCACCCTTAAGGTATACCCTATCTAACAAAAAAAGAATAATCAAAATCGGTTCATAAATGACGGAGTGAGGGCTGAACATACATACAGAAACGCTAAACATGCCCACAATTTTCGAGGTTTTCTCTCAATTTTAGCAGGATTCCACTGTCAGATCCTGACTTCCTTGACATGGGACCACCCTTGAGGTGTACCCTATCTACCAAAAAAAGAATAATCAAAATCGGTTCATAAATGACGGAGTGAGGGCTGAACATACACAAAAAAAAAAAAAAAAACATATATACGGTCGAATTGAGAACCTCCTCCTTTTTTTTCGTCAGTTAAAAAGGAGGAGGTTCTCAATTCGACCGTAGGTATATATATTTTTTTCTTTTTTTTTTGTGTATGTTCAGCCCTCACTACATTATTTATGAACCGATTTTGATAATTCTTTTTTTGTTGGATTGGGTATACCTCAAGAATGGTCCCGTGTCACGGAAATCAGGATCTGATAATGGAATCCTGATAAAATTGAGAGAAACCCTCGAAAATTGTGGGCTCAAATAGCGTTTCTGCATCTATGTTCAGCCCTCACTCCGTTAGTTATAAACCGATTTTGATAAGTCTTTTTTTGTTAGATAGGGTATACCTCAAGAGTAGTCCCTTGTCAAGGAAGTCAGGATCTGATGATGGAATCTTTATAAAATTGAGAGAAACCCTCGAAAATTGTGGGCACAAATAGTGTTTCTGCTTGTATCTCTGTTAGTTATGAACCGATTTTGATAATTCTTTTTTTGTTAGATAGGGTATACCTCAACGGTGGCTCCATGTCAAGAAATTCAGGATCTGATGATGGAATCCAGATAAAATTGAGAGAAACCCTCGAAAATTGTAGGCACGAATAGTGTTTCTGCTTGTATGTTCAGCCCTCACTCCGTTTGTTATGAACCGATTTAGATAATTATTTTTTTGTTAGGTAGGGTATATCTCAAAGGTGGTTCCATGTTAAGGAAACCAGGATATGATGAGGGCATCCTGATAAAATTGAGAAAAACCCTCGAAAATTGAGAGCACAATAGTGTTTCTGTTTACTTTTCATAACTTATCAGGTATTTGCGATTAGGAATCATCATATCATGAAGTTGAGATGATGATGGAAATCATACCTTTGCTAAACAATTACTTAGAAGTGCTTTGAAGAAAAGACGTCTTTACAATATTGGAGGTAACCTCAATTGGTCAATTATCCTGGGATCCTCAAGGAAGGATGGTTACATCATCAGCTCAGTGGCAAGAAGAATTATAAAAGTTTGAAATTAGACTCTGAATATTCAGAGTATTAAAAGATGACGCGAGCCAAAAAAAAAAAACATAAAATAAAAAACTTTTTAATAAAAAAAATAACCGACGAAAAAGAACTAAAAAGCAAGAAATAAATAGACCTTTTAAGTCTTGAGTATTGAGCTTATACTTATAAACTAATTTTGAGTCGGCGCCAAATTGTAAAATGATTAATTAGGTACTTACGTAGAGCCTATTTGATTTCTACGTACTCGTACATATAAAATTTAGATGATTAATCAGATTGCTCAAGACTTAAAAGGTCTATTTATTTCTTGCTTTTTATTAAAAAAAAACTATTTTTTGTTGCACGCAATGTAACGCGAACCCAGGCAAGTGGAGTTAAACCCCGCCCCTTCGCTTTAAGCCCCGTAGGTACTTGTCAGATACGTTTGATATTCATTGCGTTTTTGTAACTTCAAATGCATAATTTCGAAAATTCGAAAAAAAAAACGAAAATTCAGCTAAAGTTTGTTTGGAAAAAAGTTTAGTAATTTTTGTTTATAATATACTTTGGATTAATTTTCGTAAAAAAGCAAAAAAAAATTGCGACTTTGACCTTCGATATCTCCAGAACCAGTGCATTCACCAGTATGGTCTAGTGGAAAAAGATGATCTAAATAATGGGTAGAATATGTGGCTTTCAGCTTCGGAAACTGTCTTTTTACTCCCGATATATATAAATAAGCATGCTTATTTCTAGCAAAGTGCGTAGGTACCTACCTACACACATGTTACTAAGTAGCAATTGATCATTTATGGCATGTTTTTGTGCTAATAATGAGCATGTCGAATAACAAATTGAAAATTGAGAAAACGCGATCGTTTAATGGCGCGTGGGGTGAATTCACAGAGTTTTCAGCATATTTCAATGTACAATAACTTCTTTCTCCCGTGAGCCCTTGAGTCAATTGAGAAACGTGCCAAGAGGATCATCGGCAATGATAGACTCGTTGAGTCAAAACTCCAAAGTCTTGAACATAGACGCCGAGTTGCTAGCCTGTCGGTTTTCTATCGATTACATTTTGGGGAGTGTGCGACGGAATTGCATGATTTGATTCCGCCAAGCCCGTTTCATCTAAGGACCACAAGACGTACGGCGAAGTGCCACCGGTTCATGGTGGACATCCCATCCATACGCACAAAGCGTTTTGAGAAAACATTCATTGCACGTACAGCTAGAGAGTGGAATTCTCTACCGGAGTCTGTGTTTCCTGTAAGATACAACCTGGGAGTCTTTAAGTCAAGAGTGAATAGGTTACTTCTAGGCAAGCGTGCTCCATCTTCGACCGCATCATCGCTTAACATCAGGTGAGATAGTGGTCAAACGCGAGCCTATCAAACATAAAAAAAAAAAAAAAAAAAGAGCTACAGAGTTGTCGCCATACAAAATATACTTGCATTTTTTAAGACCTTTCGAATGGTACTAGTCTCAATTTGCTACAAGGTGGGTACGTTTTGTTCCATGTTCTGTTATGTATTGGGATAGTGTAAAGTCCAGTTCACTTGATGCAACTAGCAACAGTAATAATTGAAGGAACCAGTTTCTGTTAAGGCGCTATTACCTGCCAATGACCTTGAGTGGTTCTGTGTGACAATGAGCTTGCGTGTTTTGTGCTGAGCTCACGTAACGCGTCGTACGTCCACTCAGTAATAGGACTCGCCCATCGAGGAGCGCTGTCCGAAATGTCTAATTTCACATTATTAATTTATTGCACATAAAACAACAGGTATTAAACTAAAACACTGAGACTAAATTATAAATAATTAAATGATCTTTAAATTGGTGAAGGTTTCATAAAAATACGCTTTATAGTTTTTGCGTGATTCTCAATTTTTTATCCGCGTTATGGGTGGCATACCGGTACCATAAGGGTATAGCAACCAAGTTCTTATTTTTCACTTTTTAGTTGTTAGACCCCAGAACTTAAAAACCCAATAAAATGGAACGTGGAATTTAAACATACTCGTAATTGGAGAAAATCAAAACGTCATCTATATATAAGTACGTATTTTTCGTTTTAGTTCAGTTTTTCAAAAAGCGCTAAAGCAATTTCGATAAAATTTATATATGGGACCACCTCGGGAGTACATTCTTTCGGGTAAAAAAAGAATTTTGAAAATCGGTCCACAACTGACAGACAAATCAGTGGACATACAAAAAAAAACATACAATCGAACATTATAGAACCTCCCTTTTTCGAAGTCGGTTAATAACTTTAATTTCGGAAGTCGGTGTCAATTAACGAAGAAATAAAATATAAACACCGACTTCCGAAATTAAAAATATTTTTCAATCCTTTCTTTTTTGGAAGTCGGTTGTATTTTTTGTTTTTATCTTTTTGCTAATTGATTACCTACACATTCATTAAAAACACCATAAATAACATCCGATACCCAATAAAATTGCCTATAAACATGTAAAAAATTAGACATCTATCAATCAGTATTAAACAAAAGGTGTACCTAGGAGACTGAATGTTTTGTTTTTAATTGTTGGACACAAAGAGAATTAACTTTAGTCATTGGTTGGACACTACCAGTTATTCTGATGTGTGCTATATTACTGTAAAGTTTCATCAAAATCCGTTCAGTCGTTTTTGCGTGAAAGAGTCACAAACATCCATAAATCCTCACAAACTTTCACATTTCTAATAATATTAGTAAAATTTGGTGAAGTAATAAAGCGTTAATTTTCGTTGCTGGCCGTACCTACTTACCCCTCTGAAAATAATCTTGTTAAATAAAACAAAATTGCAACGCTAAATAAATTTTATTTCATGTCAATAGGTTTTTCACACTCAAATTATAATAGTACAGCCTATACTTATTAACATCGAATCTGTCTAGCATTAGTAGAATTTTAATATCACGGAGCAGCAAATAACAAGGATGTGCATGTTCATCAATTAAATTACAAGTGCATACATTGTCTGTTACCAAATTACGAAGGTATCTTAGGTATTTTAATATAATTATATTGTAAATAATCTTTTATCTAAATTGCTGGTTCAGCGTCATGGCTGAAGGTGTTTAAAATAACGTTTAGTAGAGCCACACCCAATTAAGAACAGTGCGACTGAGGATTTATTAGGTGTTATATTTTTTCACCAAAGTTTAATTTAATTTTAATGAATAAAAGTCCCGTCCCTGACTCTTGGCTTCATAGGACGGACGGTGCTTCTAAATTGAGAACGATGACGATGCTTCAGCAGGGCATCGATTTTTACAAAATCTTGTGGGTAGCTTTTGCTGTCTATAAAACAGGTAAAACAAGAAGGAGATGGATAGAATTAAAAACTACCAATTTATTTTTCATGTAGGACGGTAAGCCGCCGACCGACTAGAGCTTGCTGCCCTTGCTTTGAAGGCTTGTTGAGCACCAGAGCACCGGGACAATGCAAAATATATGATAGATTTAGAAAACGACAAGGTGGCTGGCTGCCCGCCACCAGTTACTCGCTTGCTCTTATTTTATCTGCTTTAAAGAATAACAATGTTTTCGTAGTTTAGAATAAGTCAGTGCCCAAGAAATGCCATTAGATAAGTACTGAAATTTGATTTAAATTTTACAAATTATTATTAAAAAGACAATGCATGAAATGCATGAATGATACTGCAAACTAAACATCACTTGAAAATATCCATCTGTTTAACAATAATTTTCATCCTTCGATAGGTAATGTTTAGTAAGATTATAATTATATTATGGACAGGTTCAACCTTGATAAATCACATAGGGCGCCAACGAAACCACGCAAATCACGTCGTCACACAACGATACTACAAATAAATCATTACTCACATTGTCTCCAACACCAGAACACTCATTATAATAAATAGACAATTATACTACTTTGCAAGGAATTTCATTGCAATCAATTCGCATACTCAATCTTAAATTCTCGCACATGTATCTTGCAAGAGCCATGACGCGAAGCACCTCAAAAATATGTAACTAATAATATTAGTCCATTGCTGGCTATTGATACACGTTGATTATAGCGACATAGGTAGTTATAATTATTTCACAATCAGTAGTTTCGTTTATTGTAAGTGGTATGGTTGGTATTTTATAAACTAAGTAGGTATGGTTTTATTGACTTGGTGTTGATTTACCTATTACTTAAGGTTTTAACAGAATTATTTTTAACGACTTTAATGTGAAATAGTGCAAAGCTCTGGGCCTGCAGTATCGACATTGATAGCGAAACTTACGTTAGCTACCGATCGCTAAATTACTAGCCGTTAAAAAACTCCCTCATTAATTTGTGAGGAAAAATTTTAGATCTTAGCCTGAAAAAATAATTGATTTTCTTGAAATATGTACAGAGACGGCGTAAATTTTAACTATCAAGCACTATTTTTCATGAAAACTTATAATTTATTTAAACGTTAGAACATTAAAATTTAAATAAATTATAAGTTTTCATGAAAAATAGATTTATTTAAACGATAAAACATATTATTAAAATTTAAATAAATTATAAGTTTTCATGAAAAATAGTGCTTGCAAGTTAAAATTTACGCCGTCTCTGTACTTACATATTTCAAGAACATCAATTATTTTTTCAGGCTAAGATCTAAAATTTTTCCTCACAAATGAGGTAAGTAGTTTTTTAGCGGCTAGTAAATTAGCGATTGTTAGCTGACGTAAGTTTCGCTATCAATGTCAAGACTGCAGGCCCTGGGTAATTGCCCTGTCTTTACAAGATTAAAATTTCATAAAAATAATAAGACCAGGGGAACCCCTGCTCTTATTATTTATACGAAAAAAAAAAGGTTTGCCGTTAATTTAATGGGTTAATGAGCATTAAACCTTAGTGTGATATTAGTCCACTCGGGACTGAATTAGGTAAAACTGTAAAGAACAATGGGCAGAATGGGCCCAGCGTTGTAGCACTTTCTTACCTACTGTGAAGCCCTGCGACTCACTGGTGAGTTTGATACAAAAAAAAAATATTAAAGAGAAAAAAAAAAAAAAATCGGCTGTCGACCCGGGTTGTCGTCGGGGTTCAATTTGACAACCCGGATTTGGCCGCGGGGGTTGAAGGGTTAAAATGAAGATCCAAATGGTCTCAACATTTTATTCTATGGCAGCATTACTCTAATAAATCAAATAAAAAAGTTACAGCGGTTTCAAAAGTCCAATAATTACCGTTACAAATGCTAATATTATGACCTAATGATGCCCGTACATGATTTATATACATTTACGTTGTTTTAATAAATTATTAAATAGCATTTATAAACTATTAGAAAGACATGAAAAAAGGACAACTCAGGATTGAGTAGGACAGAACACGCACTCGTATTGTTGAAAACCGGTCAGTAGTTGAGCAAAACGTAAACCGACAGCGAGCATCGTTTGTGACATTGACGAATGAGTCAATAAATGTGTTCCCAATACTCACAGTCACAGATGAAGACATTTTTTATTCAGCTTGGGAACATACCATTTAAGTATGGCACGTTCGTACGTCAGCGAATACGCGTTTACAACATACAGGTGTGTAACTCTTGGGAGGTTCCTGTTCAGGATGAGGTTCAGGAAAAGCCCGGGCGATCCACACAATGGTGACAACTATTGTGTGGATCGCCCGGAGGATACGGTGGAGGTCTGTCCCGCTTGGGCGAAGCACCGCCGTATCCTCGTGGAGGCGATCGGCGATAGCGACCTCTCGCGTCCGGCCCTGGTGCAGGACATGGTAAGGACCGAGAGAGGATCAATGGGAAGCTGTCACCTCCTTCTGCGAAGAAGTAAAGCTCGCGAAGGAGGAGGCAGAACGCGTGTGGGAGACGCAACGGAGACGCCCTGGGCGTCGGGAGTCGCAAGCCAATTCCCGGCCTCCGTAGGCGCGGACTTGCGGACGGCGCGTAGTGGGTAGCTCGCCGCTCGATAAGGACAAGGCTCGAGTGGACAGCGCGTAGTGTTCAACACGCGCCTCAAAGAGATGTCAGCAAAAACTGACGGGGCTGCTAGGACCGATGCCTATCTGGGTCGCGGATAAATTCGAAAGAGAGTTACCGCGGCCCTGACAAAAGCAACTGAAGGAACAGGGATGGGTTTTATTCAGAGAAAGTCTGACACGCCCTCCGCAAAAAAGAGTGTGTGTAACTCCCAAGTCCAAAGATGACAGAATATGAATTAGCAACGGACAACAGCACGCTAGAGAGAGGTCATATTGTATCACGACATAGGTCAAATACGGCATATTATACCTACATATTGATCAACTCCAATGGTCAGGGTATTAACGCTATCCAGCCATCTTATTGCTCATGCTTAACAGGAATGAGGACTGTTGGAGCATGCGCCCATGTCATCAGTATTTTATGATACTTCGGTATTGGAAGGCATTTAGAGAACTTTGTCGGTCCCGTAAGTGCCTGGGACGACAGTATTATTGACAGCGACAATACTCATTAAGACAATTCTTTAGTATAGTTTAGTAAGAACCTTAACCTTTTTTTTCTGAGAAGGGGCCCGTATCCAGCAGTGGGACAATAATCGGCTGATTATGTTATAGTTTTGTAAATAAAGATGTTTCATTTTCAAAAGTATTTTTACAAACATATCCCAATACCGAAATAAAGAAAATAGTTACACCACTTATTCACTAAACTAAACTTTTAGAGTCCAAGGCGACACATAAAAGAGAAAAATGCATTCCAACTGGCAACTTGTAGATACACATACAATTAGGTATGCGCACCATTAGGCCATAATATTTTAGCATTTTTAACGGTAATTACTGATTATTTGGAACAGCTATAACTTTTTTTTTAAGTCATTAGAGCTGTGCTGTCATTGTCTGGTCTTCAGCTGCATCCGGTTAGACTGGAAGCCGAACCCAAGATAGTTGGGAAAAGGCTAGGCAGATGGATGGAGAGCTGTGCTGTCATATAGTAAAATGTTGAGATTATTCGGATCTTCATATTAAAGGTCCGTATAAAGTTGCCCATTGTTCTTTGCTCATTTTTCAAACTTCTTTACTAACGTTCGCTACACCTTTGTTTCTGTTACTTATTGTCTAACGCACCTATTATGATTTCATTTTAGATTAAAAAAGCGCGCCTACACTAAAACATTGTAGAATTTAAGTACCTACCCAAACATAATGCACAGAATAATTTCGCAAATTATAAATATAACGTAGCTATTAATTGCAGTTTTTGGACGACAAATAATAATGAATTAAGGTGGAAGCGACAGCCCGCGAAATTCAAATTTTCTTACGTTTTTTTTGCAATTTGCAGGTCAGTATCAGGTTGTATTTCAATCCCGAGAGAGTTGTGTGTGTGTGATGATTTTAATGATTACAGTTCTGTAAATACGTACGTACTTTCTACGACCGCAAATCATATTTTGACCATCATACAACCTGATACTGACATGCAAATTACAAAAAACGTAAGAAAATTTTAATTTCCCGGGCTACCCTGGCGCTTTCACCTTAAGTAATCTATTATCAAAAAAAATATTAACTTGCGAAAATAAACTCGCAATAGCAAACCAACCCAACATGCTGTTGCAGCAAGCATACCTAGTATTGACAGCTGAACAACGAGTGCGATTCGGTGAGCCTCGTTTTATTATTCGATTGTTGATTTGAGTATGCTGTCACCGGATAACTGCAAACACCGAAAGATTGTAATAAATCTTGCGAGTGTAAACTCTCGATAGATTATGAATAGATCTTTTCAAATACAATAAATCTCGTCCAAATTTGATCATTTAAAATGTATCCGAGGCTCATTCAAACTTTAAAAGTAGAGTTAACAAATTATACGGAATTTTTCATCAACTAAGTGTTTACAATTATCCGGTGACATCAACACAATTTACGGCTCAAAATTGCACACTGCACATTCAATAAAGTCATCAATTTATTGCTTTGTATCTAATTAAACTCAATAATTGATTTAAGTGTTTCCTTACAAACCTGTTTATCTATTTAAAATGTCTAAGAAAATTATATAGTAATTTTAAGACAAACATGAGAAGGTTGGTTTTAAGAGCATAGGTGATTTGATAGATTATTTTAAATACAGCAAAGAAACTTGACTATTATGGTCAGACTTAAGGGTCGTAGGCAAAAGTTTCAGAAACGGCCGTTTTTGGTACTTTTGCCTACTACTTTGGATACGAAACATTCCGAGACCTGTTTTAACAACGTAAAAATCCTCTTTGTAACAAACGTGAAGTTGGATTTTTTAATATTTATTTTCTGTGTTACGCTACGATTTATTATTCAATGAGGGCGCCACTGGACCGTTAGTAGGGCCTTAAGTTTGTCCGTAGTTCTAACTATACTTATTTTCTTTAAAACAAAATCAAATCTAATGTGAAAATTAAATAATGGTCAGCTTGGTGACGTGTTAAATGCTGGAACATAAGTAGTGGATTGGATGTTATTTTAATCTTTATGAATTTAAACTTTAAAGTAACTATATCCTATTTCTTTACTGGATAAAGGGTATTTACCGCGCACATTGATAGATGTTTTTAAAGAATGGTAGATGTTCTCAAATTTTGCAGTAGGTTTATGCCAACATTATTTTTTTTAAATGCCAGGTTTGAATATAAGTTTATTTTACATTTTTAAGTGTTCAATAAATCACTATGTGTGATTAAAAAATAATGAGCTAACCGATTAGTCCAATTTGATTAATTGACATTTAGAAAAACCGAGCGATATACCTACCGACTTTTTGGCGGGTACCTGCTTAGAAAAGCAATTACCAATTCATGTGCGCACGAAAACAGTTAGATAGGTAGGTACGGTATGATCTACGTATTACTAAATTGATGACGTGCAAATTGAATTTGGTCAATTCAGGTAATCAAGTATTTAACATTTTGAAAACATCATCAAATTGCAATACCTACAAAATGATTTATGGTATCCAAGGGTGAAAATCGGAAGCAACCCGTGCAAAACGTGATATTGGTGCAAGCCAACTACGATACTTTTAAACGCACAAAGGGAAACTGTATACCTACAGGGAAATTAATTTATGACAATATTGGTAAAATAGGTAGGTAGGTAAGTAGTCACCTATTTCTTGTTTATCATTTGTGAAAACTAGGCAAAAAGTTTTTTTATAAAATATACCATTGTGTAAATAACTATGCCACATATCGATAAAAATTGACTCATTGGGATAAGATGTTGTGTCTCCGAAAAATATTCATTTAAATGTAATTTGTTGTTAGAAATAACACACATTAACAATGCTTAATCTACCACCAACAATCGACATGCATTTAAATTAAAACCAAACAACAAATGGCCAAACCAAATAAGTTAATAAAATAAGCAAAGTCAAGCGAAAACATACACAAGAAAACAATACCAATACCTATAGTTACCTATCGACAATATTTTCGGAATATTCTATAGGTGCGTAATAAATTAAACACTGTCACTTACGGAAAGATATTAAAATTTTCAATGCATTGAGGAAGTGGAAGACTTTCGTACAATGGTATAAAAAATGTTGTAACGTTTACATCTAACATTCGTTTCACCGTTTCGATAACACATTTGCCACGGATACTTTTATTCGTAAGACTTTGTGAGTTTAGTAGGAAGTAACAATATTATGCAATACACGTGTGCAATTATTACTGCTTGATTAAAAATTAACTTTTACCATACGTTAACAGCCTGCTCTTTGGGTTTAATATCTTGTTTGTAATAAATGAAGGTTACTAATATTGAGGTCTGAAAGGTTTAGGCTTGGAGTAGTTGCAGCAGAGGGAACACATCAATGTTAATGTCAGAATCATTAATAAACTGAAGTTTATCATATCTAAATTAACTTGAACCATTCGTTTACGCCAAGTTTTCGCGGTCACACTATGGAAGCACTACTGCAACATAATCGCGAACAGTCCCGTGATCCCGACAGGTTTCGTTTTTACAACTTTCTCTCCATTGTTTGATTTAGTAACTAGTTGAAAAGATGGATTTTAAAGTAGACATATACCTAACCTACTTATAAACTATTTTGTGTACTTAAGGTGGAAGCGCCAGAGTAGCCCGCGAAATTCAAATTTTCTTACGTTTCTTGCAATTTGCAGATTAGTGTCAGGTTGTATCTTGGTCAAAATTTGATTATATGATGAATGTCATGATTTCATGATATACTTACATTTGACATCAATTCTAACTGAAAGTGTTGTATTGATGATTTTAATGATTAAAGTTCTGTAAATACGTAGATACTTGCTACGGCCGCGAATCATATTTTGACCAACATACAACCTGATACCGACCTGAAAATTGCAAAAAACGTAAGAAAATTTGAATTTCGCGGGCTACACTGGAGCTTTTACCTTAAATGATCGCTTTTTAACCGACGAAAAAAAAGGAAGAGGTTCTCAATTCGACCGTATATATGTTTTCAATCAAGGATGTTCAAAGCAATATCGTCGCTTATCGAACAACACCACTGAAGCCGAATATTGGCGGTTTTTAGGGTTCCGTACACAAAGGGTAAAACGGGACCCTATTACTAAGACTTCGCTGTCCGTCCGTCTGTCTGTCTGTCACCAGGCTGTATCTCATGAACCGTGATAGTTAGACAGTTGAAATTTTCACAGATGATATATTTCTGTTGCCGCTATAACAACAAATAGGTACTAAAAACAGAATAAAATAAATATTTAAGGGGGCTCCCATACAACAAGCGTGATTTTTTTGCCGTTTTTATAGATAATGGTAGGTAGGTTCGGAACCCTTCGTGCGCGAGTCCGACTCGCACTTGGCCGGTTTTTTTTTACTTTTAAAAGACTCTTTGTCTCAGATCGAACTACTATCTTTAGGGTCAACTCGCACCGAAAGAGCGCCGAAGGGCAGCGCAGTTTCAGTGTCATATGAATTTTAGCTTTATTTTCATTACTACAATACTTATTATCGCATGAGAAACTCGAGTCGCCTCGAGTCGCGCGAATGCCCGCGGCGCCGCCGCGCGACTCGAGTTTCTCATGCGATAATAAGTATTGTAGTAATGAAAATAAAGCTAAAATTCATATGACACTGAAACTGCGCTGCCCTTCGGCGCTCTTTCGGTGTGAGTTGACCCTTAGGCGATCAGCCAAACACAGGCCAGTGTTCATATAGTTGTCACAGCGCCAGCGCGCCTATACATTAGTTACAATATTTATTTTTTTAAATTTTTCACTCCACTGTAAATTTAGTCAATCAAGATGACTTACGTTACGTGGTGTTGTATGATATTGATAAGTGACGATATGCAGCTATGATACCTATGGTGATGTTGTGATATGTACTAAAATCTCAGAAAATAATATTTATGCATGCAATGTACAAAGATAAATTAATAATGGAAAGCTAGGTTTTTGAATAAGTAATCTAGGCCCTCAGGACAGTGTTTATGTTTTGGGTAGGTTAGGTATGGATGGATATACCAATCACTATATTCATTAATTATAAGGGTAGGCTTCAAATGCGAATATTCAAAGACAAAATTCAAGCTAACGACATACCTATTGATAAATTATGTACCTAGTAGGTACCCACGCAAGAGCAAATATGCCTTTTTCCTTCGACTCAATCTAGCTGATTTAGAAAATAATAATATCTTTTCCGAACCATGATTAACTATTTAACTGTTACTAATATTAGATAGGTACATCAAATGAAGTATAATGTAAGTAAATAACATCTAACATAAAAACTACCATAAATATTATAATTTTATACAAGAATTTACAAGAATAAAATGTAATGCAAGTGGAATTAGATAGTCTGTTTGTTTTTTTTTTTAACTAAGTACTTATTACAATTAGGCAAGTTATTTTTGTACTTAATAGTTTGGGTAACGACAACTACTAATTTTGCTTATTTATATACCTGCTTACAAGGTATTTTGAAACAACTGAGAATCTGAAAAGAGGTAGGTAGGTACTAATCATTATGAACAATTTTTACTATGGAACGAAACCTTGGTCGTGAATTAACCATTTACTTGTCTCATCAACCAGCAAATAATTACGATAATGAACCCCCTATGTTTCCTCCACCCACAACATTCATATGATCAGTATCGGCAAACGAAAAAACGCTCGACCACTTGCTATTATATTTTTTTTATGTAGTACGTGTGAACTGAGGGACCACACTGGTATTTCGCAAAATAAAAATCGTAGGATTTAGTAGACTTAAAACAATTGTAAAACAAATCTGGGACTTAGTCTGGGAAAATCTTTAAAAAGCTCAAACTTGCTTGCGTGACTCGACAAAAATATTTCATAATTATTTGTTTAGGTATAAAAATTCGCGCACTATATAAACCTAGAAAAAAACCTAGTGAAACTCCACAGAAGATGGAAAACGATTTAATTTTTAATTTTTTATCGATTTTTCCTTACTTAATATCTGCGAAATTCCGCTAGCTAGCACAATTTGACCTTGTATAGGTGGGCTGTAATATTATTACTTTTTATTTTATAAAAAAAAAAAAACAAAAAAAAATACCTAAGTACTTGTTTGAAGTACGTGAATACTTACCTATACTGAAATTTAGGGACCAGCTAATTTTCTGTTGCGATTTCAGCGTTGGTCCCATAGAAAAAGTTTTTCCTAATGACGCGTACAATGACCCCATTTCCGGGTTCAGTCATTTATGCATGAACGGTACCCCAATTGATGCAGTTGTACACCGTTACGGTTTTACTTACTTTTTATTAAGTATAGAAAAAACAAAAAAAAATACTAATGAATAAATAAAATGAAATTTAGGGACCAGCTAATTTTCTTTTGCGATTTCAGCGTTGGTCCCATATAAAAAGTTGTTCATAATGATGAGTACAATGACCCCATTTCCGGGTTCAGTCATTTGTGCATGAACGGTACCCCAATGATGCAGTTGTACACGGTTACGGTTTTATTTCGCTCAACGAGTAGTAAACAAATGGAGCGCTAACCCTTTACTTGTCTCATCCATCAATCAGCAAAGAATTACGATAATGAACCTTATGAGTTTCCTCCACCCACAACATTCAAACAGTATCGGCAAACGAAAGAATGCTCGACTACTTGTTATTATTATTTTTTATGTGCGTGTGAACTTAGGGACCACACTGGTATTTCGCAAAATAAAAATCGTAGGATTTAGTAGTAGACTTAAAACAATTGGAGAACAAATCTGGGAATCAACACTCAATTGACACAAAATTTGAGGAAAATACATGAGGCGTACATTAAGAAAAGTCTTTAGTTTGTTGTTTGAAATGTTTCATTTGATTTCAAATTCTTCCATTTCAATTTGATTTAAAATTCTTCCATTTGTATAATACCCCCTAAGTATTTTAAGAATTGTTAAATAAACAAGTGTATGTTGTTAAATAATGTAAAAATAAATATATTTTTGTCTTAATCTGTATTGAGTCACATTAAATGTTTAACACTAAAGACCAGTACCTACCATCAATAACATATTTGCCCTACCGGGAATTCTTAGAAATTACCGCTATTTCTTTGTAAACCATCATAATTAAATTGTTATCATAGTAATTACGATGAGTGAACCATCAATAGTATATCTACTTCCGGAATGAGCAAAGACGGTCCCTACCGATTTACATATAGCAAGTTGTTGAGGTGATCATTATTTTCTAATAGTCCCAACTGTAAAAAACCATTTCCTTGCTAGAGACAGCTGTAAGTGCTAAGATTCACCGGATTTAGTTTTGGTTGTAAAGTTGTAATAGATTTTTCAGCAGCAATGAAATCTAACAATGTATATTTAATCTCTTTGGAGACACAATTATTCATAATAGATGTCGTATTCATCTCGTTTAGGTATATACAGTCTTGCAATTTGTACAAACATCCTTCCAATTTCTTCTAAATGTTATTTACATTTTCTATTGGATCAGTGCTCTACAGCTAAGTCTATGTATACCCATTCAGTAAACAATCCCACATTGCTTAGTAACAAAAATATTCTAACTATTTATTTCGTCAAAAATAGACATCTGTCTACAATTTTCATACCCACATCCACTTGAGGAAACATACACAATAAATTTATAATAATCAACATTATTTGTTAAACAATGATAACAATCAATAGATATCTATTTTTTACAATACAATGTATGAACTCTCAACAGTCTGCTGTTAAATCATATCATTAACTATTAATGTACAAAAGCACAGTACACTTATTTCTATTACACTCATAATAGCACTGAAGTTGCGTAAGATCCAATCCAAAGATACTCCGATTTATTGCGTCATTAATTTAATTAACAAAATAAAATATTATTACTTATTAATTTTCCACTGCATTTTTTGCAAAATTGCATCTAGACAGATTTATTCAAGTTTAGTAAAAATGATTGTGAACACCGGTTACAAAAAGATGAATACTTAAATTAGTAAATAACTATGCCAGTGATGTTTTAATATTATAAAATTCTATTTTTCTTTCTAATAAAAAGTTATATAAGCAAAACATTAGATAGTTGCTGCTCTCTTAACCTTTAAGCTTTTGCCAATGTTAATTTAAAAAAATCTTAATAACCATGACAGCTTGAATTCTTGGTAATGGTAACTTGATTTTTTTTTAAAGGCCTCTTTCTTAGGTCCTTTATCGAAATATAACCCTTATTCATAGAAAACTACAGAATAATAATAACATAATAAAATAAATATATTCCATGGGCTACAAAGTGAAGTATACCACGAAACAAAACTCTAATGACATTATTTTTTTATATCCAGATCCTGAAAGACGTTAGGAAACTTATTTTATTTTCAGATGTCATCATTTTTTTTATCAAAATCGCGTTTATTCTTTCTTTTGAGTCAATTATTGAAAAAAAAATATCCAGCCTATACCTTATTATATTATTGCATCAACCGATCACATTGCCAAAAAATATAAAATAATGGAAATAAGTTTATAAGTAGCCAGTGTGTAGCAATGTAGTAAATTAACAACTTTTTATTTCAACGTTTTCCATAATTTACACTACAATATTTTGTTAAACTGTCTTCTTTCTCAATAGCCAATGACAAAAATTTGCGGACCTTTTTCGACGGTCAATAACACACACCAAACATAATTTTGTATGGTGGTGAAGCTTAAAACCTGAGCTGTATTATATCAATTTAGGTACTGTCTATTCTAGATGGTCATTTTTTAGAAAAACAACACCCTGAATTTACTGTTGCTTTGCCAAAACGACAACATCAAAACTTAGAATTTTAGAAAGTGATTGTAATGGTTTTAGATGTTTATTCGATAGATCAACTAAATCCAAATTGTATAAAGAGAATTAAAAAAAGATTGAATTTGTATATTGTTAGGTGATTGGAAATGGAGTAGCACACAATAGCTGCATTGCAAAAAAAAAGTTTACTATTACCTAATTAATAAAAATTCTTTATTGGACTGTAATTTACTTAAGTCCATTATGCCACTATGTGTTTCATAATCTGGATTTTATAAGGTATTACTATAAAAGCTTGATCTTAACATTCTGGATGTGGACGCATTAGCCATTACAACCCAGAACCATGCTTACTTGATTCCTATCTTACTGAGGCATTTGGAGATGTCACTTAAAAATTATCAAGCATTAAATTTTCACCAACCAGCATGTCAACAAAAGTGAAATGATTTCAACCCATCATATTTTTGACTCGACGATAATTTTGTACTTGCCAATGAAAATTAAAGATTAATTTTAATTAACATCTCAAGATACTCAGGGTAAGGATACTTGAATAATGTTACTAAATCAAAAAAGTAAACTGAATGCATAAGGATTATTGTTCAGGCTTCTACAGTAATAAATAGCATTCAAATGAAATAACTATTGCACTGTTTTTGACTAACACAAAAATAAAAGATTAAAAATGATGAAAAGAGATTGAAACTTGGTTAATTATCATTCAATTGACAAATTAAAAAGCACAACAAGAATTATTTCATTATCAATAAATATGTAAATATAACAATTATATTATTTATGAAGTCTGTAATGTACAATCCATGATACTGTAATCTACTTTATTTTAATTATATAAGTTTGAATAAAATCAACGAAACACAAGCAACTCCACAACAAATAAATAACATCAGTAGCAAATTATGTATGTAAACCACTCTCTTTACCATTAGAACAACCCTTTTGTATAGTGTAGATAAAACAAATGATAAAATTATCTAATTGTTGCTACAATCACAGAAATTATTGTGAGCTTTCAACCAGATTATGAATCAAACAGAGTGGCCTTGGGACTGGTGTCTTTGTCCCCATTGACTAGAGGGTCCCTGTGCAGAGTTACCTTGTTGCATCCAAGAGAGGAAGTTGGGTGGAGCTGGTGGAGCAGAGGAAGCTGGGCCAGCAAAGGCACCCTGCTCAGACCCACCGGACGGTATGTTGTTGATGAGACCCCAGCCAGCTGCTTGGTTTAGTGCAGCTGCTACTAGAGCCTGGTTCACTGGTAATCCTCCCATTCCAAGTGGCATGCTGCCACCTTGAGCTTGCCCACCACCTCCAGCGACTGCAGTTTGACCATGTTGTCCTGATAAACTCAAAGCTTGCATGTTAACCATATCCATGTTACGGCTGCTCCACGAGTTATTGTTTGAGGCGTTATGTGGGTGACCATCTTCATAATTCCGTCCTGGCATATTTCGCTGATTGGAACCACTTTTGTTTTGTTTGGGAGAAGCATTGGATACATTCACAGATACACCTTTAATTATGTGATCCTGTCCACAGAGGCTTTGTGCAACCTCAGGATCCAAAAACGTTATAAAGCTGAAAGCTCTAAATGGTTTAGGAATAAACACATCAGTTACTTCTCCAAATTGAGAGAAATATTCTCTCAAATCATTGGCTGTTAATTCTTCTGTACAGCGACCAACAAACACTTTACAGGGCATAGATGCTACTGAACCTTCCTTTGAGTTAGGTATCCGAACATCACACCATCTTCCATCAATCATGTGTCGCTGAGCCAGCACTCTCATCTGAGAGGTATAAGAAGCGAAACGAATGAAGGCAAAACCTTTCGACATTCCGGTTTTAGGATCTCTTTTTAATTGCGCCATCAAAACTTCACCAAATTTCTCGAAATATTCTCTTACAGTTTGCTCTGTAGCCTTCCAAGGCAATCCCAAAACAATCAAGTCAGAGCATAGATTATCGTTTCGCTTATTCTTCATCGCAGCAGATTCAGAGTTTTCGCCCGATTTACGCTTAGTTTCTTTAGGAAAGCTACATACGTATAAATGATTGCCCCATCCTTCTGGGGGTGGGTACAATCTGCCATCTCTTAATCTGATACCCCTGATGTTTTTTGTTTCGGGATGACGATATTTTAGGCCACAACAGCCCGGAAATTGCGCCGACACAGTCGTTAACATCAACGTACCATCATCTTCGATTGGTAATTCTATGGGTTCTTCATTTTCGTCTTCAGCCACGGGCAAGTACTCGAAGGACATTATTTCTTATTCATGAACAGTATTGTTAAAAATTGATAAAAATAAACACAGATATTATACTTAACACTATAAAAATGTACAATTTTTATGTCATATAAATAAATAAAATTAATTAACGTCACCTACGGGTTATGAACCCATTGCAATTTGCAGGTTGAAAACATAGTTCGACAAATAAGTTTTGATCTATTGTAGAGGTGGAATCAAAGGGAATTTGTAGAGTTACAAGTGTCAAATAATGGTAGTCATGCTATAGTAATAGACAACTTTCCAAAATTGACGTTTTACATCATGAATGTTGCCGTTCCTATAAATTACGTCAAAGACAAAAATATTAGATAAGGCTCAAATACACCTTCCTATTTCAAGCGACCCAATTTATGAACAAGCTAAATATGAAATAGGAAGCTAGCGATTCCACTATCCTAAATTGGACTCCTAAATCGGAATCCTAAATCGACAGTGCTGCCAACTCTTACAAATTCAAGCCCCAGACAAAATATCAAAAGTTACTAGAAAGTCTCTAAAACTGATTCTACCAGGAGTGGACCAAAAAAGAAACAGAGCGGACTCAGATTTTTTTCTGGGAAAGGGACCTTGGGCAATTTAATTTACTTTATACATATAAAAATACTAATAGCCTGTTTGTAGCGACAAATTCGCTAAATTGGCAGCACTTAGCTCTAAATCGTGATGATGCGATTACACTATCCTAGATCGTACACAATTTAGGAAGTCAAATCGGGACCTCTCAATCTCACTAAATCGGACACTCGTGCGGATTCTCCTGTTCAATAACTAAACTAAAATTAGAGAATTGCTATTTTTTACTAAAAGGCAGTGCGAGAAAAGGACGGCTATATCTATGCACTAAGTTAGAGATGTCAAACTAGTTTACGCCTTGCGCTTCGCCGTGTTTTTAGACGACATGTTTTTACGTGTACCCTTAATTTGTATGGCAATATTAGTTCAAACTAAATTTGACAGCTCTAATTTACGTCCGTCTCTTTCTTGTTTTGTTAGAGAGAAAAAGATAGCAATAGTTGTTCATAATAAAGATAATTAGTTTTATTTTTCTTCCAATCATTTCTTAATGAGAAGCCGTTCGTTGTCAACCGCGAACTATTCCAAAAACTATAAAACCAAACAACATTCGTCCCCCATTACATCAGCTCTTCAATGAGGCGTCGCGGAGCTCTGGTTATTCTTGTGCTCCGTCCTAGAGCTGCAGGGGTCGTGTCCCTAACCGGAGGAATGGGTTGAGTAGTATTTTGTTCTGGTGGTGTATTGATCACGAAACTGAATGTATCCAGTGGTGATGGCATAGGTGTCCCCGAAGGTGTTTGAAAAGGTGTGTTGACCATGCTGTCTCCATTACTTACCGTTGCTTCCTCAACAGTGCGTGGTCTTATATGGTCTGCGAGCCTCCTTTTAAGAATTCCTTTGGTTGTTTTTATGACGTAAGAGTATCTCTGTGTTCTATTTTCCTCTACCGCTGGTTTAAACGGATTGACACCAGTCCGTACATACACATTGCTACCGTTTGTGCTGAGGAATTCGTAGCTGGTTTTCGGCAGTGATGTTGACGCTGATCTCTCGATGTTGTAGCTTTCTCTTGGTACTAGGGCCTGCATTGTCCAAGATGCAATTCAACTATCTTCCAAACATCATAAATGCTGGAGAATTTAATGTAGTATTGTGAGGAGTATTTCTGTAGGTAAACATAAAATCTCTAAGCTGTTATGTTGTCTGCTACCGATGCGAGTTTTAAACGTTCGTACCAAACGTTCAGCTAATCCGTTGGTACGTAGATGCTAAGGGAACGATCGTAACTATATATGTTGAATTCCTGTGTATCTGCAAAAGTTTTTAAGTCTCCGATGTGAACTGTGGCTATTGTCTGACAAAATGATCTCAGGCAACGTCGTGAATATGTCTGTCAGCTCATCGCATAATTTATCTATAGTTGTTCTGCTCATTGGCCTTACTGCGATCCATTTTGATAGTACATTGCACAAAACCAACTATTGTTTGCCTTGAAATGGTCCCCACAAAATCGATGTGTATTATTTCATAGACGTTGTTATTTTTAGGAATAGACCACGAAAATACTAGCGGTTCTGGATTGTTCGGTCGGTTCTCTTGACATCTAGCTTGCTACTATTATAGTCATCTGTGCTTGACATACGCAACATGTTTGACATAATTATCGATATCTTCTTCAATGGATAGCCACCATACATAAAAAGGCACAAGTGTTCTCATAGCGGATATGCCTGGATGCCCTCTGTGTAGGCATTTGAGTGTTTGTTTCCTCATAGTTGATGGTACAATAATTCTACCTTGCCACATTAGAATCTTGTTTTCTACAGACAGCTCATTGCATTTCTAGAAAAATGCTTTGACCGGAATGTCGTCAAAACTGTAAGGACTCTAATTTGTTTCTACACAATGTACTCTTGTTAATGTCGTATCTCATTTTCGTGTCGCGACTCTTGATAATTTTTTCATTCAAAGCAAGATCATCAAGTTTTGTATTTTGTATGCTTTGTGTTATTTTATGGATAATTGATAACGAATCAGCGAGCACGTTTTTTTCCCCTTTCTTATGTGATGTTATAGTTGTAACTGCCGATTACTAGAGCTAGAGCCCATCTTACAAGTCTGTTATTAGCTACTTTCGGTAAGTTTCGATTTGTTCCTAGTGTGTGAATAAGTGTTTTGTGATCTGTCATTAAGGTAAATTGAATTCCTCATAAGAATTGATTTTTTATTTTATTCCGAATAATATCGCGAGTGCCTCTCGATCGATCAGAGCAGAGTATTTACTCTCTGCTGGTTTCAATTTTCTTGAAGCAAATGCTATCGGCTGTTCAACATTGTTTCTTTTGTGATATAACACAGATCCAACTCCTTTCTCTGAAGCATCACATGCTAAATATAGAGGCAGTTTCTCATTAAATGCTACAAGAGGTTTCGATTTAACAATACATTTCTTGGTTTCTTCAAAAATACTGAGCATGATGCTCAGTCCATTGTTGCTTCTGCCCTGTAAGCGTGTGTAGTTCTGCACATATCCCATGTAAATGTGGTATAAAACGTTCATAGAAATTGACCAGCCCAAGAAACGCTCTTAACTCTTTGGTGTTTGCAGGCGGAGTTGCTTTAAGAATATCTTCAATTTAGATTTCGTTGGTTTTACTCCATGTTTACTAAACTTATGACCAAAATATTCGATTTTTCATCATTTGATAACCTGTTTATGGGTTGTTTCTTTTTCCTAAATGCTTTATAAGCTCTGTCAGTTCTTAAACAACAGCTTTCGAAATTACCTTTCCCATTGGAGGCTTTACAAACGTGGTCTTTGGCTGCACATTCGTTGAACTCATGTTTATCGTACTTTCCACATCTTTTGCATTGCTCTTTGTTGAGTGGACGTTTGCTAGTTCCTGGTCTATTAATATCTTTTGGTTGGACACGTTGTACCATTTTGTTGGTTACAGTTTTATCGGTTACAATTTTATCGTTTTCTGCCATTTTTCTGGACAGGAATATCAAATATTTGTTGAAACATTACCTATGTCTATGGTTTTACCATCACTGTCTTGTTCTTGCAAATCCGGCCATTTTTGTTTTAAATCTATTTCGAGCATGTCATGAACATGATTTAGACCTGTAGTGCTATTCTGTAAAATCTCACCGTGATAACTTAAGTGAAGTGAACGTGAAGTGGGCTGTCAATCCATACAATCAAGGCGGAATGACAGTTCACTTCACGCTCACTCCACCTAAGTTTTCACAGTGAGCTGTTAACAGAATCGACCGGCTGTTGCAAAACGATCACGCAGTTGCCTCTCTAATAACTCGTCTCCATAACCGCAGTCTTTGTTCAATTCCTTCAAGTTATTGCATACTCTTCCATTAACTGGCATTCTTGTCTCACGTATTTCCAGGATTCGGTTAAACCTTTGTAGCGTGTTGTTCATATGTGATACAAACTGTTTTGCCTTTAGATCTTCGTATTACCTATCATCAAAATTTCCAAGAAAAGCAGTTTTGATTTAAGAAAAACTTCTGGTGGTACCTACCTATATTATAAACAGTGGAGCTATTCTGTAAAATCTCACCGTGATAACTTAGGTGAAGTGAACGTGAAGTGGACTGTCAATCCATACAATCAAGGTAGAATGACAGCTCACTTCACGTTCACTCCACCTAAGTTTTCACGGTGAGCTGTTAACAGAATCGACCAGCAGTGTTTCTGAATTACCTCGTACTCATCGCCATAGATTTTACATTTTGTTTCAAAGTAGTCTATGAAGTTGTCGACAGACATTGCGTCCGGATTGAATTTGCTGTGCCCACCCCAGTATGGTTTAGTGCCCACCCCAGGATGTTGGCTTACTGGTTCGAAATTCAAGGCTGGACACTTAAGAGAAATGTGGAAATTCATGTGGCAGTTCACAGTTCATTGTTCAAACATGTAAAACACCCTAAGAGTGGCGTTATGTAGGCTGAATGCCAAGAATACCGCCCCAAAAGTCGACGGCTCACCTGAAAAAGTCTTGGCCTTGGAGGCTCGACTAATGGGGTTCCTAAGTGCGTGCTTTGAGAGGGGCCAGTTCCCACTTCGTTGGAAGACGGGGAAACTGGTCCTGCGGACTCTCCACCCGCTTATCAGCCCATCGTGCCACTCGACGAGGTGGGCAAGCTTTTAAAAGTCACTGCAGACCTCTCGTCGAGCGGCTGGTGCGGCTGGGGTCGGATCTAGCGGAGAGGCAGTTCGGTTTGCGCTTGACGGTGGCCATCATGCGTGTGCAAGCCCTCATGAAGGGGGATGCAGTGGCACGGTATACGGTGTCTATCGATATCGCAAATGCCTTGAATACCTTGTACTGGGGTTGCATCAGGGAGGCACTCCGGTATCACCAGTTGCCTACCTACTTCTGTCGCGTGGTCTAGGCTTATCTGATGGATAGGGCCGTCATCTACCCCAGCACCGGGGAGAGTGGAGCCGGTGAGAGATGTCTTGTGGTATCCCAGAGGGATCGGTTCTGGTGCTGCTTCTGTTGCTGCGCGTCGACCTCCCATAGCGACGCTGACGATACGCTGGTCCTGGCGTAGGGGGGGACGTGCTGGGATCCGGCAATTGTAACTAGAGGTGCCCTGCATAAGTCCGAGGCCATGTGTTTTCATGGTCCTCGGAACGCGCCACAGTCGGGTTCCCAAATAACAGTAGGAAGGGTTCACATCGGCGTCGGGTCGACGTTGAAGTACCTGGGACCCTGGGACTCGTTCTGGACTGGAGCAGGCCGAAAGTCGTGCGGCCCATGGCCCATTACGGGGTACCGGTGCGCGTTTCGTCCCAAAGGGTCATGGCAATCTGGCTGACCCGGGGATACCACACGGTCTTCGGTAAAGCGGCGAGCCTTGCCGAATTGCCGCCATGGGATCTGGAAGAAAAAGTCCTCGCGCACATTTAAGAGTAGCGCGAGAAGGCGAACTCCGCTGAAATCGCGGCACGCTGGACAGAGCGGCGGGATCTCATGACGGCATGGAGTGAGCGACTGCCGCAATCCATTGCTGGGCAGCGCTGAGAAGTGGCTGGAGATGTGCAATGGCGTCTTCACCTTCCACCTGACGCAGGTCCTCACCGGACACGGTTGTTCCGGATTAGGCGGGAAGATACGCCCGGGGTTCACCATTGTGTGGATCGCCCGGAGGACATAACTGAGCATAAGGTGGAGGTCTGCTCCGCTTGGGCGGAGCACCGCTTTGTCTTCGTGGAGGCGATCGGCGGTGGCGACCTCTCGCGTCCGGCCCTGGTTCAGGCCACGGTACGGAGTGACAGGGCATGGGAAGCTGTAACCTCCTATTAGAAGTGTCAAGCTATTTATGAATTATGATGCTAATCGTGTTCACTGACTACAGTAGGGCGTCGACTCAGCTTCATCAAAACATCAGTCATCGCATCTCAGGGGCCGCGCCCCCCCTGGAAAATAACCCTAGATACGCCAATGCTTTATTAGTACCTAATTTCTGAATGTTTTTTAAACTCATAGCTTATGCTTACATGTTTTTTATTGCATTTATCCTTTTTTGTTGCACATCACATAACCATGAAAAGTGAGTACTATTCGTAGCAAAGTAATAGAATTTTGCACCATTTGATTTATTTTTATTTTTCTTAGAAGTGTTCAAGTATCCCGAAATGCAACAATACATTTTCACAAAGTTAAATGTTATTTTTCACTTCTATAATGTGATTATTTTGTAATTTTTAGATGATTTGGATCTGCGCCACCAGGTGGAAGAGTCTTCGTCATGCACGTTCCCTATCTGCTGCTTTAAAATGCAGCTATTCACCCGAGTGGCCACTAATTATAGGTATATCAAATCCATACCTGCAGGCAGCGGGGTTACCCCGAGCTATCTCTAACTATGCCAGAGTAAATCGTTTCAATAGGTTCCCAAAGTTGCCGCGTAGTGGCGACGGCGGTGACACGTCATCGGGCGCAATCGTCCGTGTGTTGTTGTGTCGCAGCGGGGTTGGCGGCTCATCATGAGGTGACATGGGTCGCGCCTGCGGCGAGCGGATGCAGCCGCGGTGTTCATCGAGTTCGTCCGCGGCGTCCGTCTAACGTTTCGATGTCGCAGTCGAGCTTCCCACCAATAATTCTTCATCAGCTGAATCTGCCTCCAAGAGCGCTAGCCTGGCGGCGGCGAGCTCCAATCTCGCTCGGGCTCGCCCCAGGGCTGTGAGGCTGGGAATGATCCGAATCTGTGACGGAATCGTTTGGTGCACCTGTGGGGCCTACTACTGTCGCCAATTCCGTGAAGACGGGCTCCTACCGTTCCGTTGCCGACGGGCGTTGTGCGTTGTGACGGGTTCTTGCACACCGCGAGTCTTCACCATGTCGACAGTATACTATTCCTACCACACTACCACTCTTGCGTAAGCACAAAACCTAAGCTGTGCCCGCCCAAATCCGGCTCGAAAGACCAATGTTGAATAGAGGACTATCTGGCGGCAATGAAACAATATGAACACTACTACCAGATTTATTGTCAACTTACACAGGTTTACAACATAAGCAATTACATACACTGATTTAGGCTAGCATGGCAGTTAAAGATACCGTGTCCTGTAACTGTAACAATACGCGGTTTAAATAACAATACGAGACTAGAACACTCTGGTTTTTGTTGGTTTTCTGCGCGCGGACATAGGACATGGGGGGCGTGGCGAGCAGCACCAGGGTTTAGCCCTGTAACTACGGTGTCTGCTGGCACCCGTAAAAACGGGTGCTTCATTGGGGTGCTTAACTTGGGCTGGGAGGACTTGGGTGACCGCATACGAGAACCTACCAGGCAGGCGATGGAACTAACGCTTGCCGAAATTCTCATAGCAATCAACCATGTTTCTGTTAAGTGTAAAGGATGATTCACGTTACATCGTGTCAGCCCAGTGTAGCATGAATGACAGGCCCGGCCGGCGCACGGTGGATGTGCCCCGGCCGGAGCACGGCCCGGTGGCGACACGGTGTAACGTGAATCATCCCAGTAGGTCAGAACGTATATTCACGGCAGCTAGGCGGTCTATCACCGCCAAGTGAGACCCCCAGTTTGTACTCACGCATTGTATGCGCGAACATGCCACGCATATAATGCGTGAGTACACATGTGTGTGGAGTCATGCGTGTCTGGCTTATGTTACGTGACGTGCCACAAGCGAGTTTTATTATAATTATTATTTATTTTAGCACACGCCACGTCACATTGCATGTACTGTTGTGTAATATCTATATTTGAATAGGCCGCGTCTAGGTGGAGGCGGCCTATTCAGGCATTATTTAGTTGGTAGCGGCAGCCTCCTCCTGGTATATGGCGGCCAGGATAGCCGCCATGCCGTCCAGGATGGCCGTCACCAGGTCTTGGCCTAACCTGATGGCCTTGATTAGGTCCAACAGTAGGCCGGTGGTGAGTCGGCTGAGTTCCGTCAAGCGGGGTGAGGATGTGAGTTGGGAGATGGTGTCAAGGATTGCAGCCTCAGCGGCGGCGCCGCCGCTTTTGAGCGTTTTAGGGACGCCGCTGCTGTTTCGCGGCCTTCAGAGAGCGATTGCCGTCAGAGTCATCAGAGGATATCACACGAACTTTTACGAAGCGGCCTGCATACTGGCTGGATGCTCACTCTGGGACCTGCAGTGCTATTCTGTAAAATCTCACCGTGAAAACTTAGGTGAAGGGAACTTGAAGTGAGCTGTCAATCCATACAATAAAGAGCAAAGACAGTTCACTTCACGCTCACTTCACCTAAATTTTCACATTGAGATGTTAACAGAATCGACCGGCTGGAGCCAAAAGCACTCGCGACACTACCCCGGTGGCGTGAGGAGGTCTACACGTGGGGCGGTGAACTGATGAGATATTGTACCTACCAAGAAACATTTCGATTCTTGCCTCGCACATTCTCGCACATCAGTGTAAAAGGTCTAGCCTTTTACACCAAAGATGGGCCGGACATGGATAGAAATTTTGCAATGCATAAATTATCGCTTATCCTCTTCCGTAACCAAGGCACCCCTGCAGAATACCCCTGGGGGTGCCACGGGTACTTGGTTTCGGACCCTTGACACCCCCAGTTCAATTAATGAGTGCATGGTACTTGTTACTAAAATAAACACTAGTAGGTACTTGGTAATTAAACTATATATACCTACCTTCTAATAGGAAATAAGTAGTCCAATGTACGAAAATATTATTTTCTTATCAAATAATGACTTTTAATACTGATTGCACATCAAATTAACGACGTACGTTGTCCAAGAGCGAGCGAAGCGAGGGAGGGAACTTAGGGCACCCCGACATGGACAGTTGGGGTTCGCTCGCTTTGCTCGCTCACTGTAGCCCCCTTCATCTTCTTCGGGTTAGGTTTCTTTAAACCCTGCAGACAGAAATAGGAGCCCCGCACAGCGGGGCTTCGTCAACATACCTTTCTTACGATTGTAGTTAGCACGTTTCCGGCTGAAACAATTAAATTATTAAATTTGTTAGTGTCAAAAGTGGTTTTAATTATTGATACAACACTAATATCTGGTGGTATCGTTTAAATTTAAAATACCCACCGTACCACCAAAGGTACGGCCAGGGGTACGGTGGGTCTGCAGTGGTCTGTTTCTGCGCTAACTCCCCCTAAAGCACGCACCGGATTTTTAAAGGGTTTTAATTAAAGGTTTGTGTGTATGTCACCGTTGTCCATCTGTCCCATCACTATTCGATTGGTAGATCCATGGGAACTAGAACATAGAACCCGTGGTACCACTGATACACCGATGTATGGATTTGATTACCTGGGGGTGCCACAGGTCCGAATTCAAGTTCCCGTGGTACCCCCAGAGGTGGGCCTATCCCGTCCACGCCTCTCCTCGACGGTGTAAACCACCTTTGTGCTTGAGTTGATTAGCTTAAGGTGGTATTACATGGCCTATCCCGTCCACGCCTCTCCTCGACGGTGTAAACCACCTTTGTGCTTGAGTTGATTAGCTTAAGGTGGTATTACATTTATCCTTTATTTTTGCCCAATATCTACGTCCTATATTTGATCAAATTTCTTTTACGGATGCCCATTAAACTTGTCCAATATCTTTGTCCAAAATTTTACGTAGTCTGAGAAAACGGAGGAACGTGGAGCAATTTTATGTGAAAGAAAAGAAAGAAAGAAAACTAATTTATTTGGCACACACAATGTAGGTACAATAAAATTTAAAAAGAAAAAATAACTTCTTTGATCAAACTCACATTGGACAAAGATCTAGGTTAAATGTAATACCACCCTACAATACTCTTTGTACCACCCGTATCCATCTAATATGCTCTAAGCCCTCACCCGAGAAACTTATGGCAACATTTTTAGTCTAGTATCTTTGTCCAAAATTTTACGTAGTCTGAGAAAACGGAGGAACGTGGAGCAATTTTATGTGAAAGAAAAGAAAGAAAGAAAACTAATTTATTTGGTACACACAATGTAGGTACAATAAAATTTAAAAAGAAAAAATAACTTCTTTGATCAAACTCACATTGGACAAAGATCTAGGTTAAATGTAATACCACCCTACAATACTCTTTGTACCACCCGTATCCATCTAATATGCTCTAAGCCCTCACCCGAGAAACTTATGGCAACATTTTTAGTCTGTGAGGTTTTAGTCTATGGAACTGTAAATCCGGGGTTGACTGTTGGAAAATTATAAAATAAATAAATGCAGAAATTCGTCGGACAAATAGTGAATGAATTGATGTGCTCTTTTCAATACTTATCTTACAAAATTGGATATTGTTTTAAATACATAGTTTAAGGTGAATCTTTTTTTCAGTCTCTGAAATAATTTGCATTCATTTTATTAACAAAGTGGTAATTCTAACATAACCTAAATGTGTTAACAGCAAAAGATTATTTGATTTAGTTATCATGTTAAAGTTTAAAAATCCCTATAAAAATGTTTTTATCATAAATGTTTAATGCATTAAAACAAGATTGCTATGGATGATGACTTTAAAGAATATAGAAGAAATAAACCACAGCAAAAGCTTTATAAACCAGGTAGTGGACCATTAAGACGATCAAGTTATGGTTTGGATGCTAAAATGGATACAAATACAAATGATATAGATGGAGGTTCTAAAAGCCGAAACCAAAACTACTACGGATCTCAAAATTCTATTGCTGACGATATAAACGACACTTACAAAGGGACGAATATGCGTCACAAAAAGCCTGAGCAACAGCTTTACGTGCCTAGGTCAGGCGATTCTTGTTCTGATAATGGTAGACAATCTAAAGTACCAATGAGGTGTGATAATTCTAGTCAGTACGTCAATAGAAGAATGTCTGATAATCCAGATAGACAGGGTTCAGGGTCTTATTCTAGAGGTGCCTCCAAAAGGGACAGAGTTTTTGCAGATTATCATCATAAGGATGGTACAAACAATGATATTAATTATAATAGACAATATAGGCAGGCATCAGAAACAAGATCCATTTCACCCACACATATGCAGGATCAGAACTCTATTGACAGAAATAGAGATAGTAGAAGTATGGATACATCAGCAGGACGACACATGTCATCTTCTGGTGGTAAGCCACCATCTGGTCGACGAAACTCTTCAGGCTATACTTCTGATTCCTCAAGACCCAAATACATGGTAAATTTAGATAATATACCTCCAAGATTTAGAAAGAAATTTTTAGAACAATCTGGCCATCACAGTTTTGATAGTGCTGACCAAATACGCAGAGACAAATATTCTTCAAATCAGTCTGTACAGCCAACATACAACCAGGATACAACATATTATAACATGACAAATTGGTCCCAAACACTCCCATCAAGAGGAAGAGGCAGATTAAGAGATAATGAAGGCTTTGACAGAGAAAAATTTATAAGTACATATTTGAAAAACTATGATGTTCAAAATTCTAGAAAATCTACTCCTAGCAGTTCATACTTAAATTTGTATGATGCAAATTCAGCAGAAAACAAACATGATGTGAATGAGAAAGTTAATACTGGACCAAGCAGTACCGAAAGTCAGGAATTTCATGATGGTAAGCATAGTATTGAAGATTCATGTCATATTATTTGACAATGAAAAAATAAATCCGTATGTTTGTCTTAAATTTTCTCAGTATTGTTTTCTGTGTTTCTAATTTTTTGTCATAATTAGAATTACATAGTTCAAATTCATTATTTTACAGAGCAATGTGTCATTATTTTACATAATTAAGCAGAATATATTTTATTGAAAAACAATTAAAAAATAACAAGAATCAGGCTATCCATTCTGTGGAACTGTATACAGAGAAGTCACTAACTAAAATAACCAAATTCTGTGTAAGTCTAGTATAGTATAAATAGAAGTAAACATCTTCCTTGGTATGCTTGGAAAAGTAATAGCATTAACACTTAATAGCGTTTATAAGTACATACAGTATTTAATTCAAACTGACAACTACTTAACAGTTTTTAAACTCTCAATTTCGAATAATATAGGCTTAAGAAGCATGTGGTACGCAGATATACTCAAAAATGTAAACAATAGTTGTTACTAAGTGAAAACTTCTCAGGATACAACAAACAGCCCCATGAGCTAAATGATTTTTTGGAACTGGTTATTACTTTGAGAAAAAAAGTCTTACAGACAGAATTTTTGATTTAGAGGTCTCAAAGTTTACATATTGCTTGTTAATATAGAGTCCTCTAGATTGGAGTTACAGAGTGTGATATGTATGTTTATAGTACACACTTGTGAATGAAATAAATTATTTGTAATTGTATGTACATCACGGAAATCATATTCAGTTCGAGATAGAGGGTTTTTTGTACTTCAAAGGAAGGGAATAATTAATTTCTTTAAGATTCTACACCGCCGGCTTTGCCCGGGTGTCTTTGCGGCCGGCACTTGGCATGCGAAGCCTGGGAAACCACCCCATGAAGTATCATCATATAGACCTATTTCACTGTTGTCCGTGATATCAAAACTATTTTTAGAACTGTAATTGAAACGGTTAAAACCAATAATAGAGGGCAAAGATCTTATTCCAAATCATCAATTTTTCTTCAGGGAAAAACACTCAACAAAAGACCAGGTACATAGAATTACTAACATCATTGAAAAAATGCTTGAAAATAAGGAAGTCTGCTCCACTGTGTTTTTAGATGTTGTGCAAGCTTTCGACAAAGTTTGGCATAAGAACGGTTGCCGATACTTATCGGTGAAAATCCGGTCCGGCGTGGTCATAGAACAATTTGTATGGTAGGTTACGCACTACCGATCCGAGTTCGGTCCGAGTTTTCTATAGATCTGTATTTTGACGGATATTAAAGCTCAAACGCATGCTACCAGAATTTGCAGATATCCTAGTTGTATGTAACTAATAGAGTGTTTAGAATACAGCAGGAGGACACATGCCGAGCTGAAAGCTAATTTTATACTTGTTATACACATGTGACATCCTAGAACAGGAAACCAACACCATTGCGCCCTTTGCAGATGATACTACAATTATGGCTACCGGATCAAGCCACAGAGAAGCAGTAGAAAAAGTTCAACTAGCTGTTAACAAAGCTGTGGACACAAAAATGGAAATGAAACCGAATGAATCAAAATCAATTAACATTGACTTCACAAACCCAATCTACATAAATGGCATGCAAGTTCCTTATGATAATACAGCCAAATACCTTGGCATAACTCTCTAGAAAGCTAACGTCAAAAAGAAAAGAGGAACTTGACATCACTATCACTACATAGTATAAAACAAAGTCGCTTTCTCTGTCCCTATATCCCTATGTATGCTTAAATCTTTAAAACTACGCAACGGATTTTGATGCGGTTTTTTTTAATAAATAGAGTGATTAAAGAGGAAGGTTTATATGTATAATTTGTACCCGAGCGAAGCTGGGGCGGGTCGCTAGTACATTATAATAGAATGTATTGGTTACTCGGAAAGAAATCCTGTCTATCAGTACATAATAAAATAACCGTTTACAAGCATATTCTGATGCCAATTTGGATGTATGGTATCCAACTCTGGGGCTGTACTAAACAAAGCAACGTAAAAATAATCCAACAATTCCAAAATAAAGTACTCAGGGATGCTGTCAATGCACTCTAGTACATAAGAAATGACGACCTACACTGTAACCTTAAAATTAAATGAAATTCATCACCACAATTATCCAAAAATTGCCTGAAGTCCACAAACACAGACTTCATCGACATGTGAATGTTGAGGCAATCCAGCTGCTAGACAACACAGACTTAGTGCATAGGCTATAAAGAACTAAACCTTTTGAATTAGTATAGTGTACAAACCGAATGAATAATAGTAACAATGTTGTGCTATATAACACATGAGCATAGTGTCTTTATAAATTATATCACACTAAAAAGTGCTACGGACTTGTGTAAAAGTGCAAATGGACACTATTAGTTTTAACATAATCGATCATGTAACATATTATGTTAGAGTTAAATTGCTTATCAGTCTCTTAGGCTAGATTAATAATTAAGTATTAAGAATTTTGTTTTTAATAACATAGTAAAAAAAAAAAACTTGACCGCTGAAACTTGCGCAAAGCGCGCAACACGCGGCGGGACTCGGGCGGCCGTCACGGCGGCTCTTTAGTGCAGCAAAGCGGGTTTATAAGCCGCTGGATGCACCGCGGCTTGCCCGGCGGCAAGGCACTGTGTGTACGAGCCCTTTGTCTTAGAGAGGATTTCGAGTTAATGGGATTCGAGATAAAGAGGTTCCACTGTATGTAGATTTTAGTTATAGAGTTTAGAGAGACAGTGAGAGCAATTTATAGATTTCAATAGAATGTGAAAAATCACTCTCTCTTTCTCTCCAAACTCATTTTCAAAAATGTTTGTAACTAACTATTTAGACCTAGAGGTACCTTGCGAATGTGTACCAAGTTTCATTAAAATCAGTTCATTCATTTTCTAGAATAAGGACTTACCCAGTTTGTATGAAATACTGTGAGAAGTAAATGCTCATAAACTATACTGAGGTAACTAATTTGTTAGCAGATGTAACAAGTGCAATTACCTTTACAAACTTAATATTTTATGCTATTTTGTAGTTACTAGGTGACAGTGATATTATAAAAAAAATCGAGGTGATGCAATCTTAGTGCAATTCTAACTACATGTATTTAAACAAACAAAAAAAAAACTGGCCAAGTGAGTGTCGGATTTCGCACATTAAGGGTTCCGTACCAAATATTGGTATTTGTTTGTAAAGTATACGTAATAATGAACGTTATCACCAAATTTCAAGTTCATAGGTCAATGGGAAGTTAAAAAATTCTTCAGAACAAAATTTTGTGACAGACAGACTGACATGTTAGTGACAACAATAGGGCTCCGTTTGGACTCTTAGGGTACGGAACCCTAATTACAAGAATAGTAACTGCCAAAGTGAAGCAACTGTAAAGAAATTAATTGTTTACACCTTTTTTTTTTTTTTATTGACTGTGAAATCATCCAATGACATCTCCCGTTCTGGGTGGAGTGGGAGGGCGTGTCAGACTTACTGACTAAAACCCACCCCTGTTCCTTCCCTGCCTGAGTGCCCAAAGGTGCGGTAACTCTGTTAAGAATTTATCCGCTACCCAGAATTCATGCAGGCACTGGCTGCGATGGGCCCCGTCAATGGTGGCTGATAATCATCTCTTTGAGGCCCGCGTGGAACACTACGCGCCGTCGACTCACGGGCCTGGAGCTGATCGCAGGCCCGTGTCTACGGTGGCCAGAGATCATCTCTCGACGTCCTACGCCCAGTGCTTCTCCTGCGGCGGTAGCGACCGCGGGTGTGAGCACCTCTCCGTTGAACTTCCCTCGCCCTTCCCGCCTCCGCCTTCGCGAGCATTACTGCTTCGCAGAAGGAGAGGATGGCATCCCATTCCCTCTCGCCACCGCCTATCGCATCCACGAGGACACGGCGGTGCTACGCCCAAGCGGGGCGGACCTCCACCGTGTCCTCTGGGTGATCCGCGCAGTGATAATACGCGGGCGTTTCCGCCCGCCTTATCCGAAACAGCAACCCCCCGAAACGACCGTGTCCGATGAGAACCTGCGTCAGGCGGAAGGTGAGGACGCCGTGACTCCTCTCCAGCCACTCCTTAAAGAGGGGCACTACCGTCGCGATGGTGGTGTGCCTAGCGCTGGGTTGCGACAGTCGATGTCTCCATGTCGCCATGAGATCCTGCTGGAGCTCCGTCCGCCGAGCCGCGAGGTGTCGCGGCAGCGGAGTTTCGCCCCGGCGCTTGGCCTCCTCGCGCCACTCCCAGAGCAGCGCAAGGACCTTGGCCTCCAGATCCCATGGTGACAGTCCGGCAAGGAGGCTCGCCGCCTCACAGGAGACCGTGCAGTATCCTCGGATTAGCCGAATGGCCATGACCCTTTGGGACGTGTTCAACCGGCTAGCTGGTCGCCGTCTCAAGTCTCAAGGAACGCGTCCACACCGGTGCCCCGTAAAGGGCCATGGAACGCGCCCACACCGGTGCCCCGTAAAGGGCCATGGACCGCACGAGCTCCAGTCTGGGAGCCAAACGTCGGAAATGCTCGACGAAGTTGCATCTGCTGTCGAGGACGAGTCCCAGGTACCTCATTGTCTCTTCGACGCCGATGTGAACCCCTCCTACCGTTATCCGGGAACCCGACAGTGGCGCGTTCCGAGGACCATGAAAACACATGGCCTCGGACTTGTGCAATGCCACCTCGAGTCCCAGTTGCCGGATCCTATCCACGACTGTCGCAACCTCGCGTGTCATGAGGTCGGCCGCCGCCTCGTACAACCTCCCCGGCGCCAGGACCAGCGTGTCGTCAGCGTAGCAGCGTACTACGCTGACGCCGCTAGAGAGGTCGGCGCGCAGCACCCAGTCGTACCCGATGTTCCACAGAGGCGGTCCCAGGACCGACCCCTGTGGGACACCGCACGACATCTCTCGCCGGTTCCATTCCCCCTGGTAACCGGGGTATATGACCGCCTTGTCCGTCAAGTAAGCCTCGACCACGCGACGGAGGTAGGGCGGCACCCGGTGATACCGGAGTGCCTTCACTATGCAACTCCAGGGCAGGGTGTTGAACAGTGTGCCGTACTGTCTCTCCGCCAGATCCGGCCTCACTCGCACAAGCTGCCCGACGAGGCGGTCTGCAATTACTCTTTCGAAGAGCACGAGCTCGTCGAGCAGCACAATAGGTCGGTAAGTGGAGGGAGAGTCCGCTGGGCTGCCCCGGCTTCTTGATCAGGACCAGCTTGCCCGTCTTCCAACGAAACTGAAACTGGCCCCTCTCCAATGCATGCGCTTAGGAGTCCTCTCAGTCGAGGCCCGAGCCTTTTTTTTAATTTTTTTTTGTTGCCGGGGTGGAATATCCTCTTGGATGTCCTTCGCATGGGGCAGGCGAAGGGGTCTGTCAGACTTAATGACTAAAAACCACCCCGGTGTTCCTTCCCACACTTGGACCGGGGATCGTGAGAGCTAGCACGACTTCCATGATCCTCGGCTAGTGCCGGCCCGCCTATGCGGGCCACCTCTGGCCCGCGCGGAGAGTGAGGTGTCCGCCCCCCGCGACGTCTAATAGGGGCGCGCGTGGAACACTACGCACCGCCGCCTCGGGTCCTGCTGGATGGGGGCGGCGACCCCGAGTCCGCCGTCCCTCCGGACCTGTTTAGGGGGGCTGGAAGAGGGCGTTGTCCGCCCTCCGCCGACGCCCGGTACGCCTGCTGCGGATCGGGAGAGTGGCCACGGCCTCCCTCTCCCTCTCCGCAGCGTCCTTCTGCGAAATTACGGCTTCAAAAAAGGAGATCACCGCATCCCACGACTCGGCACTACCGACCATCGAACGTGCGACGGCCGGCAACGACAGGTCGGGGCCCACTTCGGATACGAGGGCACGGCGCTGCTCCTCCCATGCGGCACACTGCCAGTGTGTGCTGCGCCGTGTCCTCCCGATAGTCGGTGCAGTGATGGCAGCGAGCGTCCGGCTCAGCTCGGTCACCTCGGGAGCATATCGTCGTCGGGTTGGTCATCGTCAGGCACCGCAGGATGCGGAGCCATAGGCAAGGGAGTATGTTCCCCTCTCGAAGAGAACAGAGCGCTCACCACGCCCTCTACGAGCTAAGGCCGGAGACTGCGTCAGCGAGGCGCCCATGGGCAGCGTTTATCCCGCACCACTTTGTATGGGCGCCCCCACGGATCTCTGTTCAGAGTCCCCAGCGACTCTCCGCGGGCCAATTTTTTTGGCCCGCTTGATCTCAACTCGGAGGGCGGTTTTCGCCGCTCTGTACCCCTCGTACAGCTCTGCCTCGATGGCTTCCGTGTCCGGCGAGCGGTTACGGAGCCTGCGGTGCCTGGTGTACCGGTGTCGTGCGTCGTCTATGCACGCTTGACGCAGAGCCGTCAGCTCCGGCGGCCACCAGTACACCTGGCACCGAGCACAAGGCTGGACCCGGGGCAATACCACGTCGCAAATCTCGGACATGGCCTCCTGGAACCACTCCGCCTCGTCGTTTATGTTGGCAGGCCTGTCCGGTGATGTCACCCAGGCCTGCACGATCGAGGCTTCCAGGTGTAGCTCGCGGTCCAGCTGCTTCAGCGATCAACGCGGACCACTCGGGGTCTGTCTGACCGGCACGGTCGAGGTCTGGACGGAGACGTCAAACCGGATATACCGATGATTGGAATACGTCTCCACCCCCCTACATGACGCGCCAGTCGACGACACGCGGTGACAGCGCGGGGCTGGCGAACGTGATGTCAAGCCACGTTCTTGGCATTCAAGTCCCCGAGGACAAGCACAGGGAGGGAACGGTACCCGACGACGTTGTGAAACTCGGCGAGAGTTCGGTTCGGGGAGAAATAAACCCCCACTACGGCTATCTCCCCGAACCGTGCTGCCACGCAACCCTGTCCCCTCTTGATGTCTTCGAGGGACGGGGTACCGGCGGCGGCTCATGAAATTAGGGTCACTGAAATTGTTTACCCCTGACTGTGCCTACGCAGACTGAATACCTACTGCTACTTTAGCTGATCAATGAACAAGTGCCACATTGTCTGAGAGCCTGAGAGGGACTAAATACAAATAAGTATTGTTCCTTCATTGCAAGAACATACTGTACAGATGTCTTTTGATAATGACAAAGAAAATAAGGTTTCTTTGTCTGACATACAAAGTTTGTTTTTATTTACTTTTTGAAATAAACATCTGATGACTGTTTTTGTTCAATGTCATGTTACGTGACCAATGGCTTATACGCAATTATTCCTCAAGAATATTAAGTAACTAATTAAATGTAATTATAAAAATCTCGTGTCAAGGAGTTTGTGGTTGCACTCCTCCGAAACGGCTCGACCGATTTTAATATTTATTTTTGTGTATATTTAGTAGGTATGAAAATAATAAACCAATGAATGAGGGGTTAGTGAGAATGGTCAGTGTGGATGAAGTGAGAATAGCAGTGAATGGAATGAAGAATGGTAAGGCAATTGGTCCAGACGGAATACCAATTGAAGTGTGGAAGTCATTACGGGTAGATGAATGGACGTGGTTAGCTTTGTTCTTTAATAAGTTGTTGCTGGAAGAAGCCATACCCGATGAATGGTGCAACAGTTCGTTGGTGCCCATCTTCAAGAACAAAGGTGATGTGCTGGAGTGCAACAACTATAGAGGAATAAAGCTAATGTCACATAGTATGAAAGCATGGGAGAAAGTTATTGAAAAGCGGCTGAGAGAAGAGAGTGAAGTCTCACAAAACCAGTTCGGTTTTAAGCCTGGTCGGCGTACAACGGATGCCATTTTCGCTATCCGCCAGCTGTGCGAAAAATACAGAGCTGTGCATAAAAACACACGTGGTGGTCGTTGACCTTGAAAAGGCATGACCGGGTGTCTCGAGAGGTTTTGTGGTGGGCCCTTAAGGAGAAAGGCGTGCCTGGGAAGTATGTGCAGTTGATCCGAGCGATGAGTACAGTCGATGCAGTACCCAAGTCCGGTTTGTAGGGGGCACCATTAACAGCTTCAGTGTAGCAGTCGGTTTACACCAGGGGTCGGCCCTCAGCCCTTACCTCTTCCTGATGATAATGGATGCTCTGACGTCGGACATCCAGGAAGAGGCTCCCTGGTGTATGCTGTTTGCTGATGACATTGTGCTGGTTGCTGAAAGCGGCTCAGAGGTCCAGAGCAGATTGGAGACGTGGTGGCAAAGACTGGAGATGGAGAGTGTTGGCCTGAAATTGAGCAGAACCAAAACAGAATATCTGTTCTGCGATTTCGGCGGTCTCTCCAGTCCTATGCCTGTAGCTCTCAACGGAACGCCTATACCGATCTGCTCCGACTTTCGATACCTCGGTTCGCATGTTCAGGGGGATGGCGATATAGACCGAGACGTAACGCACAGGATCAACTGAGGATGGATGAAATGGCGACAGGTCACTGGAACAACTTGCGACCGACGGATGCCCCTTAAGTTAAAAGGGAAAATCTATAAGTCCGTGGTTAGACCTGTCGTACTGTATGGATCAGAATGTTGGGCTGTGAAAAAGACGGATGAAAAAAGATTGCATGTGGCTGAGATGAGAATGTTGAGATGGATGTGTGGAGTAACGAGAGATAAAGTGAGAAATGAGTACATTAGAGGTAGTTTAAAAGTGGCGCCAGTCACAGAAAAGTTGAAAGGGAACCGCTTATCCTGGTATGGTCATGTGAAGAGGAGGGATGAAACACATGTAACCAAAAGAGTTATGAATATAAATGTGGATGGATGTAGAGGGAGAGGGAGGCCAAAGAAAAGATGGATGGATCGTGTGAGAAGTGATATGAAAGAAAAGGGAGTTAGTGATAGCGTGACGGCTGACTGGACAGAATGGAAGAAAAAAAACGTGTTGCGCCGACCCCAAGTAACATGGGATAAGGGCAGGAAGATGTTGATATTTGGTAGGTATGAGAATAGGTCATAAAGTATTTTTCATTCGACTGCGTAGTAATGTTGTCATTAATCACTGCAAAACCGATCATAAAGGACGTATTTTAGCTTAGAACCAAAACAATGCAGAAATTTTATATGAAATTGGTTGCTCAGTTTTTCATTAATGCACTGTTTTTTATTTAGATATAAATTAACCACAGAGGTTTAATGTCTCCCATTAAGTTTAATAAAAAATGTATGCATTAGATCAAAAAGATACTGGCTGAAAATAAAAATCGGCTGAATGGCGCGCATTTTGTACCATTGTAAAACTTTGAAATTATTTAGCAAAAAAGTTAAAAAAAATGGAAAAAGACAGTGAATAGCGATATGAATTCAACTCCAAAAAGTATAAAAACAGCTGCAAATGAAATTGTTACTAACCTTTTGCCGAAAAAGGCGAAGGGTTTTTTTTAAGCACTTTCCTTATTATCTCTCCACCACCCTTGGTTGACTGGTAGAGAATGCCTAAGGCATTAAGTCCGCCTTTGTACTTTTGTTGCATGAAGTGTAAATATATACTTATATAAAATAAATAAATAAATATTTTTTTTTAACATAGGGTCTTATTTTGAGTAGGTATAATTTATCACAGTAGGTAGATTGGTAGTTGAAAGAAAAGTAGATTACGCACCTTGCTAAAGTGAGTAATTATTGCACTCGTGTTAATTTAGTGCCAACATAACACTCTTGCATTAATAACTCACTGCGCTCGTTGCAAAATTCTACTATTTCACCCTCCTACCCCCACCCCCATTTTTAGCAATCGCAGAACAACATTTGTTGGGTCAGCTAGTCATTAATACAATATTAAGCTAATTTTTGATAGTTTTAGTTCAAAACATTTCTACAATACAAAATTCATATGGTTATTTTCTTCCTGAAACCTAGCCTATTCATCTTGAAAATTATTTGAATAACAGTTTTGAATATCTTGGGTAATGAATTAATAATCTTGTTAATAGCTCCTAGGATGATGAGGCCAAGTTTTTATTGCATACACTTTTCTTACCATATTAATTATCACTATTTTATGTCATTTTAGCATCACAAAATGGTACAAGCAGTATGGCTAACACTATATCAAGTAGCCAGTTGGAGCAACAGAAACAAGAGACAGACAATGAGCATGACAGTGAGACAACCTCTCAGATCTCTGCAACTTTATTGGACATCTCTAATTTGGTAAATATTGTTTTAGGCACATGGTGGGATCTTAGCAGGTTAATTTAGTTTCTTGGAACCCAGTTATTTTCCTTAAAAGAAAGTTTTAAATTTAATTGTAATAAACCATAATGTTTAAAAAAAATATAATTTTCAAGTTATTGATTTATGAAGAACTGAAAATCTTTGGCCACAGTTTTAAAAAATTCTTACTATAAAAAATAACACAAAAAAAACACCTTTTGTGTGTAACATGAAAATTTTTAACTGATTATGTACAAGACAATTGTTTTGGTATGAACCGTTTTACTGTTGATTTTGGAGTGGAACTTTGAGGTGGATACTGGAGCATTCAGGTGGTTCCAGTATAGGCATACTATCACTGTGAAGGATCGATTTTTTAGCAGAAGGCACGTTAGGATACTTAACTTTCCTTTTAGATTTCAAAAGACCAAAATAAAATACTTTTTTTTTTTAAGAAGGTGTAAAATTTATTTCTAGGGTTCTGTACCCGAAGGGTCCAAACGAAGCCCTATTGCTGTCACTCACGTGTCTCTGTCTGTCTGTCGTCTCTCACACAATTTTACAGACAAACGGTTGGAGCTACTGTCTTCAAATTTTTACAGCAAGCATCTTGTTGACCCAAAGCCAAACTTGTCAGAATCATTTTAACACTTTTTCGACGTTTGTTAAGAATCAATTAACTCAGTAAACTGAAAACACATTTATTTTATTGATAAACAAAACACCCTGAATAAAAAATGTAAAGGGAAAACGATATTAATGATAGTAGCAGTAAGAAAAAACAAAACCTCATCAAAACAAAATAAATATGATTTTGTAATGAGGGTAGATAAGCATTTTAAAACTAGTATGCATGCTGGGGAGTTTGTTGCGCCACTTCTTCTTCTCAGCTAAAACACTAGGAAGTGGTGATTTTGAACGACTGTCTTTATTTAGAACTTTGCCGTTTATTTCGAGTATGCCATTCCATGTTACAAAATTTTGCTGACCAATGTAAATTTGATTTGCTAGAACTTTCATGGCTTTACAAAATGTTTCTGATTTTTTCAAACTGGCCTACCTCAATAGCTGTATAAACATCATGTAGGTATGTATACTGATATAATTCAGTACAGCTACAACACTTATTAGTTTATGCAACCATTTTTTTTTTAGGATTGGACAGAAGAAGTAGAAAAGAACATAAAACTAGATGATGTGTGCGATACTTCTACCAGTTTCTCACAACCATTGAAGAAGTCTGTTCAGGACGATATTAAGCCTGAAATTCGAGAGTCGAAACGTAGTGGAAGACCTCGTCGTAAGGACCGAAGGTATTATATAATATATATTTTAATCTTTATATTATTATTTTATACCAGCTGACCAGGTCAGCCTGACCTGATAGATATTGTCTCGTCCAAACTTCTGGGTCCATACTAAAATCCCATAGAAAAAGTAACTTCCCGTTTTTCTCGAATAATCCAACAGGCTGAATTCTTCCATGTTTTCCCTTAAAAATCTTCTTCACATTATTATGAATATTTATATACTCCAAAAAATAGGGTAATGTTTTATTTTGTGAGGATTTATTTGATTGATTTAAAATTGCAGGAGTTCCAGTAGGGGGCTTAGGAATAATGAGAAGAAATCTGAACGCACCAGAAAAGATAGTACAGCAAGCATTCAGCATGAACCAGAGAGACCAAGAAAGGACAGTAATGTCAGCATACAGCACGAAATTATACACTCGGGACTGAAGCAGAGAGAGCGAGAGAGACGAGACAGCCACAGGAGTAATCGATCTTCTACTATAGGAAACAGCAGAGACGACTTAGATCGCTGGCGGTCGTTACGTTCTTACAGTAGAGAACAGAGCACTGAAGGGTCAGTAGTAGTATGGAACTTACTTGCTTTTTAAGAAGTGGCTCCGCTGGCGGTGTCGACCCCGGCACCCAAAAATAACACACTTTTTAACCGGCAGTATATTGCTGCCGGCAGTCCAGATTAAAAACATCGGCTGCCGGTAGCTTAATGGTCACCGGCGGCGCGAGCGGTAGTGGTTCCATTAAACCCTGCAGACAAAAATGGGGCTCCGTCAGCTTATCTTACTTACGACGGTGGTTAGCACATTGCCAGCGGAACATTCGGCATTGTATAGAATGCCTGGGCAAAGTATGGAATAAATAATATTTCATACATTTTTGCCTTCTATTTATCTTCTATCTATCTTTATATCTTACCGGCTGCGACTAAGTATAAAACTAAAAATGTTTGAAGTGAGTGGGCAACCACTCGACTACAACTCTTGAACTGTTTAGTCCAAGACCGAGTGAAGCGAGCTCGTGAACTTAGGGCAACCCGACACGGACAGGTTAGGTTTAAAGGAGACTAGTGAGCGAGCAAAGCGAGCGAACGAAGCCCCCGTCATCCCCTTCGTACTAGGTTCCTTTAAACCCTGCAGACAGAAATAGGGGCTCCGTCGGCTTATCTTACTTACGACCATCGTTAGCACATTGCTGGCTTAACATCCGGCATCTCTTTATTTAATTATGCCTACTCCGCCTATCTATTCCATATGCCGAATTGCCGAAAAGTTTATCATAGGAAGGGTACCAGTTATTCTTACTTTATGTTGCTCTTTTTCTAAAAAACAGGATCTTGGAGCACCTGCCCATTTGCCGAAAACGATGGCAATTCAATGCCAAACGAAAACTAATAATAACGTTACCTCATAGCTTGTCGTCTTTATTTCAGGAGAATAGTTTCACAATGCAACAGCCGGGACACATCAGCTAATCGGGCCCTTAGTCCGCGGGATACCGATGGTTTTCGCATTCCATCTGCGATGTCCAAATCTGCAGCATGGCTATCATCAACAAATCAGGTAAATCAACAAAGAAATCTGGCAGCTTTTATTTTAATTACTGCTTGATATTTTCTTTATATTATAAAATCTCATTATGTTATTTTGCTCAAAAGTATAAGTTTGATTACTTTCCAAAATAGGAGTTACTAGGCTCCGCACGGGTACAAATTATTCAATTTAATTCATTAGAGAAAACTGCACCTGTGAGGCACCGGGTGCAAATAACGTCGTGGTTTAGGAGTTAGCGGAGAAACAGACAGACGGGAAAGCGACTTCGATTTATACTACGAAGAGATCTTCAAAACAATTATTAGCATTTTTAATGTTTTCTGAAACTTAGCTCGTGTTATCTTTGCCCACTTCTGACCAATTTGTCTGTTTAAAACAATACAACTACAAAGTATGTATCTATAGCATAGCGTTTGTTCTAGAAGAAAAACAACAGTTCATGGGCAAACGGTCGCACGTCAAGCATCGAGCGCGGGCGGCAGTCACCGGCGCCCAGCCAGGCCAGCGTCAGCACCGCCGCTGCGCCCGACGCTGGCCCCGGTCGGCGCTCCCGCAAGCGCTCGGGCCGACGCACGGATAGAGGTTAGTTGAACGGTCGCGCGTCGAGCACCGAGTGCGTAGTAGTCGCCGGCGGCCAGCCAGGCCAGCGTCAGCACCGCCGCCGAGCCCGAGCTGGCCCCGGTCGGCGCTCCCGCAAGCGCTCGGGACGCGTACGGACGGTTCTTCTCCGTAAATGCTATAAAGTACGAATTGTGGGTGTAAAAAGCACCCGTTTAACTTTTCAAGGAAATAAACGTGTGATATTACAGCATGTAACAAAAACCCTGTCCGATCTAATAAAGGCGTATTCCTGGTTTAACATAACTAGTAAAAATATATATATACGGTCGAATTGAGAACCTCCTACTTTATTTTTCGTCGGTTAAAAATTAAAAAAAAAAATGTAATTCATAAAAACCAAAAGTTATAGATTTATTATTTTTATAAAATATACGAAATTTAGCACTAAATATGGCAAATTTTCATAAGTTGACACACCGGCCGGCGAAATCTTTTCAGTTTTACCTATTTTTAACCCACGAAAAAAAAAGGAGGAGGTTCTCAATTCGACCGTATATATATTTTTTTTTTTTTTGTGTATGATCAGTCCTTACTCCGTTATTTATGAACCGATTTTGATAATTCTTTTTTTCTTAGATAGGGTATACCTCAAGGGTGGTCCCATGTGAAGGAAGTCAGGATCTGATGATAGAATCCTGATAAAATTGAGAGAAACCCTCGAAAATTGAGAGCACGAATAGTGTTTCTGTTTACTTTTCATAACTTAATCAGGTATTTGCGATTTGATCAATTCTCGTTCGATTTTTACATGTTACATGCGACCGCGCGCGTACCACAGTGTAAAAATGCTTACGCATCAAAACAACGCCGTCCAGTCCAGGTGCACCGCAATGACCTAGTTATTTCGTAATACTGACGGCTGTCAGCGAATATTATTGTTAAGGCTACTATAATACTCGCTTAACTTTTATAATGGGTTCGGAAAAGCCCCCACAGAACGTTATTAGCGTAAATTTAAAAACAGAAATTGAACATCTGTTGTACAAGCACCTTTGTGAAGAACAAAAAAAAAAGCGAGAAGTGCTGCAAAAGAACCTAAACGACTTAAAAGGTCAAATAGAAAATCTCCAGCAACAGCTGAACCTTCAAGCGGATAACCCACCGAAATCAGCTACTACAACCGCCACTGTGACTTCTCCTCCGCGTGTTGAATATACCACGGACGAAGAAGAACTAGCTCGAAAAAGCAGGAAAAAAATAAGATTGAACACTTCTCCCGCCCAACCCACTCTGAATGAACACGGAAGTAAAGAGAATACATAATGGTAAGGAAAAAACTATTAAAACTCCTTTGCCACCACCTACTGTAGTAGATGGTATCTAAAACTACCAGAAATTCTATGATTTTTTATCTGAGAGGTAATCAGCTGACGCGTTCAGCATCAAAATGATGAACGGCGATACAGTTAAAGTGAATGCCCAAAACGAAGATTCGTACAGGGCAATAACAAAGGCCCTCTCACTCTACAATTGCCTTTGGCACTCTTATGAGAACAAGCAAGAGAGACCAATTAGAGTAATGGCAAAAAAATTGCATTTGACATGCATTCCGGAGAGAATTATTGTTGAAGACTTGCGTGGTAAAGGCTACAAGATACTAGAAGCAGTCAACAAATTGCGTTAAAAAGTGAAAAACCAAAGATCCACTCAATATGTTCATGTTAACATTTTCAAATAATGAAGAAACTAGCAAAATAAATAGCATAAACTGTGTTGGGATGTAATGTGGAAATACAACCGCTGAAATCCAAAAAACTGGTACCTCAGTGTAAAAGATGCCAGGCGTACGGCCATACCCAAAAGTATTGCTCAAAAGAACCGAGGTGTGTAAAGTGCACAGGCAAACATCTCACTAAGGATTGCGGAAAATCAAAAGAAGAAAAGCCAAAGTGTGTCCACTGTGGAGCTCCACATTCGGCTAACTATAGGGGATGTATCGTAGATAAAGAAATTCAGCAAATTCGAAACAAAAAATCGAAAGGCAATAATACAACCCCTCAACTAAATGCCCAAGTAGCTACAAGCATCATAGCGAAGACGCCTTTGGCTGATATGGACAGGGATAAAAAGTTGATTGAAATCTTAAAGTCAATGTCATCATTTGACGAAAGATTGAAAAAAATTTAAATAACAACAAATTATGAACAAATGAATACTACACTGAAACTTATGGCGTGGAACTCAAATGGGTTACATAGAAAAAAATTGATGTGTGCTTGATATCAGAAACTCACTTCACAAAGCAATCTCACATTAAGTTTAAAGGGTACAAAGTATACCATGCACTACACCCAGACAATTCTGAAAGAGGCGGTAGTGCCATTATTGTAAAAGAAAACCTTCAGTACTACGAACAGTTTAAATATGAAGAGAAAGAGATACAAGCAGTCGCGATTTGTCTACAAACCAAAAAATATTCTGTTACAGTAGCTGCCATGTACTGTCTACCACGGTATACGATAAAAAATACCACTTTATGAGCTTTCTAACCCGCATTGAAAGTAGTTTTATCTTAGGAGGTGACTTCAATGCTAAAAATACGTATTGGGGCTCCAGACTAACCACTACGAAAGGAAAAGAATAACTATTTTACTGAGTGTCATAAAAGAGCTGAAATGTGATGTCATATCAACTGGAAAGCCCACCTATTGGCCAACAGATCCAAATAAAATTCCGGACTTAATAGATTTTTTCGTAACCAAGGCAACTGGTTATATAAAATTGGAACAAAGCTATGATATGAACTCGGATCACTCTGCAATTTATTTAGAAATTAGCGAGACCATTTTGTTTGAAGAAAATAGTCCTACTCTTGTCAATAAGTATACAAACTGAGAGGGCTTCAAGACCAGATTGAATGATCAAATACACCTTAAAGTCCCATTAAAAACACCCGAAAACCAAAAATTGAAGTAGAAAATTTCATAATGCACATCCAGCAAGCAGCATGGGAAAATACATCTGATTTCAACAAGAGGACGAAGGGAAATACATACCCCTTCAGAATCAAGCAGCTCATTATGGAAAAAAGAAGGCTGTGAAAAACGTGGTATTAATATAGGTGCCCTGATGATAAACGAAAACTAAATAACCTGACATAAAAAGTAAGAAGACTAGTCCAGAACTTTAAAGATGAATCAACCAATACCTATCTCCAGAATCTAAGTAACGACCAAAATAGAGACTATTCCCTCTGGAAAGCTACTAAGTACCTAAAAGGCCGGTTACCCAAATCCCACCTATTAAGTGTGAAAACGGGCAATGGGCAATTAGTAATGAGCTAAAGGCTAAGAGGTTTGCAGAGCATCTAGAAAATATATTTCAACCAAACAACAAGGAAATCATTGAAGATCACACTGGCTAATATGGTGACATCAGAAAATGAAGTTACAATAAAACAAGTAACACCGAGAGAAGTCGCATGACAAATAAAACTTAATATAAGTACACAAAAATCACCAGGTTATGATTTAATAACAGGAGAAATACTTCATAACCTCCCAAGAAAGGGTCTGGTTAAGTTAACGACCCTTATCAATGCTGCACTAAGGCTAAAATATGTACCAGACGTATGGAAGGTGGCTGAAGTAATAATGATAGCCAAGCCAGGGAAACCGGCTCATGAAACATCATCATATAGGCCCATTTCCTTACTACCAATCATCTATTTTAAAAGCTGATACTCAAACGGCTTAATCCAATAATACATAATAAAAACATTATACCAGAGCACCAATTTGGTTTTCGAGAAAAACACTCTACCATCGATCAAGTGCATAGGATCACAAACGTAATAGAAAATGCCCTTGAAGACAAGAAATTATGTGCTACTTTATTCCTAGACGTGGCGCAAGCGTTTGACAAAGTATGGCATGAAGGCCTTATACATAAATTGAAAAGTCTGTTACCAAAGCCTTTTGCAGATATATTAGAATCCTACATTCTGAACAGAGCCTTTAGAATAAGACAAGAAGACGCCAACTCTGAACTGAAACAAATTAACGCTGACATACCGCAAGGAAGTGTGTTAGGTCCGGTCCTGTACCTACTATACACTTGCGATATTCTTGAATTAGAGCAACACACAATTGGGACCTTTGCTAATGATATAGCCATAATGGCTGTAGGAAGCAGCCATAATGGCTGTAGGAAACAGCCACGAAGAAGCAGTAGAAAAGGTCCAAATGGCTGTAAACCAAGTTTATAATTGGACCAAAAAATGGAGGATTAAACTAAATGAATCCAAATCTGTTCACATAGACTTTTCGAACAAAAAACGTCAGTATTCTCCAGTTTACATAAACAATAAACAAGTCCCATACGAGAATACAGCCAAGTATCTCGGTATGACCCTTGACGCAAAGTTACGCTGCAAAGCCCACGTCAAGAAGAAAAAAGATGAATTCGACCACCGATTCAAAAGAATGTATTGGCTGCTTGGAAGAAACTCCATGCTGTCCGTGCAAAACAAATTATTGCTATACAGACAAGTCCTGATGCCATTTTGGACTTATGGTATCCAGCTGTAGGGCTGCACCAAACAGACCAATATAATAATAATATGCAACGTTTCCAGAACTAAGTGCTAATTGTAAAAGCACCTTGGTACATACGAAATGATGACCTCCATAGGGATCTTAAAGTTGAGTTCATCGAAAAAGTGATCCAGAAAGCAGAAGCTCACGAAAAGAGGCTTCATCAGCATGTGACCGTCGAGGCAATCCAGCTTCTCGATCACACAAATACAGGGTGTACCGGAAAGGTGTGGTCATAACAACCGGTTCTGCCCGTGGAAATGAACAACTTTCTCTAAGAAAAAACAGAAATGTCAAAAAAAAAATTGGAATTTCCATACAAAGTTATCATCAGCTGATCCATATTTTTATGGGGGGTAAAAAAAATTTTGAGAATTTCCTCAGATTTTCTTGAATAAAGTTGTTCATATCGATGGGCAGATGCAGTTCTTAAAATATGACCATACCTTTCCGTTTCACCCTGTGTAGTAAGAAGACTAAAAAGAATAAAACCGTTAGAGTTAGTGTTTAGTGTTAGTTACTTATTAGTCTATCTATAAGGCTAGATTGTAATAAAATTAGGGTCCATCCTATTGATGAATCTTAGGACAAGGAAAAAAAACATCTAACTTCTAATTGTTTAGCAAAGATATGGTTTCCATCATCAGCTCAGCTTCATGATGTGATGATTCCTAATCGAAAATACCTTTATTTTTAACCGACTTTAAAAAGAAGGAGCTTATCAATTCGAATGATTGTATATATTTTTTTATGTATAATAATTTTAATATATAATTTTACGGGCATAACTCCGTCATCTATTGACGGATTTGCAAAATTCCTTTTTTGTTCGAAAGGGGTTTGTTCCGAAATTTGATTTGATGATGGGTTTCGGAGACAGACAACTCAACTCTTCAAAAATTGACAGCAAGTCAACCGCGATTGGTGCTATCAATTGTCTATGAATTGTTAAAACAGTTTAACGCGTCAGGCCCCGCGCGTCGACATTACAATAGGTTTTTAATTGTGTCTGCTAATAAGGGACTTGACGCGTTAATGGGGAACCACTACTAAAAAGTGAAAAATAAAAAACTTTTTTACAAAAAGTTTTTATGTTATTATTTGCAATTTGATGTTTTATGTAAATAAGCTCAAGACTTAAAGGTTTATTTATTCCTTGCTTTTTAGTTCTTTTTCGTCGGTAATTTTTTTTGTTATTAAAGTTTTATTTCAAACGACATCAGAAACGGCCATGTACTGGCCGTGGTGTAGGCACTCTTTAACAAAGGATCAAAAAGACCGTCTCGGTTAGGCGGCTTCTTTGACATAAAACTGTGCCGCGGAAGTAATCCATGACTTGGGGGGGAAACTTTCCCGCGACTATGGCTGGCATCGGCCCTGGCGGGGCGCGTCAATTAGTGCTGACATCTATTTTAGGTGCGCGTTGAACACAACGCGCCGTCGACCCGGGCCTAGTCCTTACCGGACAGCGAGCTACTTATTACTCGCCATCCGCAAGCCTGCGCCTACGGTGGCCGGGAGTCAACTTGCGACTCCCGACGCCTGGGACGTCTCCTATGGCGGCAAGGGGCGTGAGGGCGCGAGGATTGCCTCATCCTCACACGTTACGCTTCCTTCTGCGCGAGCATTACTGCTTTGCAGAAGGAGGTGACAGGTTCCCATGCCCTCTCGCTCCGTACCATGGCCTGAATCAGGGCCGGACGCGAGAGGTCGCCACCGCCGGTCGCCTCTACGAGGACACCCGACGTATCCTTCCGCTGAATCCGAAACAGATACCTCCCGAAACAATCGTGTCCAGTGGAGAGGCGCTACGGCTTCTCGAAGAGGGGATATATGTAACTCGATCCAAATCAAAAGACAAATCTAAATCCAAGTTCATAGCATAGGTCAAGAGTGTCAGAAATATATTACAATACAATTTAGCAAACAATAATAATAGAGTCGTTTGCCGAAAAAAATCTAATTACTCCGTGAGTTAGATTACTAAAAGATATTGGATATGAGGACGATACAGTGCGTTGAAATTACGCTTGACGTCACGGTGGTGACGTAACGAAAGACGCAGCGTTGGAAGGCCTCCAACAAGGTGGACCGATGACCTGGTGAGACGCACAGGACCGGTCGTTGTGGCCACACTTGAGGCAGACCTATGTCCAGTAGTGGACGTCTTTCGGCTGAAATGATGATAATGATGACGTAACGAGCCCCCACTGAACTTTGATGCATTTTATCTTTGTAATTTTTTATTGGTTTGATTTAAAGCAAGAAATACATGTCCATTATTTTTTGGTAGGTACCTAATCTAACCGGACTAAACAGAATCATTATTTTCATACCCAGGAAACTACCCTATTACGTACACACAGCTCAATAAAGTAATCGTCTAACACTGATAAGTTATTTTATTTTTGTAAGTAGGTTTTAACAACACTTACACGACAACATTTTTTTTTTTTGTCAGATTTAGCTAGATGAGGCAGGTGTTTCCTAGCTGACTACCCTGAGAAGAAACACCGAAACAAACTCAGAGGTCAAAGTCTCTTTTAAAGTGTTCAAATCCATACAATATGTACTGGCCAAATCATATGAGAACCATGTACGTTTATGTCTGGGATGAGCTTTTGAGGAAAGCAACGCGCAAATTCGAGTGCACCTGTTCAGACAGTACAAGCATTTGTCAGTTATCGTGTAGCTCAACTCAGAATTTTGAGGAGCTCAACGAACCGACGAACAATACCAAAGTAAGGACATTTGCGTAGGCCGCACAAATACTCAAACTGATTTACATGAATATAACGACATCTCGCATTCACATTATGCTATATGAGGACCATGCAGCTTAATGTCTGTAATGGTCTTTTGAAGAAAGAACCACACATATTTGAGTGTACCTGTCCAGTCAGTGCATGCATTTGTCAATAGTCGAATAGCTCAACTTAAAACCACTAAGGAGCTCAATGAGTGGACAAACATTACTAAAGAAAGGACATTTGTGTAGGCCGCAAAAGTACTCAAACTGTCAGACAACGTTAAAAATTACTGTAAAAAGGAGGAGAAAAATAATAACAATAACTCACACAATTATTGTAAATGTGAGGACTACATTTACAAGAATTAAGTAATCAAAATAAATAAATATAATAGTTTAGAAAGTAAATATTCATGTTAAACAAAATAGTAATAATAAAATGTCAATAAAAATAAGTGTAATACTTTACCAATTATTCATGACAAAAAAAAAAAAAAATAATATTATATAAGTATTCATGTCAAAAAGAATATAAAAAAATATAAAAAATGTTATCTGTGTTTATGAACCATAAAGTATATATTATGAAAACAATGGCTCATGTATTCATTGAAGAAGCTCAATCCCACGCCACAATAATGACAACAAACACCCCGCTCCGCGTCCCCGCTTTGTCGGAGTGATACATACACCAGGGCTCTGATACCTATATATTTTTAACTGACTTCGAAAAAGGAAGTGGTTCTAAGTTCGACTGTATGTATGTTTTTTTTTGGACCGATTTTCAAAATTCTTTTTTTTATCCGAAAGAATTTACGCCCGAGGTCGTCCCATATAAATTTTATCGAAATTGCTACAGCGCTTTTTGAAAAACTGAACAAAAACGAAAAATATGTATACATAGATGACGTTTTGGTTTCCTCCAATTACGAGTATGTTTATATTCCACGCTCCATGTTATTGGGAGTTTTAAGTTCTGGGGTATATATAACATCTAAAAAGTGGAAAATAAAAAAATTGAACCAACTTCCAAAAAAGAAAATACACTAAAAATTAAAAAATAACTTTAATTTCGGAAGTCGGTGTCAAATAACGAAGAAATAAAATACAAAAACACCGACTTCCGAATTTAAAGTTATTTTTTAATTTTAAGTGTAAGTATTTTATGTTTTGGAAGTCGGCTGTTTTTTTTTTGGAAAAAGTTTTTTTTCAATCCCTCAACAACTCTGTCCGATGGCGCACAAAAGTACGTCACGTGTTTACAAGATACAAAACACTTAAACGTGCTAAATCTAATAAGATTTACATTTACATTACAAAGTAATCAAATAATACAAGATTAATTGTCATAAATATACAAAGGTGATTACACAAAGTAAATCAATTAAAGAATCAAAGTAACATGTCATTGATTATTTTAAACAAAACCATATCGGTTACAAATTATCGTAATAAGTTGCCAAAAATCAATTAGTGCGTACACCGAGTACTCCATAAATTATATTCCGATTTATCAGACAATAATCGATAGTAAAATCACATAAATTAATAATAAGAAAAACAAATCATAACAAATTCTGTTAAGTACCCACAATTGTTATGACAACCATCTCCGACATATACATATATATATATATACTTCAAATCTGAGTAACAGGATTCAAAGAGTCGTCAACCGAAAAGGATCTCTCAGATCTTTATTAACAATAGGAGTTGCCCAGGGTTATAGGGCCCTTTCTTGTTTTTAGTTTATATTTTGTAAAACATGTTAAATTTTATTAATAACGAAAAAAAAAAACCAAAATTCAAGATCAAATTAAATCATACCAATCTAAAACTATTTCAGAAACATTTTTATACTGTTTAAGACTATAATGACGACAAAAGACTTAAGGATTTAGCAGCTCCAAATTTCATTAAATCATATATCATCACTGAAAACAGATAATTCATTGTTATAAAATTGTCTATAGAGCGACGCCGCGGACGTAACTCCGATATACAAAATGCACAACAACCACAACAACATCCTCAACACGCGCAGCATCAGCAACATGCGCAGCATCAGCAACATGCGCAGCATCAGCAACATGCGCAGCATCAGCAACATGCGCAGCATCAGCAACATGCGCAGCATCAGCAACACGCGCAACATCAACAACATGCGCAGCACCAACAACATGTGCAGCACCAACAACATGCTCAGCATCACCAAAATTCGCAGCACGCGCCTTCAGCGGCGCCAGCGCCACATTCGTCCTCACACGGCCCTAGCTCAGGGACTCTCAGCTGGAGAGAGGAAATTCTTGAGTCCAAGAAGTTTAACTCCCATGATAAGTAAGTTAATTTATACAATGACATGTAAGTAATTAAATGATTGCCTTATTTAGTTTTAAAAAATCCTCTGATTTGTATTGTAGACATCCAGAGAATTCCAACTCCCGCAACAAACATAATACAGACTCGTCCACATCACAGCCTGGGATTATTATGTTGCCACAGGCTTCGATGACACACATGCAGAAAGATTTGGGGTAAGTAGTCCGTTGTTGATGTAGCAGCAGTAATATGTAGTGGACAATCATGGTTTTAATAATGTACTCTTTTCAGGAGAGGAGGTTCAGTGGAGACTCAAAAAACATTATTTGATCATCAGAATCCATCCAAGCCTATTATTGTACAAACTAGTCCAAATAAAATAGACATCAGAATGGAGAGAGGTATGTTGAAATTAAGTACAAAATGATAAACAAATAGTATTAGTAGTTTCACAAAGCAGATCAAGCATGAGTTATTGCATTTGTTCTCTGTGGGTTCTTTAACTCTGGAGCTCGAGCAAGAGCTGTACTGGGTTATTTTTAATTGCACTGATGTTTCATTTCTAACGTGAAGTAAAATAGCTCGCAAACGTACACGTTACAGTGTACTTACATACACTGTAACTTTTATTCTAAAATTCTCGCCATGAACCTATAGACGACAGCTCATGCTCATTTGCTATACGATGGCTCTATTCCGGTATTCACGATTTGATATATTCAAATGGCTCAATGACACAACGAAATAGACACCTACTAATAGTTTAGCTATGTTTACGTAAATTCGTATATATGTTTATGTATACATTTGTATCACCGAAGTGAGATGACACGAGACTGGAAATCTCGTCACCTTCCCACTTGCATGAATTAGGCGCGGACCAGCTTTTGTGAACTTAAAGAAGTTTGTCCGGCAGGTATGAAAGAGAGTTCGTCTCGCGGAAGTGCCGGTTACGAGGCTAGCGACGCGGCTCGCGCCGTCCGACACCGCGCGCTGCTGCAAGAGGTGGACCGCCTCGACGTCATCCTGCAGACTCACATTCTGAGGGGGCCGCTCGGACTCGCGCAACATTGGCCTGATGTCACGGAAACAAGGTAGGTTAAGGTCTCCATGAAATTATTGACATTTTAATTTTTATGAACAAGTATCGAAATCGATTCTGCACTTTTTGAAAAAATCAACATAAACAAAAAATATGTATACACAGATGACGTTTTGATTGTCTCCAAATGTTCAAATTTCATGTTTTTGGGGTTCTCCATTCGGGCATAACTTTAATATTTAGTTTTACTTCTGGGGTTCAACAACTAAAAAGTGAAAAATAAAAAAAACTTTTTTACAAGAAATACAACCGACTTCAAAAAATTGCAAAATAACTTTTTTTTCAGAAGTCGGTGTCAAATAACGAAGAAACAAAAATATAAACACCGACTTCTGAAAAAAAAGTTATTTTGCAATTTTTAGAAGTTGGTTGTATTTTTTGAAAAAAAGTTTTTTATTTATGTACCTACTACAAAATTTCCAACACCTTTTTTTGTTTTCAGGGCCTTGTTACAAAAAGCACTTCACCGACTCCTCATGGCTGATCTTAAGTACTGTCAAGCTGACAATATAGAACATCATTTTTGGAAAATTTTATACTATAACTTCATAGAACCTTTAAGAAAAAGTTTCTCTCAAATCACGCCAGAAGACAAGCCAGAAATAGTGAAATTGATCAATGTTATAATCGAAGAAGGAAACTCATTTTTTGAAAACCTAGTGCAGATGTTGGAGAAAACTTATAAGTTTAATGTTGATGATTACATAAATGACAATCATGTGTTGCCGCCCAAAGGTCTTGGTTATGTGGGTTTGGCTTTAATATCAGTTCAAAAAATTTACGTTTTCTTGGGGGATCTAGCACGTTATAAGGAACAAGTGAATGAGACAAATAATTATGCTAAGAGTAAATTTTGGTACACGAAAGCTCAACAAATCAATCCGAAAAATGGGAGACCATATAATCAGTTAGCTATATTAGCAATATATGCGGTAAGTCTTGAGTTTGATGACTTTATAAATACTTGGGAATTTAAAAGTTACTGCAAATTTATATGTTATAAATTAAATTATTTTCAGAGAAGAAAATTAGATGCTGTTTACTACTACATGAGAAGTTTAATGTCGTCAAATCCATTTCATTCTGCACGAGAAAGTTTACTTTCACTATTCGACGAAAATAGGAAAAAGGTTTGTTTTAAAAATTATACATTTTGATGCAAGTGGCCCAAGTATATCATTGCAGCCCAGGCGGGATGAACGCTCGAGCCGAAGCTGTTATGGAGCCAAGAGTGCAATGACAAAATAAATGCAAATATCTAACCACGTTTTGCGATTTGCAAAAAAAAAAATTGAATTTTATAAACATGTTACCTATTTTATTATATTAACAGTTATATTATATTAAGAGTTAACGATTCTTCGTCTTAACAAAGACTTCGAGATAAGACGCAGTAAACCGAGGAGTAAACTGTCGATTTCGACTTATAGAGGCATATGAAGCAAATAAACATTTGGTATGCAGATGTATGCAAGTATGTAAACAATAGTTGTTACTAAAGGCGGAATCAGACGGTTCACTCGAGTGAATGCTTCATTTTTCTTTCATTCCACGTTCATACGACTAAGCTGGAGTGACATAGAAAAGAAAAGTCACTGGCTCTTTTCTTTTAATATGTCGTCGAATGAAGTTGTGCGTCTTGGAATTAGTACCTGTGAAGCCCCGAAACTCACCGGTGAGTCGGACCAAAAAAAAAAAAAAAATTAAAGAGAATAAAAAAAAAAAAATCGGCTGTCAACCCGGGTTGTCCTCGGGGTTTAATTTGACAACCCGGCTTTTGCCATGGGGCTTCACAGGTTAATATGTGATCATTTAAATAAGGAACTAACAAAAAAGAAGCAAAGAAAACGTCGACGGTGGTGGGTACGACCATGGATTGCAAGGAGAAATATATTGGGAGCTTCAGATAAATTATTGAGAGAACTAGCCGATGAAGATCCTGAATCATTGCAATCATCTGCGAATGGACAAAAATAAATTTGAAGAACTTCTACCTACTACTTGTTGCTCCTGTTTTTAAGTTCTTGTTCTCTCTGTGTTCAAACTGCTCATTTATCGTTCATTCAGAGTGGGAGTGAAAGATGCCGAATGCCAATATTCAACATTGTTAGATCGGTTCACTAATGAATTCATTCGGCACTTTTCTTTCATTCCATGTTTAAACGTTTCATTTCGAGTGAAAGTAGCCGAATGAAAGACGCAAATGAACGAAAAGTGAATCATCTGATATCACCTTTAGTGAGAACTTCCACAGGACACAACAAATCGCCCCGTGAGCTAAATGTTTTCTTGGAATTGGTTATTGACGACGACGAAACGTTTAAACGATTCAAACATTACTTCGGGATAAAGAGTCCTACGGACAGAATTTCGATTTACAGAGGTCGCAAAAATGACATATTGCTTGTTCGAGTTCCGCTAGATTTGAAGTTCGAGTTACAGAGCGTGATATGTATGAATAGTACTTCACAGGAAAATCATATTCAGTTCGAGTTATAGCGTCTAAATAATTCGAGTTATAGGGTTTTTTTTACTTCAAAGAAAGGGAATAATTTATTTCTTTGTCTTAGAAAGGATTTCGAGTTAAAGAGGTTCCACTATATTGTATCAGGCTGGTCGCTGGGTAGCCGTGAGGGCAAAGCGCACGCAGTGCGGCGAAAAACGCCGCTTGATACTCGTGGGCAATTGTCATTGCAGTCTCGGCTCAAAAACGGCCTCGCTGCAATTTTAAAGTTTGCCCACTTGCATCAAAATGTTCTTTTTACATTTTTATAATGCAAGCAATGATAACTTCTACAATTTGTTATGTTTAGTACGAAGCAGCAGAGCGCAAGCGTCGAGCTGCGTTAGAGGTATCAAAGAACGCTGACAGCGGTGCGACTGGCGTGGCCGCCGCTAGCAACGCGGAGAGCACGGCCGGCATGAAGCGAGAGGTGTGGGTGCGGCCTAGCGGTCACAGGACCACCACCTTCCGCCCCGCCTCCAGGGACGAACAACTCGCCTCCATGACTTCCGTTGAGGTAAACATTACTGATACTAGAATTATCGTACAGCCGATGGGACATTGATGCCTTATATCATTGGACATTGATCCCTTAAACTACGAAAACCACATTTACTGCTACGACATAAGGGTTCTGACAACTTCAAATTCTTGCCCTAGAAGTGTGACGTAGCGTAGACCATGCGGTGCTGAACTTGTTTTTTATTTTTCTTTATTGCACTATCAAAATTAAGTCGGTAGTTTATGATACTGTCACATAACAAAGGTTATTAAAATATGAGTGTGAGTTTCTCAGCTGAGCCGCACATTATAATAGTCTCACACGAATGTTTTAATACCTAATTATGTTCAGTTTCATACACTGCTTTATCTAATATCATCAAAAACACAATCATAAATTATTATAAAACACAATCCTTCGCCCCGACTGACAGACAGCCGCGGCGGAGGATTTTGTTTTATAATAATTCCTTTCATCTTCTGTTCGCAATAAACTGAAAAACTACTGAACGGATGTTCATGCGGTTTTAACCAATAGACAAAGTGAGTCACTATTGACGAGGAAGGTTTAGGTGTATAATTTGTACCCTTGCGAAGCAGGGGCGGGTCGCTAATTTAAAATATAATAAATATGGCGACAACAACCAAACATTCCTCCGCAGGTCCTCACCGGACATGGCTGTTTCGGGAGGTACCTGTGTCGGATCAAGGCGGAGGTGACCCCTGCGTGTTTCCACTGCGAGGATCGCCCAGAGGACACGGTGGAGCATACGGTGGAGGTTTGCCCCGCTTGGGCAGAACACCGCCGTGTCCTCGTGGATGCGATAGGCGGCAGCGACCTCTCGCGCCGTGCCCTGGTTCAGGCCATGGTACGGAGCGAGAGGGAGTGGGGAGCTGTCTCCTTCTTCTGCGAAGCAGTAATGCTAGCGAAGAGGGAGGCGGCACACGTTAGGGAGACTCAACAACGGCAGAGTCGCCCTAGCGCCCTCAGCAGCAGCCGCCGCAGGAGACGCCAGGGGCTGCGAGACGATCGCCGGCCACCGTAGACCCGGGCCTGCGGACGGCGAGTAGTGGGTAACTCGCCGTCCGATCAGCACCAGGCCCGAGAGTCGACGGCGCGTAGTGTTCCACGCGCGCCTCAAAGAGTTGTCAGCAAAGGACGGGGCCTGCCACGGCCAATGCCTGCTCGGGGGTGCAGGATAAATTCGAAAGAGTTACCTCGCCCCTGGGCGCGTAGGGCAGGGAGGAACAGGGGTGGGTTTTAGTCAGTAAGAGTCTGACACGCCCTTCCGCTCCACCCTAGAGCGGAAGAAGTCATAAGATGATTTCCCACCCCTCAAAAAAAAAAAAAAAAATCATATGCAAGTACACACAGGCGCGTAAGCGACAAGCGAAACGTGGAACCGAACTTCAAAGATAATAAAAACGGGATGTGACTGTGTCCACGACACAGCCTCATCCTGTTTTTTACGTACTGTGTTTTACGTAAGTACGTCTATGTAACGGGTAGAATTCGTTACGCTAAGTGAGGACTGTGACGCATCCCGCGCGGTGGAGGGGGATGCGCCGCCATTTTGAGGTCATTTTGCTGCGTTTCGAGATTTCCATTTCGTATAACTTTTGACTCGGAGCAGCTACGACAATTGGTTTAGTCCCTTTGACAGCTCTCGTCAAACTTTATCGATTGTGTAAATAAAAATAATAGTTTTAGATGGTTAGTTGAGAGATAGAAGAGGGTAGTCCCAAGTAAAACAATAGAAATTTTGAGCTCTCATATATTTAATTAAAAAAAATATTAAAAGTAACTTTTAAATGCAAGAAACGTTATAAAATAGTACATTAACCTCTGGTGCACTCAGTCAGTTCATCAAATCTCCTTGACACCACTTCTCTACACTGCAAACACTGCACTTCACTGAAATGGACCTGTACTCCAAATTGTCAAGCACTGTGGAGGAGCTTTCTTCCACATTTGCCTCAAGAATGTCACAGTACGAGGAAGACTTGAAGAATGCCAGTGGTGAGGCTTCACATAAGACAATTGCCAGCCTATCCAGGGACTTCACTGAGTTTAAAACCCTAGTTTGGAAAACGATGAGTTCGCTAAAGTCCCAGATGGAGTTGCTTGTGTTGGGGCTGGATAGGCATGAAATGACATCCCGTGCTAAGGTCCTTCTGCTGCATCGCCTGACTGAGGATAAGGAAGTTGATCCAAGCAAAAAATTCCTTAACATTTTGTCGGAGCGTTTGGAAGTGGTCAACGTCACCTCTAAAGACATAATAGCCTGTCACCGCCTTGGAAGCAACACCAGCAAACCTCGTCCCCTATTAGTTCGATTTGAAAGGCCTTGGAAGCAACACCAGCAAACCTCGTCCCCTATTAGTTCGATTTGAAAGCCGTATCGTACGGAACGAGGTGTGGCGAAATAAAACCTAGCTGAAAGGCTCTGGTCTGTCGCTTTCTGAGTTCCTGACTAAGCTTAGACACGAGATTTTTATGAATGCTCGGAAGCACTTCGGGATACATAAGTGTTGGACATCTGACGGGAAGATTGTCATCCAGGTTTCCGAGGGATCGCGACGGAAGATTGAGTTTGCTTCGGAATATCGAGAACTTGGGGCTCAGTTTCCCGTTGCTGAACCCTCAGCCGTAACGTCGAAGCCAGTGCCCGATAAGAGAGCTCGCAAGACAGTAAAGTGATGAATCTTCATTGCGGGTCTTCCATTCCTCTATGAGTATAATTATAATAGGTACGGTACTTATAATTTTTATGTTGTATACTGTCGGTCACTCGATATTTTTTTTTTTTTTTTTTGTTTGATTATTTACATAATTACTTATGTCATTAATGTCAATTGACATGTTTGACATTTATAATGTCCCGTGTTTCGTTCGGAAACAGACTACTGTGGATTTATTTTGTTTGGCCTACGGGCTTTTTATCTTTTTAGGAAATTAATTAAAACTAATGTAGCCGGCGAGTGCATCGAGGAGATTTTTTTTTTAAATATTTATTTTTATTAATATTTATATTTAATTATGTCAGATAATCTCGTAGAAAATAGTTTTTTTTCATGCTCATCTTCTTGTGAGTCAGATCAGAGCTTTGCCAGTGCTTTTAGTGATGCCAATTCTCTGAATCTGAATCTTCGAGACTACCTTTCTTCAACATTTTCCACCTGTCGCAAATTTTTTAACGCTGTTCACATAAATGTTCAAAGCATTCCAGCTCATTATTCTGATTTGGTATCGTCCTTCGACTCAGAACTTGTCCACGCTGTCCTTGTATCTGAAACGTTTCTCAAGCCTGCTCTTCCTTCCACGCAGTATTCTCTGCCTGGATACAAAATTAGACTATGTTGGATTTGTATGATGCTCATGCTCCCCTTAAAAAGGTGAGAGTCAAACACCTTCCTGCACCATGGCTTTCCCCTGATGTAAAAAACCTGATGGCGAAGCGTGATAAGGCCAAGCGTCTATACAGGAAGCGGCCCACTGAGGAAAACTGGGACCTTTATAAGAAGATGCGAAATCGCTGCAGTCGTTTGTGTAGGAATGCGAAAAGGCGCCACATTCACAACTCAATTGATACCTTAAATCCAACACAAGTATGGCAATTTTTAAAGACTCTTGGTATTGGCAAAGCCTCTAGCAAGAGTTCTCTTGATAAAATGGACCTCAATGCACTTAATGCGCACTTTTCTACGTCACCAATTATACTCGATAACGATGTTAAATCTTCGACTCATAATGATCTTTCCAATCTTCCTTTGCCAGCAAATACTTCTTTCACTTTCCACCCAATTGCTGAGCTAGATATTAAGAAATGTTTCCAATCCATCTCCACCAAGGCGGTAGGTGACGATGGCCTACAGCTCCAAATGTTCCTACCTATTTTGAGTGAAATAGTTCCTGTCATCACCCACATTGTAAATTTTTCCCTCTTCAATAACTCCTTTCCTTCAGCGTGGAAGAGGGCTCACGTCCTACCGCTTCCTAAAGTTCAAAATCCTTCCTCACTATCCCAGTTCCGTCCAATATCCATTCTCCCAATCCTCTCCAAAGTTCTCGAGAGCGTTGTTCAGAAGCAACTGTCTTTTTATCTGTCCTCTAATGGCCTGCTGAGTCCTTACCAATCTGGTTTCAGACCTGGCCATAGCACCGTGACAACTCTGGTCAAAATAACTGACGATATAAGACTAGCTATGGAAAACAAATGTCTGACAGTGTTGGTTTTACTGGACTTCAGCAGTGCCTTTAACTCAGTTGACTTTGACATCCTCTTAGGAATTCTTTCCTCCCTTAATGTCTCTGCGCCGGTAATTGAGTGGTTCAAATCTTATCTTTGGGGTCGCTCGCAGTCTGTTAGGTCTGATGAGGGTTCCTCTGAATGGTGTGATTTGGCTGCGGGTGTACCTCAGGGTGGCGTTCTCTCTCCTCTTCTTTTCTCAGTTTTTATAAACGCTATCACTAAGGTCCTAACTTCTAACTATCATCTCTATGCAGACGACTTGCAGTTATACCGTCACTTTAAAGTGGGTGAACTCGCTGGGGCTGTGGATGCCATCAATGATGACCTTGAAAATATCAACAAGTGGGCTAAATCCTTTGGACTCTTACTGAACCCAACTAAGTCGCAAGCGCTCATTATTGGTGGCAGATACATGCTCAGCCTTTTAGATCACTCACACAGTCACACACACACAGTCTCTCCCGCCGGTAGTGTATGATTCGGTGCCCATATTGTACTCGAAAACCGCTAAAAATCTAGGCGTTCATATGGACACTAACCTCTCTTGGGAAGTACATATTGCAGATGTTAGTAAGAGGGTCTTCTACTCTTTTTAGGGTCTTAAACGTCCCCAAAAATTCTTACCATTTCACACTAAGGTCACTTGCTCAATCTCTTCTCCTACCGCTAATAGACTATGCGGATGTCTGTTTTCTAGATGCTACGGAGGTACTCCTAAATAAACTCGAGCGACTGCAGAACTTGTGCATCCGCTTCATTTTTGGCCTCCGCAAATACGACCATGTGTCGGAGTTTCGGACCAAATTGAGGTGGCTGACGATTCGGCGTCGGCGAGATACCCATACCCTATTTCTTCTCTATACTATCCTGCACAATCCTTTTTCTCCTCAATACCTTCGTCAACGGTTTGAGTACTTCATCCCGAGGGGTAAACCCTGTCGCACTGTCAATTCTCTTCTCCTTCGTACTCCGCGTCACACTTCCAGCCACTATAATGGCTCCTTTTCTGTTACTGCAGTGCGTCTCTGGAACTCTCTCCCACACTCACTACGCGACAGTCCTTCTCTAGATGTCTTCAAGAAGAAAATCAAAGAGCACTTCCTTTCAAATTGACATAATATTAGTATATATTGGTATTTATTAGTAGGTATGTAGGTATAATATACATTTGGAATTATTTATGTAGGTTTATATGTTTTGTGCACTGGATCCTACCCTCAAATGTGATTTCTCTCTATCACTCAAAGGTTTGCTGGGAGAAAACTCAACATTGAGTTAAGCTCGCCTTTGTACATGCATTGTGTAACCACTAAGTACTGTGTGAAATTTTTGGTGTACAATAAAGAATTATGAATTATGAATGGTTATAGTAAATTCAGTGTTTAAGTTAAAAAAGAATAAATTTTGTAATGTCGGCCTATACTCGTCAAAAAGCCAAATTAAAATATAAGAAACGTATACAATTTGAAAGTGCTCTTCAAGGGCAATCTAATGATAACCATAAATCCCCATATAAAAGAGGAAAACGATCGCGTGAACCCAAAAAGTTCAAGGCGTCCGAGCAGATCAACGACGGGTCGTTGATCACCTCAGACGCCTTTTAATTACAATAACTTTTTTAAATTATTTTTTTATTTATACAATCGATTCTTGATGAGAGCTGTCGAATCGTGATGAGAGCTGTTGAATGAAACTAAAAGGAACGTCATAGCTGCTCCAAGTCAAAAGTTATACTAATAGTAGATCCCATTATGGGATTTGGGATTTACTCGAGAGCGACAGATGAACATAGGGGAGATACCTTGCATCGTGTTGAGTATCTCCGCCATATAAGCCCTTTATATAGGAGCTTGCGTCTAGGGCAGCCCATCAGATTAGTAAAAATCGAAGATTAACAATTTATTTTCTGTTGTTATAGCGGCAACAGAAATACACACCCTGTGAAATTTTCAACTGTCTACCTATTACAGATCATGAGATACACCGCTGACAGACGGACGGACAGCGGAGTCTTAGTAATAGGGTCCCATTAGTTACCCTTTGGGTACGGAACTCTAATACGATGTCTTGATAAACTCGAGCGCGGTTGATTTATTTTTATTTTGAATGAAATAATGTTAGAATTACGAAAAAAAATATAATTTGCCGATTTCCACAAGCTGAAGTAATTAGAATTGTCTATGAAGATTAGAGCGTGCAGCTGGAATAAAACTTAGTACAAAATGTATGGCAATGACATTACCTGCGTTCGGCGTGAACGTTAACAGAAAAGTTATTTGTCTGGCTTGTGTTGTAAAAATAGTATAAATATAAAAAAAGTTAATCTGTTAGATTAATACTACCCCTCAAAATGATCGTCAGATTTTAGGCTACCATGACTGTAACATCAAGCTGAACCTTCTGTATCAAAATGTGACACGCTCGAGTATTTCAATATGGGGATTTTTTTATCATTTTCAAAAATTCGCTACGAGCTTGTGCCACTTCTAAATCGTCAGTCTTTTGAATAGGAGCATTTTTAGGGTTCACTTAACATCCTCTCTGAATATCTGATGCGTTCGAAAAACATTTTCTTTTCTATTATCTGCCCTTCCGTATGGCTGCCCCCACCACGCAATTCGGTAGATGAACATACCTTTGATATCAGAGCTTTGGGGCATCTAAACTATCAATATCTGAGACGCTTAAGTATTTCCATGCAATTGTTTTTTTTACGTTTTTGTTATCTGTAGATCCTTTCTTCACCACTGAAAGAGGAAACTTGATATAACCTTTTATTCTTCCTATTATCTAGTCTACAAATCCAATAGGTCCCCACGACGCTCGAGTAAATCCCCGTTTAGCATCATGGGCTCCCCTACTATAAATGGAAATCTCGAAACGCAGCAAAATTACCTCAAAATGGCGGCGCTTCTCCCTCCACCACGCGCGATGCGTCACAGTCCTCACTTAGCGTAACAAATTCTTTAATCCTTTAACTATCCAGTGGTGTAATTAAATATTGGATGGAGGTGATAGATATGTAGCTGCAACACCAAACTGGATCCCCCGATTTTGTTATCATTGGGTTTTTTTGAATTGCTTCCCCTATGGAAACTAAAGACGTATTCACGTCAAAACACAAAATATAATGTGCCGCCATTTTACTTTTTTTTTTTTAAGTGTTTTGCCTATGCTGCTGGCTTGGTTACAAGACCTTTAAGCCAAATCTTAATTTGAACACTATCACTTTTTTCCCCCATTAGAATGCAGATGTAACACATTCTAATGTTTTTGCAGTATTTGGCAGCAAATGTATCGATTCAGCTATCTCTACAAGTTTCACTAAAGTAGTCATTACTACAATACATTCTCAGCTTCATTTTACCGAGATCAAAACTACACCAATTATTTTACATCACAATATTCACCAGGAATCAATTTGCGAATAATAAAAATAGCCACTGAACTTCACTCGAAGAAATCCCGCCAAAAACTGCCGCCATTTTACATAGGGTGCTCTGCCACAGTTAATGTAGAAAAGCGGCTAGTCCTTTGACCATAATTATGCCGATAAAAATATTTTTATTTTAAACTCTATGGTCGAGCTCAGAAAAAAGTTATTTCTAAACATTATTTTGATATGGAAGGTTGTTAGAAACAAATTATAAAATTACTTTTTAATTTGATTAGAATTGTCTGTGGATAAAGTCTGTCAATAAGGTATTGCTTTTTATTTCATCATTGGAACTTTGGTAAAGTTGAGTATGAGAGTAGCAATAAGGTATTGCTTTTTGATTTCATCATTGGAACTTTGGTAAAGTTGAGTATGAGAGTAGATAAACATACAAATACAAACACAATTGAACAGTTTATGTACAAACGCCTAGGTTTTTTATAATAAAATCTAATTAAAGCTTGTGTATTGGCTACATTATTGCCTCATTGTTGCAGTTGAACAAAAATTTCATTACCAGTTACCTTCACGTTCATGGGAAGCTGATCACTAAAATAGGGTAAGTTACCCATACTTATATATTTTTATGTAATATTTATAATAGTAATATAATAAACATATATATAGTCCCCGTAGAGCGAAAAGTCATTAAGTCCAAAAATCTAGTTTTGAGTTATTGAGAGTTAAAGTTTGTGAAAATAAAAATTGCTATAACTTTGGCTTTAGTTTTTTTTTGCCGTTACCTATCTTTACGTTTGTAGCTTTAATTTGAAGGAAATAAAATACATTTTTTATTATGAGATCTAAAACACGTGAAAACTACTGTATTAATTAGGAAAAATTAAAAACATCAAACTACTACTAATTGTTCTCTTTAAAATCTGTGACTTAGTCGTGAATTACTTAATTTTTGAACTAAGTGATTTTTCACTGAGCTCTAAATTATTTTGAAGAAAAATAACTAGAGTTAAGTGAAGTGGAACTAATTGTTAGATGTACGAAATGTGTATTGTAAAAACTACCTATCTGTATATTCGAAGCTTGTATGGGAAGTTTTGTTTCAAATATGTCACGAATAAATAATGGAACTATTGTAATAAGTTCACACTAGTTTAATAAAGGAATTATGCGAAAAGCCAACAAGTATTTTGATTTTTCGTAAAATTCAATAAATTTATTAGTATAAAACAAAGAAGTGCAACAACCTCGTGTACACTAACTGAAAAATAAATAGAACATTGTAATTAAAAAACCGGTTAAGTGCGAGTTTGACTCGCTGTGAAGGGTGTTATAATAACGGCAACAGAAACACATTATGTGAAAATTTCAACTGTCTACCTATTACGGATCATGAGATACACCTCGCTGACAGACAGACGGACACCGGAGGCTTAGTAATAGGGGAAATTCTCCGTTCGGAAAGAGACTCTTAGTTTCGGCATAATCTTTGAGCCGCTTGTAAATAATCCTCTCGTAGATTTTACCGAGAACATTGACTAGACTGAAGGGACAGTAACTGGAGGAATAAGAGTTAGGCTTGTCTGGTTTGGGATTATCGATTACTGTGGAAGCCTATAATTATTATTCGCAATAGATCTTATGTTCATCTTTTAAAAGAAAAACAAAAAACATTAAAATGAGTTAGTGATTTTTCGCTTTTGTAGAGTTATACAAATCATTTAAAAATAAAGAGTGAGTAGTCACTATAACGAGTTAGTTAATTTTCGCTTTTGTGTGTTTTAGCTACTAACTTTAAAAACTCACTAAATCCTTTTAGTGATTTTTAAACTACCTAAAGGCATAAGTATGCATTGATAATTCAAGAAACAAGTAATTAAATCGTGTTAATTTCGAGTAAGGTGAATTTTCGAGAAATGAATAATAATTAACTAAATTAGTGATTTCTCCCATTACACTGTGGGGTTCACTGAGAAGACTTACTTTTCACATTTCGTAACGTAACAAAACAGAGGCAGCTACAAAAATGACGGTTAGACAGATATTTAGAGGAGAAAATGTTAATTATAACTCATTTTGGCCATTTTTGGACATGGTGACTTTTCGCACTACGGGGACGATATTGATGATGACGATACACATTTAGCGACTAACTGATGCGACCGCCTCATGTCCTAATAGCGATAACCTTTCGGATCGTAAATGTTTTGGAAAATATGAGTAAGTATTATTATTTACGCTGTATTTTATCACCAAGAAAGTATATTTATATTAATTGTTCCAAAAAGTATTTTCAACCATATTCACTGGTGCATTGACCCAGTCTTGTTGGGTTGTTGACCCCGTTCTGAATCCTAAGTTTTTCAAGTGTGGGGATTAAAAGTAATCGAGTTCCATCAAGAATTTGGATATAATATTGGCAATTTTCCTAACCTAGAAACAAAGCATTGAAATCGGACACTACCGACGTGATAACCGTTTGTGCAGTTAATTACAGGGAAACCATTCATTAGGCAGGTTACTTATTAATCACAAATCGGCTTCCACTGCCACGTTCCATTGTCTTCCGCATGAAAATGCCATTCGACACGGCTTTCGTCGAAAGGAGAAGTAAGGACAGAAAATACCCTTTTGTTATTTATTGTTTTTATTTTACCAGACAAGCGAAATATACTTATAAATGAAATACTGAAACAAAATTTGCGTGTTTGTAATTATGATTGTGTCCTGTCAGAATGGAGACGTTCTACGAGAGCGCGAGTATAATGTTGCGTCAGTTCCGAGCGCTCCTGCACCGCCAGCCACTGCCGACTCCTGCCGCACGACTGCTGCAACTCACGGCGCTCAATATGTTTGCCGTTGAGACCACTGCCGCATCACTAAAAGGTAAATCCAGTTTTCTGAATCTACAACAGAGAGCAGTGGTGGCGCAGTGGTAACGGCCGCGACTTACAAGTTGTAAGTCGTGAGTTCCCCAGGCAACCGCTTAACTTTTTGTAAATTATTTCATCACCACCGCTCTCAAAACGGCGAAGGAAAACATCGCGAGGAAACCAGCATGTCCTAGAACAAAATATTCGAAGACATGTGACATCCACCAACCCGCATTGGGCCCGCGTGGTGGATTACGGCCCACACCCTCTCACAGAGAGGAGGCCTGTGCTCCAGCAGTGGGGACATTAGAAGGCTGAGATGATGATGAATACAACAGAAGACGCTATTCAATCATCTGCCTAGCCTTTTCCCAATTATAAGTTCGGATCGGCCTTCAGTTTAAGGTGTCATTCATAAATTACGTAAGGGTCCCGAGGAGGGGGTTCAAAAATTTCTATATGCCCTTATCTTGGGGGGGAGGAGGTTAAAACCCATTCTTACGTAATATTTTGTAAGTCGTGATATCTAGTTCCATTTCGGATGCCGAATGGTTTTCTTCATTACACATCTTATTTTAATTATTTATTGTTTATTAGCTGACCCGACAGACGTTGTCCTATCTTAGTTATGAACTGTCAAACGCGCGAAGTTTAAATAATCGTTAAGTTAATAATAATATAATGGCAATCAAGGAGTATAACCTAAATTATCTGTTAAAAAATCTTTGATTTACGTCAAACTGTGAGTTTTAGTATAACCACGGAGCACAAAACCAGTGGAGAGAGCATCGGTACGTTTTTGTTCTAAATCGAAGTCACTAATAGACAACGGCAGGGGGAGAGGTTAGCTTTGCCCGCTGTGATTGGGTGACGAATTGACAACCAAATGACAACTGATTCTCTAGGGATTCCAAAAACTAATTAAAAATATATATCGATATCGATAACTTATTGTTAAACTTATTAGTAGTAAGTATAAGGATTTGTTTGTAATACAGAGATTACCTGAGAGTCACCGACCGTCGTAGCACTCGTTGCGGTTTTTTAATGAATTTAGATCTTATGAATCTTTCTATGAGGTTTGATAAAGGGAGCCCAAATTTTGGTTATTTTTGTGATTGGACTTACCGTTTTCGAGATTTTTATGATTTTATATCTTAATAACCCCTCTAACCCCCATCTTTCATCATTTTTCATTTAATTTAACTTGAAGTTTTGAATCACTTGACTGAGTCTTGGTCAGTCATCTGCAAAGGGCTGAATTTCAACACGCCAGGTTGTTAAACGTTGAGTGATGCTAGTTGAATTAACTATCGGCCTAGCCATTTAATTGAATGCCGGCGCTTAATGAACGGCCTAGGCGAATCCTCCAATTGAATTGCGAATTCAACCAGATGGCTGCGACATTTAAATACATTTCGTTTTCGTTTATTCATAGATGTAAGGTAGCAGCTCTACAATAATATATATTGGCCAACCACAGATGAGCGGGTAGTTTTTGCTATAGTTATCGCGCGTCGATAGACATGACGGTAGTTGTATGCATGCGCGCGCGCGCGGTTGTTGACGCCAGCTGCTACAAGCTGTTATAATAACGTTCATACCAGTATTTCGTATTGCAACATAATCCCTTTTCTGCACATTTGCGAGCAAAGCCAAAGCGTGAAAACATACGTATGTTTTAAAATAAAGCAATAATAAGAAAAATATAAGTAAGGTAAGTACCTACCTATATTTTAAATTTTATCGATATAATCGTTGCGATGTAGCGAACAGCACTATCGAGAAAAAAAGAGACAACTGCTAATGTGTAAATCAGTGCATCAGAAAGAGACAGCAATGCGAACATTCCAGAACTTAAATTATTTTTAATAAAATTTAATAAATGTAGTAGAAAACTACTTACCTATGAAATTTTATCCCATCTTTTGTGTAACTTGAAGTAGTGGTACACTTTCCACACCATTTAATTGCACAACTAGGCATTACTTTTCGTTTTATTTGCTTTTAAAACGGGTGCGCGTGACGTTCATACGTACGAGTAAGCCTAGAATTGCTGCGACTGACCAAAATTCCACCGCATAGACTTGATATTGTGTATCTGTAGTGACCACGGTAGCCTCCGCATGCGCTCTCCACTGGTTTTGTGCTCCGTGAGTATAACTGACCCTTTTCTAAAAATATTTTGTTATTCTGAAAAAACGAGATATTATCTTACGTAAGAAGAGGGAGGAGAAATCTTATGTACCCTTACATGGGAGTGGGGTCTGAGTAGTGACTAGGTGGGGTCAAAAATCGCCAAAATCATCATTACGTAATTAATGAATGGGCCCCTAACCAGATGCAGCTGAATATCAATATTTTACATGGAACGACTGCCCATCTGACCTATTTAAGCCAGTTACTGGGTGACACAATACTTGGCAAGACTAGTTTTCGACTTTCGAAGTTCAGACTACCCGTAACTACTATCAAAGATCTACGAATGATAGCCGGGATCGATGGTTTAAGAAGCGTTCCGAGTCACAGCGCCATTCAATACTGTCATTACAATTATTGTCAACTACTGTGCTCAAGAATTTCGTTCAATCTATGGAAGTAAGGTCGCGCAATTTAATTCTGTATTTGCTTTGTCTAAATTATGTGCTATCAATATTGCAAAAGAAAAAAATATTTTCAAGGTTTATTTTTTTAATGAGAATTTCTGGGTGGATACCAACAACCATTCAGGTGGATACCAAGACGGGACCTTTTCGGTCAGTTTTCCTCACTGAATGAAATGTTATAACGGCTATAATAATATGTTACATATTGTTACTTTGACAATATATTACCTATATATTGTCAAAGTTTTGTTTATATTGTGCACACCAAAAAAATACCATAAAGCGGCAGAATAAAAAAAACGAAGACCTAAACGATTTGACATTGAAGAAAGTCAGACTAACAAACCCTACTTATGAAAAGGTTTTACGACAAAATTATGCCAATAAAAATGATCAGGCAAGACCCAGGCGAAGATGGCGGTATAACCTCGACACTTACAGACAGGACTGGTCCACACTTACCCAAAACCAAGAGTGGAACGAAGAAATGGGAGGCCTTTGTCTTACAGTGGACAACTGGCGCTAAAATCTATTCTTTTATAGCTATACTCTATACTATTATATAGAGGTAAAGTTTGTGAGGTCGTAGGGGTAATCGATGAAAATTCTTTTACCAATAGAAAACCACGTTATTTGTGAGTGTCTGTCATAGGCTATACAATTTTGAAATCCACGCGATCGAAGTCGCGGGCGAAGTGCTAGTAGATAAATAATTAGAAATAAATTATCTAGTCTCTCGTCATATGATTTTATGGCGTGCAATATTAACCTTAGTAGACGTAAATATTAATTTTCCTAGCATTCGCAGTTTTTTTGTTTAACAGTTTCATGTTGCGGGAATCAAGTGTGTTTGAAAATTGAACAGTCAGCAGAAAGGCCCATGGTGATTAGTAGAGTATACCGGCGGTGTCGATTGCGTTCAATACTAACATGAGTTCGAACTTGTTTTTGCTGAGTTATCACAGGTCTATCTTACTTTTGTCTTGACATGAATATGATAAATTGTGTACTACATTTTTTACTGATCGTATGAGATCAAGATGAGAATACGTTCCAGATATAGATTCGATATAATAAATCTATTAATGCTCGGTCAGGGTTTCTATTTCGTTTCAGTTATTATTTCTCAAATACATACCGATTTCAATAAAATACTATGTTGTGTTTACAACGGTAACAAAACTGTAACTAGGTACCGTTAGTAGATATTTTGTCATGCAATCGTGGATCATAAACTAAGTTGTTCGTAATGCAGCAGTTCAAGATGCCATTCCGTCTTGATCTTGACAGAATTCAAATGTTAGTGCAAACTAACTGCGTATTTATTTATGAATACTATTGCTCAGTTCAGAAAGAATAGATAAAATTATTTTATGGTAACTTGCGTGTAAATTATTATTTGAATCGATTTGTTGGAGCTATAAACTCACTTGGAATATTTATTTAATGCTTAAGGCGCAGTTATACGACTTTTAATGGTTTTTGGTTTTTAATTGAACATCACGGCTAAACGACTAATCTTATTACTTTGAAAAAAATATATGTTACTTTAAACTATATCCGTCGTAATTTGATCTGAGAATATTTGAAATTTTATTTTTTATAACATAGTGTTATTAATTTAAAAAGTTATGTCTAACGCGGACCAAAAATTGAGAATCACGCAAAAACTATTAAGCGTATTTTTATGAAACCTTCACCATTTTAAAGATCATTTAATTATTTATAATTTAGTCTCAGTGTTTTAGTTTAATACTTGTTGTTTCATGTTTAATAAATTAATAATGCGTCTAATTTCGGACAGCGCTCCGTGATGGGCGAGTCCTATTACTGGGTGGACATACGACGCGTTACGTGAGCTCAGCGCAGAACACGCAAGCTAACCACTCAAGGTCGTTAGCAGCTAATAGCGCCTTAAGGGCCAAGTTCACAAAGTTAGTTATTCATTTCCCCATAAATCATTTTGACGTACTGCCCCACCGTGCAAAACAGTCAAAATGACAACCATTAATGGGTTTTTAACCGATTTTTTTATGTGAATCACTTCATGATTAACGTCTACCTAACCGTATTTTTATTTGTCTTATTTATCTCTTAACTTTTGGCAATGTTTATAAATTAGCCATATAATGTTTAATTTAATAGCCAATAGACCTAAGTAAACATGGCCCGTAATCTGATAAATTTAATTAATTTAACTCATTAGTAAATTTGGTCTTGATGCCGCCCACTGTAACTGATTAATTATTTTGCTGAATCACGTAATGCACAAACACTTTATATCTGCCTTGTGCAAAGCATCAATTTTTATTACGAAATTTTCCAATGTTTTGCTCAAAGTATAATGGTTACTCATAAAATTCTCCGTAAGAATAATTTGGTTTTGTTGTTCCTTGATTCTTTTATGAACCTTGATGATTTTAATAATCTGCTAAAGAATGTTAAAATTCTTACGCGGTCGTTGATAGGGAAACCGTTTACGTATAGGTATTGTGTTTTTGAAAGTAACTAAAATAAGGGCTCAACATTCATTTCTGTGGTTGATAAAATTATAAATGATGTAACACAACGTTTTGAATGCAACGCAAATTTGAATTTTTAAGGAATTAAAAAAAATCGTCATTTATACTGAAAGAAGAAAAATAGTTTGGTCAGACAGATAAAATCGTTAATCATCAAGCGAAAACGAATCTTTCTTGCATTATTAATTTATTATAAAGATAATGTTTACCGTCATTGGATTCGTTATTACAATTAAGAGGCCGTGCACGAAATTTACTGATTTTGATCAATTTTGTTCCTTGTTTGTGAGAAAAGGAAACAGATTTTAAACAAAATTATTTTTGAATTGAAAAGTCTAGTTTTTTGTTTTGCATGTGGCTGAAAGGGATTTTTCGAATAAGTTAAGTATTCATGGAAAATCACAAATATTCGCAACAAGTTTTCCGAAAAATGACGCGAGACTGACGTTTGATCATCTTTTTACAAGAAACCACTTATGATTTTGAACATTAAAAAATACTGTAAACATCATTAAATGGTCTACTTGCAGATGGTGGAATCACTTTTTTAAATATAAAAACGGAACCCTTATAGGATCACTCGTGTGTCTGTCTGTCCGTCTGTCACAGCTAATTTGCTACGAATCTGTTGGACCAATAGATTTGAAATTTAGTACACACTTTAATATCTGTGACCCAAACACGGACGTTACCCTAAATAAATTAATTTGGAATATGGGGGTCACTTTTGGGGTGATAATCGTAAAACTAAACATCAAAGTTTTTAAACTGTGTCGTGCGACATATCAAATGAAAGGGCTGTCACGGAGCAGAGGCGGTGTCACGTTGCAGGACCGGAGTATTGGTGACTCGTAGAGGAGAACGTAGGAGTGACACGCAGAGGAGGACGTAGAGTAGGAGGACCGTAGATGAGGAGTTGAATGAAGAATAACACACGAAGAGTTAACACGTATATTTTTTATTTACAAAAGTAGGCTTGAATATAAGAAGCACTCATTAAAGTACAAACACATACACTGTGACTTGGTACGTAATTAAATTGTATTATTGCACAACTCTTGGAAACTGGTAACTGACAGTTGAAGAGTCGAAAAATGATAATGAGGAGCTTCTACTAGCTCGGCTGCAGAATTAGAACTGATTTTATAATATAAAAAAACAGAGACTTGACAGAGAAAACCAGTAATTTTTGAATTTTAAATTAAAAAAGGTAGGAAAGAACGTAGTTTTGGAATAGAGGTCAAAAAATAAACAAAGCTTTAACACTGCCTTGTTACAGGGCACATTATGAGGGTCTCGAATATTTTTTTTTTCATAATTTTAAAGTATATAATTTTGAAGTTATTTAAGAAAATAGATGAAAAATGACCATTCCTCCTTATCTCCAACCAACCTGGGCCCAAAATTAAAAAAGAAATACAGATAGTAGATCTTTACTTATAGATTACAGGAAAACCTATGAGAAGTCTATATTTTTAGAAACTTTACATTAACTGGCTTTGGTTTGTTTTGTATTCGGTTACAAATTAGTAACCCATTTTTCAAACACTTTCTGGTCTTTCATTAAGCTTTTTAAGCAGATTAAAACTTGCATTACTCATAAAATTAAGTACCCAATGCAGTAATATAGTAGTATGAAGCTGGTCTGATGGTGGATGTTTGTTGTTTTAATTACGAATTTCTGACCAAGAGTGAATAATGTTTTTTATTCATAGAATTAAAAATATTTATATAATGACAAAATTACAATGTAGCCCGATGAGATAAGGCTAGTAAGATTTGTTTAGACATGTTATAGCACAGGTCGTATAGATTCTATTTTCTTTTGACTGACAAGAAGTAACAGGGCAGCTGGCTAGAAGAATAATGTCAGATTGCTGCTGCCTCAGGTACTGCTCCTTCGGTCTTACAGTAGATACGCTCCTGGTGTCAGGATAAGTATTTAAATAAATTCTAATGTTAAAAAGTATACAATAAAGTATTATTTTTAAGGCAAGCTTCAATAAAATAAAAACGTAAACTGAACATGTTATAGTTGTAACTCTAACATTTCTTTAAAGCTTGAGGCTCTTACACTGTTATGAGGATAAGCCCAAAATATTATAGTAGTAGGTACGCATAAGCGTGCAACTTTATTAATTTTTTTAATTAAAACATAGATAAATAAGTAAGTATCTAAGTTTTAATTGGTATTTTTCAGTTCATGTAAAAGTTTGTCCTAAAAAGATTTTTACTTTTTTTATAAGCAATTTAAAAAATAGGTGATGCGTTCGGAACCCTTCGCGCGCCAGGCCGACTCGCACTTGGCCAGTTTTTTTTTTAATGTATGTTCCCCGATTACTCGATGATGGATAGAACGATTAGGATTTATTTTTGTTTGAACGGGTATACTCGTACTTCCCAGGTGGTCCCATATAAATTTTATCGAAATTGCCTCAGCGCTTTTTGAAAAACTGAACAAAAACGAAAAATATACCCACATAGATGACGTTTTGGTTTCCTCCAATTACGAGTACCTACCTACCTATGTTTAAATTCCACGTTCCATATTATTGGTGTTTTTAGTTCTGGGGTATAACAACTAAAAAGTGAAAAATAAAAAAACTTTAAAAAAATACAACCGACTTCCAAAAAAGAAATTACACTAAAAATTTAAAAATAACTTTAATTTCGGAAGTCGGTGTCAAATAACGAAGAAATAAAATACAAAAACCGACTTCCGAAATTAAAGTTATTTAATCCAATTCTCCTATTTTATTGTTTGTTTTTTCATATTACAGTTTTTTTTTTCGGGCCCAGTTCCAATAAGATTTTTTCAATTTGTTTGTACTTTCTAAGTTTATGCATAGCTACTACTAGTATTCATATAAAACGCTTACCTCAATATTATTGAATGTCTAAATGTACCTAAATGCATCTAATACCAAATTGTACTATTATTATGTTGATTGTGATAAATATACTTAACAAATATGCACAATCATTCCAGACTCTTTTTTTTATTAACCGTACCCATAACTTAAACACATAACTTTATCATCTATTTAAAGGATCAAAACTGTTAGAGCGATCACTACGCTCGATCTATTAGGCGTGTGTGCGTGAATGGTGCACACAAACAGCATCGGAATGAATTAACTTATACTCTAGCGAGTGAATTTTATGCACGGATCCTTATGAGGAGGCGATAATTCAACAATACCTGCGCAAACACAACATGCGGAGATTCTAACTTGACAGCATCGTTGATTGCACTGAATAGGAGTAATAGTCACATATTTGTCCAAATAAAAAGTAGAGGCATTTAATATGGTTAAAGGATTATACTATGTAGCAGACTGACATATTTATTGTCCAGAGAAGTGAGTCATGGATGTTTCACATGTGTGTCATCATGTATTTAAAGGGTACACAAAGTAAATGGAATTTTAACGTAAAATACAGTAATGAATTTAGATATAGTCGTAAATAACTTTTGTAGTCATTTAAAAAAACAATGAAGTCTCATTGGCGTTCAAGTAAAAGGTATACTACAATTAATTCTATTTCAGTCTGATCATCAAGCCTATAAAACTGTTTAATTTACGGGATGTATGAGACTTAAATAAAAAGTTCCAGATAAATGGTGATTTAAGAAAATAAGATTATTATGTGCTATAAAATGTAATTAAATTAAGTAAGTACTCGGTTCGCACAGGACGTTGTTTTAATTTTCTAAAAAAAATATATTATTTTATGGTAAACTTAATTGAACGAAACATTAAAAATGCTTGCAATACCAGGTCAGATGAATTCGAAATTATGATTAATTAATTCGCCGCGCTCCGTTGCAAATATACTTTTTAGGGTTCCGTAGTTACAAGGAACCCTTTATAGTTTCGCTCTGTCCGTCCGTGGCTTAGTTTCGAGACTGTTAGGTCTAGAGAGCTGTAATTTTGCATATTCATCATGCTGACAAAGTGGTAAAGTGAAGGAACCCTTATAGTTTTGCTCTGTCCGTCCGTGGCTTAGTTTCGAGACTGTTAATTCTAGAAAGGTGTAATTTTGCATGTGAAATAAATGTCAATTTTATTTAGGGTATCGTCCTTTTCTGGTTCTATCCCAACGTGTGGGGTATCCTTAGATAGGTGTTTCAAAAACATTATAGGGTTGGGAAGACTATTTTGCGATTCAGTGATCCGCTTGCGAAATATGAAACTTGAAAGTGCAAATTTTTGTTAGTCATATGTGGGACACATATTTTTAAGATTTTTTAAGCCAATAGTTTAGCTTGTTGGGGACAAGCTAAACTATTGGCTTATAAAATCTTAAAAATATCATGATGGTACTCGTAGTGTATGTAACGAATTTTAAGTTGAATTTTATAACTCCTTCTTCAGAGTTCAGTTAGATACCATCGTCCTATGTGCCCGTTTTTAACCGTTATTGGTCGTTTTGACGACACGGTTGGCGCAGTGGTTGAGCGTTCCACTGCTGCACTGCGTGTCGCGGGTTCGATCCACGCACGGAACAAATATTTGTATGGCCTACAGATATTTGTTCCGGGTCTGAGTGTCTTGTGTATCTGGTTTAGTTCGTGAACGCACCCACAATACAGGAATAATTCCTAGTGGGGCAACGTTTAAAAAAAAAAAAAAAGAAACCGTGAACTTAACTATTTACATACTAATAAAATATAAAGCCCCGTTTTAAGTCCGCATGTTATAACGGGCGACTACGGAACCCTACACTGAGCGTGGCCCACAGGCACTTGACTGTTTTTTTTTATACATATGTATATACAGCAAATATGTATGAGGTAAGCGAATAATGGTAAGACGATAATGTGCAACTAGATTACTTGATACTCGTAAATCGACGTCAACCAGTCGATATCGGTGGGCTCACAATAAGTATTTGTGTGTATTTGTTTTCTTTTATTTTATTTTTTTTACCTTTCTAAAAATAAAAATGAATTGCCGAAATGTATGTACGCGCATAATTTCCGAACACTCCACCAAATTGGGTAATTCTTTTTTTGTTGTGTTCGTGTTTGTCATGACAAGGATTGTATGAAAGAAAATTTTGAGTAATAGAAAAAAAATGTACCCGTGCAAAGCCGGGGCGGGTCGCTAGTTTATAATAATAAGCACACCAACAGCACTGTCACTTACAATTCATATAAAATAAAATCTAAAATCTGCATTTCAGTAACCATGCAAATAACAGGTACTTATGCATGACATTGACATAATGAAATTAGAGACAAGAAGAAAAAATAAAAAGTGTGTCCAATAGACCTAAAACCAGAACACAACAAAAACTTTTTTACAAAAAAATAGAACCGACTTCCAAAAAAAGTGCAAAATAACTTTAATTTCGGAAGTCGGTGTTTCTAGTTTTGTTTCTTCGTTTTTTGACACCGACTTCCGAAATTAAAGTTATTTTGCACTTTTTTTGGAAGTCGGTTCTATTTTTTTGTAAAAAAGTTTTTTATTTTTCACTTTTTAGTTGTGGTTCCCCATTAAACTGTGTTAACAATTCATAGACATACGATAGCAGCAATCGCGGTTGATTTGCTGTCAATTTTGAAGAGTTCCGTTGTCTGTCTCCGAAACCCATCATCAGAACTTTTTGAAATTTAAATGGGACCATTTCGGAATAAACCCCTTTCGAACAAAAAAAGAATTTTGCAAATCCGTCAATATATGACGGAGTTATGACCGAACATACATAAAAAAAAAAAAAAAAAATACAAACATCCGAATTGATAACCTCCTCCTTTTTCGAAGTCGGTTAAAAAACAAAACAATTTGAGCTATATAGACGTACATTGTTCGCACTGTTTATATAGGGAACGTCTGTATGAAGCGAAACTCATAGAGAAAACTTCGATATGGTAATCCGTCAAGTTGGACCTATCATTATATGTATAAAGCCTTGCCATACGTGTTAAGGGGTTATTAAAGGTGGTATTCAAGGTATGGATGATGAAGCAATTGAATTTTTTTTTTCACAAAAAAACAACCGACTTCCAAAAAGTCGGTCTTTGTATTTTATTTCTTCGTTATTAGACAGCGACTTCCGAAATTAAAAGTTATTTTTTAAGTTTTAGTGTATTTTCTTTTTTGGAAGTCAGTTGATTTTTTTGTAAAAAATCTTTTATTTTTAAATTTTTAGTTGTTATACCCCAGAACTAAAAACCCCAATAACATGGAACGTGGAATTTAAACATACTCGTAATTGGAGAAAACCAAAACGTCATGTATGTATACGTATTTTTCGTTTTTGTTCAGTTTTTCAAAAGGCGCTGAAGCAATTTCGATAAAATTTATATGGGACCACCTCGGGAGTATATTCTTTCGAATAAAAAAAGAATTTTGAAAATCGGTTCACAACTGACAGAGAAATCGGTGAGCATACATAAAAAAAAATACATTCAGTCGAACATAAAACCTCCTTTTTCGAAGTCGGTTAAAAAATGCGATAATGTCGCTTGCTACGTTGGCTAGCCCTAAAGTTAAAATAGTGAATCAATTGCGCATCTATGGAACCATTTATATTTTTGTGTAGTATAATATAGTAAATAGTAAGTCAGAATGGATCCGTCTATCTTTTAGGCTAATCATCTTATAGTGCCATAACCTATCATTGTAATCAGGTATAGCTTTTCGGATCCCATTCTTCATACACAGATACTTAACAAAACGGGCCTGAACAGATTCAACATTATTAGTATAACTTGAGTAATAGGGAGACCAAATAGTGGAACAATACTCCAAGGACCTCCTTACCAGTGCGTTAATAGAGTAGAATAATGCTACTATAATTACGGAAAGGTTTTGACATGCGGATTATAAAGCCAAGCATTCTTTTAGCCTTAGCAACTATAGTATCTATATGTGATCACGAAAGGATAGGGATGTATCAAAGAGTACACCTAGATCACGGATGACTGATACTCACCGATGATGTCACCTTACCTTCTATAAATAGTTTTGTAGTTTCTGACTACCCCATGGGAAAAAGTCGTGACTTTATTAATATATCTTTTATCTGTACATATTACTGTATTTTTCATTTCCTACATTTTTGGAATCGTCTCCTCAAGCCTCTTATTTTGAAACCCCACATGATTATGTCACGATAAATTAAGACTTCACTTGCCTAATTGCGGCCGCCATCTTGTTTTTTTTTTAATTCATGTAGCCTATGTCACTTTGGCACTTAACTCTTCACACGTCCATCGCACATCAGGTGTGCAGATAAGAACTAAAATCTATTGTGTCTGCTAATTGGGCGTGCGACGGGTTAAGACGAATCTTATGATACCTCATTTGTTAAAATCTATCCAACCGTATAGGCTATAGGGTGTGCCAAAGAAATACTAACATACATACATACGTAGGTACATACATACTTTCGAAAAACACAACCCTCGCTCTGGGGCGGTTGGGAGTTTATTTTGTAAGTCTATGGGGCAGTGTTCTTCTAAACAACGCAATTTCGATGCGATTCTCACTATTATTTAGAATTTTTATTCCGGTATGTTTTAAAATAGGTATAATACATTTAATTACATACATAGATACAGGACACCCTTCGGGCATTTTAAATATTGTAGATGATATTATGCTTCATGGAGACATTATTTTATTAGAGCGTAGTTTAGGTGTTTTACAAATAAAATATCATAAAATACTTTTAAAAAAATGTTAAGTAGGTACACGTATTTTTTGTAGGCTATAGCGAATCTACTCGGGTCCTTTGACCCCTCTGAATTGAGGATCTTACAGAGATGCTAATCAACTAATCAAGGTAAAAGAAAAAAATAGGTAAGTCCAGAGTAGGAACCATAAAACGTAAACGTAGCTTCTATTGTAATTTGTTATCTGTTTATCTAAATGTACATAAATTATGAATTACTGCAATTTTGTAAGGAATCGGCACGGATCGTACTAAGCCGGTATTCATCTTGATCTTAGACAGTAGGATTTGATTGCCTAGAACACGTTATTTAGAACAAAAATATATTTAATAAGTAATGGAGTTTCAATGGTGTACACGTATTCGATTTACGAAATTAATATATAACGTGAGCTGTAAACGTGGCTATTTCCTGCGGCTCCGTCCGGGCGCAGTAAAGGTTTGTAATTACAAATTACAAGTTATTGGAGGTTGATGCACTGCAGTCCGTCGCCGCCGCGCCGCCTGCGCCCGCGCACAGCTCAAATGCACACATTTGATGGCGACAGGTTCAACAAACTGACTCGGCGTCGGCACGGTGACGACCACTCTTTTACGCCATTACTCGTAATGATGTTCTGAATTATTATTGAAAAATTATGGCGTTCAAGACCCTTAATTACGACGTTCGGCAAGACGATGCCCTTTGGCAGCGCTATGTCGAGGAGAGTTACTGGAAAGATATATGAGATAACGTTTGAATATACAAAAATATGACACATAAATCAGACGGAATATAGATTTTTGATTACGATTAAACACTTTTATGTATTCAATATATATTGGAGAATCGTGTCGAGACTCGAGCATGTAAATGCAGTCAGTTTCCAAGAAACGCAACGTGGAGGCTTAGTTGCGCGTACACATTATGTAAAACTGTCTATTTCAAGAATGGATTTCAATAAAGTTGACATACAGAAACACCTTTTATGTGCACCCTTGTGCTATATAAAATATGCTATGCTAGAATTTATTATGACATTCGTAACGAATTTTACTTGCCAGGTATTTCTGTACGCCTGTTTATCCAGGTATTTGTTGGGTAGTACAGTAGGTGTTGTGCGTTTGCAGGTGCAATCCGTGCTGTGTATTTTTAGACGACTATTTATATCAGACCGGCTCGACGCGACCGATGAGCTGTCGGTGGATGATCCAATGACGTGTTTCTATCACTACTCATGCGCGTCTAGCTCTGTTTCTATATTACTATAAAATGAAAAATGAATATTTAATGAAGAAGAAACATAAAACCCATCCGGTCTTAATCTTAATGAACAGAGAGGTTAACACATTTTCAATTATGGAGGATGAGCACAGTGTACCATTCCTAGCTAGGTTTTGTGGTTAAGTAAACGGTTCTGCTTAATGTATTAGTCACAGAGGCAAGCTACTTTGTTAGCGATTCTGTGAAACAATATATGATCAAATGAAGTAAAAAAATATTGTTTTGGGTCACGTTCGTTTTATTTCAACGTATGTATGTACCTGTATTGACTACGCAGAAGGCGATGATTCAACAGGTAGCTGGTTCCGGTTGGTCCTGATCGTTTACTGATTAATGCAAACTGCTTGTGTGAGCCTCACGATTGTATGCACATACGTAATTAATTAATTATACTTATTTGCCAGTAAACAGTCAATATAGACTTATGGCTCTCGATAATTAATTATACTTATTTGCCAGTAAACAGTCAATATAGACTTATGGCTCTCGATTACTCTAAAACAAATGTTTTAATACATGTTTGGTGTATTGGCAGGGTTCTGACTTCTATTTTTTGTTATAAGTTAATATTTGAAATATATAACAATTGAGTCGAGAATAAGAGGGAGACCAAAACAATGATGGATAGATTGTTTGGAAGATGATATGGGTCAAAATAGGGTAACTTCTAAGATTACAGCGTACAGATATGTATGAAAGAAGACGACATCCTGCGCTTATCCCAAATCAATTGGGTTATGGACAGGATGATGATAATGCATTCGACGACATATTTTTGTTTGGAACGGGTTATATTTTAATTTTCATAACTTATTTTTGAACTATAAGATTCGAATGAATTATTCTGCTTGTCTAATAGAGGGCAACAGTGGAGAACGATCAGCGTGGCTGGAGTGCGCGCTGGGCGTGTCCCTGCTGATGTTCGGCGCCATGCTGGAGCGCTGCTGCGCGCTGCTGCCTGAGGCGCCGCAGTCACAACACCACACCGACGCGCTGCTCCTGCTGCCTGCCATCAAGGTATACCACATACAGCATTATGAGATAGTCAGCGCATAACTTAGAAACCAGAATAGATAAAGTTCGAAGCAGAAACGATCTGTATATCTGCTGCAGAAATCAAACTGCATAAAATCTAAACTGTTTTTAATATAAAACACAACTCATAAAAGGTATCGATTGTATCCAGTTACTCTAGTTCTAAAGGAAAACAATACCAATTTGCCTTTAGCAAAACGCTAACATTCCAATATCACCTAACAAAAATGTATTGTGATGGTATCTTACCTACATATAACGCTATACTGCCTACCTCTTGATTTGTGGGTTACTGTAATACCGACAGCCAGATTTAGTTTTTTTTATAAACGTTTAGAGAAGATGTACAGTTAAAAAACACCAATTACTTTGGAACACCGGTGTAACATGTAATTATGAAAATAGCCCGTGTGCGCGCGTTAATTTGATAATAATTTATTAAGTATGATCGTTTCATAATAGTTATTTATATTTTAAGGTGTGGTCCGACTGGATGTTATGCCACAGTAGTATATGGAATCCACCACCTTCGTTCGACAGTTTTGAAATCGGGTAAGTTTCTACTTTTTACCGTTATGTTACCTGTATTTGTAAATACCATGTTATTGTAAACTGTTTATTTTTGTTTAGAGCCGATAACGACCCGTGGGACTGGCTTGCAAAGCTTATGAACATATTGGAATCTCTTGATGACAAATCGATAGAATTCGAGAATGAAATGAAAGAAGGTGAGAATCGATTGTTGTTTGTTTACACTACGAACACGTTGCCTTAAAAGGACGTTTGTAGAACGTCTGAGACAACATTTTTTCTGAGTTTTTGTATGCATATATTTGTCATTCCTATTTACATTATGTCACTAAGTTGTCAACAAATAATACATTGTATAGTGTGTGCTTAAAGGATGCTTTGCAAACGCTCTAAAGTGATCCATTAAAAAAAAATATTTGTATTATAACTCGTCCTTGATTTCTGAACTTCTTCACAAGCACTGTTAACTTTAGACACTTTTACATTGTTTGCGAGATAAAAGTAAGTTCTAATTACAGTGATACATAATCCCGTCACATTAATAGCTTGGCCGGTATCAATGTATCTCGTGTTGCGGTCGCCGTGGGTTTCGCTGATCCCATAAGGATAAAGAAAACGATACTGCGTGTTTATAACTAGTACATTACCTCTGCCTGTACATTACCAAGGCACACGCTGAAAGTCGACACTACATAAATATACCGATTTATTTAGCTATGAAAAAACTTTTTTACAGAAAAAAGAACCGAATTCCAAAGAAAAAACGAAATAAGTGCAAAATAAATTTAATTTCGGAAGTCTGTGTCAAAAAACAAAGAAACATAATCAAAAACACCGCCAAAAACAACACACTTTTTTTTTTTTGGTAGTTGGCTCTATTTTTTTGTAATAAAGTTTTTTATTTTACACTTTTTAGTTGTGGTTCCCCATTAAATTGTGTTAACAATACTTAGACAAACGATCGCAGTAATCGCGAGTCATTTGCTGTTAGTTATTATTGAAGAATTCCACTGTCTATCTCCGAAGATCTTCGTTAGATCCTAATGTATCTAATATATTGTATACAGGGTGTAACGGAAAGGTGTGGTCATATTTTAAGAACCGGTTCTGCCCATGGAAATGTACAACTTTGTCTAAGACAAAATAAAAAAATCTCAAAATAAAAATTGGACTTTCCATACAAAGTTATCATCAGCTGACCAATATTTGTATGGGAGCTAAAAAATTTTTTTTTGAATTTTCTCAGGTTTTCTTGAAGAAAGTTGTTCATATTGATGGGCAGATACAGTTCTTAAAATATGACCACACCTTTCCGTTACACTCTGTATATACTAAAACCTTCCTTGAAAAATATGGAATTGAATAACGAAAACCGCGGACAAACAAACATACGGTTAAAAAGTAACTAACCGCTTTTTTTGTTTAGCTTTAGCGACTGTTAGCAACCAAGCAACTGTTAGGTATTCAGTGGCGTTAATCAGGTATTTTACTAAAAAAATCTAATTAGTCCGTCAGTTAAATAACCAAAATATATTGGTTACGTATTTTTTGCTTTACCAAACCAATAAAAAATTACAAAGATAAAACGCATCAAAGTTCAGGAGTGGGGGCTCGTTATGTCACTTTGGTGGTAAAAGTGTCGCGCAGCGTGACGTCACGCGAAATTTCAACGCACTGTATCGCCCTCATTTTTTGTTTACGTGACAAAGAAAATCGTGTTCAATATTTTTTGATTATTTAACTGACTGACTAATTAGTTTTTTTTTAGTATAATACTCCATTACCATTTAAAAAGGGTTGCTCGATTAAGTATCGAAGAATTGTATTTTATTTGATTAGGCTTTTAATGGGAACGCACTTTTCAACGCACCGTTTATTAAGGGCCTACCTCCCCATAAGTGGCGCCCTCACTGAATAAAAATTCGCATCTTAGCATAGAAAATAAAGACTAAAGAATCGTATGTTGCGTTTGTTACAAAGAGGATACGGTGTTTTTACGTTGTGGAAGCATGATTCAAAGTATTTCGTATCCAAAGTAGTAAGCAAAAGTATCAAAAACGGCCGTTTTGACACTTTTGCTTACTACTTTAGTTACGAAACACTGAGTCATGTTTTAACTACTTTGCTTTGCTACGATTTTTTATTCAATGAGGCCACTTGGCGGCTATATACACCTTAAAGCTAATCCGATAAATGTTGGCAGCATCGATCGTGACGATGTTGAGCCGTAAGCCAAAGTCCATCAATGGATGTCTTAAATGAGATAGTCCTGATGCTACAAGAAGTATTCACAACATGTTTAAATGTGTGTTTGTAAGGTTACGTATGCGTCCGTCTGCCCGAGGACGCGTCGCTGGGCGGGTTCACGCCGCTCATGTACATGGAGCCGGCCGTCGCGTGGGTACGCGTCGACCAGTTAGGCCAACACCACGCCGCTGAACATGCGCTAAGGATCAGCAAATTGTTGTTCTTCGGCACCGAGTGAGTCCACATGTACTATTGGATCTTTTAGCTATTTATATGACATTTGAACTGCACGCCTACTGTAAAATTGCACATTATTGATGTCGAAAATGTCAAACTAAGCTAAACGCTGTCGGCGACATCTAGCGTCAGTGTTTCAATGAGAAACACCAGTAATAAGCATCGCGGCGTACGGAAAGAAGACTAAGAGCCTAGATCATATTCATAGGATATCCCAAGATATAAGTAGTAGTACAGCTCTTTGCAAAACCTCGTCCTGAGAAGTACTATCACTATATTTCTGCTGCTAAGCAAAGTTTGCTGTGTTCCACTGTGGTGATTATATTCAAGGCTCACGTGAAGTTACTTGAATCTGTGACCTGTGACTGTGTGATCGAATAATAGATATAGATAATATAGGTAAAACTTCTTAAAAGCCTGATAGCAAAGGAATAAGAGCTTACGTGTACATTGCTTGTTGCCCAGGTACTTAGTAGGCGTGGAGCCCCCGGTGCTCAGGCTGGAGTACCCGTCGGACTCAGCGCCGCGCTATGTCAGCGCTGTGCAGCGCGTGCAGCCGCTGCATGCCCCACTACAGCAACTGGTAAGTTTACGTAGTGCAATTTTTTTTTTTTAGTCTTATGCCTCAATCTGACTGACCGACTTTGACAATTGAAAAGTGTCTATAAATGGTTTATTTGAATTAAATGCTTTGAGTTTTAGTTTCTGTCATCCCGTAATGTGTAGTTTATAGATAAAGCTTGGATTTGGAGAAGATACACATTTTACCTACACCTACACCTGAGGTCGATTGAAGGGCATGACATTCACTCGAGCTTTTTAACTTTTTTAGACATCCATACGACCATAGTCGCACAAAATTGGGAGAATAGACTTGAAAGTAAAAGATTGGTATCGGTCAGTAGTAACAATTCCTTTGAAATTAAAATAAAATCAAGAAGGCGTTTAGATAATTGTGTATAAGAAATATAGCGGTTCGATCGAGAGGTTCTAAGAGAGTATACAGTCTTGGTACAAAACCTTTTTTACAAAAAATACAACCGACTTCCAAAAAAGGAAATACACATAACCTTGAAAAATAATATTTTGGAAGTCGGTGTCAAAGAACGATATAATAAAAAACAAACACCAATGCATTTTTTGTAAACAAGTTTTTTATTTTTCACTTTTTTAGTTGTTTTACCCCAGAACTAAAACTAAATACTAAAGTTACGCACGAATTGATAACCCCAATAATATTACATGCAATTTGAACATACTGGTAATTTTGTTTAAAAAAAGGTAAATCAATTTCGATAAAAAAATTACGGGACCACCTCTGGAGATAAAAAAAGAAATTTCAAATTGGTCCACAACTGACTGAAAAATAGAACATCCTCCTTTTTGCGAAGTCGGTTAAAAAGAACAAGATGTTAATAAAACTATTTCCCCTAGGTATTACATATTTAAAAACATATTTCAGTCTGATAATAAGGTATGTGTTTATTAGCATGCTTGGGCGGAAGATTTTATGTGTAATATAAATTTTAATATTCGTTACATTAATAAAATATTATTATTATGTAATTGGCATGTTTCTTTATAGCGGACTTATCACCTCGGTAATTAGTGTTAAGGTGGCTTAAACATATTAAAGTACTTTATTATTCCAGTAGGTAAGCCTTACACAGGTTTTCGTTACAAGTTTTTCTTATTACAAGTGATATAAACTTGCGAGAATTTACACCGACGTTTACGCCGCAAGCAGACCAAGTTAGAATCTGAACTTGTTGGATAACTAGCTCTAGGCAGATTTTTTGGTAAAACTCCATTGCTGAAGATGTTGAAACAGATTAGGAGGTAGTTGTTTGCACAGAGTAGACGTTGGTTTATTTGTCATAAGCGCACTATGAGACGAGGCCCTTGGACGGCGTGCCGACGTTAGTCCGGGGCAGCGGAAGTCACACAATATGCACCCGCAGGTTCCCACGCAAGTTTGCGAGGGAATACCAATGCGGTTTTAGTCGTAAGAGTCTGAGAGAACCTTCCACCCCAAGGTGGAGCACATCCATGAACGCAACTGCGGGCGGCTAGAGGGTGGAACTCTCTACCAGCGTCTGTATTCCCTACCACCCGTAAGTCTTCAAAGTAAGAATGAATAGGCATATCTTCAGGGTATGCTCGTTCCATCGTAGACCTCATCCATCGCTTTCCATCAGGCGAGATCGAAGGCAAGAGTTGGCTCATCATGAAAACGGTGTCTGAATTTGGTCTCAGTTAGGGGCAAAAGGTTGCTGCCTTTTACATGAGACTAAACATAACTGGCGAAATGTGTACTAAATTCCTTTGTCCAACCTTTCAGGAAACATACAGGTGTTAAGTTAAAATTATATAATTTTCATTGCAGTCTGAAAACTCTGAGGATGAAAGCAACGCAAGCGGCACTGCCAACGAAGCCCCCAGTCACAGTGAAGGAGTGGAGGCTGAAGGGACGGACGAAGCGACGCGCAAGCTACTGCGGCGCAAGGAGCAACTCGAGACCAGGAAGGCTACGCTTGATAAACATCGTCTACGTATGCAAGTATGTATAGTAAAAGTAGTTGGTCTTTTTAGGGTTCCGTACCCAAAGGGTAACCAACGGGACCCTATTACTAAGACTCCGCTGTCCGTCTGTCTGTCAGCGGGCTGTATCTCTTGATCCGTAATAGGTAGACAGTTGAAATTTTCAGTGAATGTGTATTTCTTCCTACTTTCTGCGAAGCAGTAATGCTCGTGAAGGAGGAGGCTGAACGAGTGAAGGAGACTCCACGGTCAAGTCTCCTTCACGCCCCTAGCCGCAGCCGCCGCAGGTGATGCCCTGGGCGTCGCGGGTCGTGAGACGATCTCCGGCCACCGTAGGCGCGGGCCTGCGGACGGCGAGTAGTGGGTAGCTCGCCGTCCGATCAGCACCAGGCCGGAGAGTCGACGGCGCGTAGTGTTCCTTGCCCCCCTTAAAGAGATGTCAGCAATCAGAACGGGGCCCGTCATGGCCGATGCATGCATGCCAAGGGATCGCGGATAAATTCGTAACAGAGTTACCGCGCCCTTTTTTTTGTGGTGGGAAATGAGTTACCGCGCCGCTGGGCACTCAGGCAAGGAAGGAACAGGGGTACGTTTTATTTAGTAAAAGCCTGACACGCCCTCCCGCTCCGCCCAGAGCGGGAGAAGTCATTGAATGACTTCCCACCCCCGCAAAAAAAAGGGGAGCCCCCTTAAATATTAAAAAACTAGATTGTTATATTTATCATTATTTTTAACATTTACTATAAAATATTTAATCGTAATACGTGGTAATACTGGAAAAAGTACCACCGGAACGAAAAGAAGAAGACTGCAAAAATAAATTATTGACTGTACTTTTTTATTATTGCTTACTAAAGATCTAGTTAATTGACTGAGAAAAAATAGTACGTTCATTTGAATTCAATAAAATAATTACAATAAACCTCTAGAAATGCGACGTAGCCAGCCCGCGAGCGATTTACGCTCTTAAATTCTAAGATACTTTTGTTTTAAGGAAATATTACGCGGTGGCTCTGTGAGCTCAGAGGTTGAAGTTCGTCCGCGGCTGTTGGTGCCCGACACCAACTGCTTCATCGACCACCTGTCGCTGCTGCAGGCCATTGTGGCTGCGCCTGCGCAACCTTACACCCTGGCTGTGCCCGTCGTGGGTAAGTGGTTAACAAACACATTATAATTTTTCATAAGAGCATTATGTAGCTTTACATACAGCGCAACCATACACGATGCCTTGTGGAGGCGGCAGCGCTGTGTCTGGGAGTTCTATGTTATAATCTCAGTGACAAGCAGTTAACATAATTATCATGTTTTTTGTGCACGTTGTAACGTGTGATACAACGATTCATAGTAACGACTAAGACTCGTAGTATCGCATCGTATGTGTAATGGACTAAAAACAGATACATTCAAGCCAGACCCGGGTCTGCGGACGGCGAGTAGTGGGTAGCTCGCCGTCCGATCAGCACCAGGCCCGAGAGTCGACGGCGCGTAGTGTTCCACGCGCGCCTCAATGAGTTGTCAGCAATCATGACGGGGTCCGTCATGGCCGATGCCTGCCCAGGGGTTGTGGTTGTGTAAAAATCTCACTGTGAAAAGTTAGATGCAGTGAGTTTGAAGTGACCTGTCAATATGGGGCATAAACATGTAATTATTTTTCACTTAGAGTACTTTTTACCAGTTAAGTGTTACTTTGATTCATATATTTTTTTGTCACTACCGGCATTATTGAGAACGATACGTTTTGAGTTAACGTTTAGTTTCATCAAAAACATGCAACATAAAATAATGAATTAAAGTATGTGATGAATTAAAAAATCAAACAAGTGCACCACATTGTTTCTATGGTCCAATACAATTTATTTAAAAAAATTTTGAATTACTTGCATATTCCTTATTTACACCTTCAGATAGAATGACGGTTCGCATGAAGCTGTAAGATTTTTACAGAATTAACGACTCATCCAAGCTTCGTACCGGTCTCCCAAAGTGATAATGCGCATAGAAATTTTCGTCACTGTTCGGCAACGGTCGTATTCCCCGAGCGTCGGAAGACGATATGTATATAGAGTGGTTAAGTGCATTTTCTTCATGCATAATTTAGTAGAATTCGAGATCAATGATTCGGGTGTTTCCGGGAATACGACAATTGGCGAAGATCTGCATGCGCATTATTAATTTGGGAATACTTTACGGTTGCAATATTAATTCCAGTGGACTTTCCAAAAATAGTCTTTCATACAAATGGTTACAATAAAAAAAATGGTTGGCTGTAAAGTTGGTTTACGGACGATAGTTTAACGTGACAACGTCAGAACCAAACATTGATGTAATATAGATGCGGCGCATGCGTATAATGAGCGTAACTTGACACTGTTTCGTGCATGCAGCCGGCATTCATCGATTTATTAGACGTTGTCACGTCAAAAATAAGGAGGAGGTCGTGGCTAAAGTAATAACAGCCGCATGGGTCGATCCATCAGGTTAAGCTACGCTTGCCGGGGTTGGTCCGTGGATGAGTGACCATCTTTACATGCCGAGACTCCTCCGTGCCTCGGAAAGCACGTTAAGCCGTTGGTCCCGGCTGTCAAACGCGGATATTTGACAGTCGTTACGGATCGTCAGAATCCCGAAAGTCTGACATCCAGTCTTACCAAGGGGTATCGTATTACCCAGTAACTGGGTTGTGGAGGTCAGATAGGCAGTCGCTCCATGTAAAAAACTGGTATTCAGCTGCATCCGGTTAGACTGGAAGCCGACCCCAAGATAGTTGGGAAAAGGCTTGGTAGATGATGATGTCACGTCAAAAATAAAAAAATGCCAAATTGGTCGAGTCGTTCTTTTTTTTTTTTCTTTATTTGTTTTGGGGTTTTTATCTATACAGATATGTCAACCCCATCGTACCTTTTACCATTGTTACATTCATAGATGATACACTTTATAAATAAGGTTACATTAACTCTTATAACTAACATAAACTATACTAAACAAACATTTTGTGATAGAAAAACCATCGAATTACCGATGTAGGACTGTTATTAAACGGCATAGCTTTTTGGCACCTTCTGAAGTTGGTTGAGATATAATTGACTGTATTAATCCCACGTTAAGTCTATTTAAGTCTAATTCTCTCAAAAGTGATTCCCTCTCGCGCATGTTGCGGACACAATCCATCAGCAAATGCTGCACGTCCTCAATCTGATTACATTCTCTGCAATTCGGTGAATCAGTTTTAGTTTTAAGGATAGAGCGCAGATTGTAATGTGAGTATGTCGTTCCCCAGTGATGACGGAGCTGGAAGGTCTTCAGTTGAGCGGGCGCGTGGGGCCAGCAGCGCGCTTGGCGCTGGGCTGGGTGGCGCGCTCGGGCGCGGCGCTGCGCCTGGCCACGTCGCGCGGCTCGCTGCTGGCGTCGCGCGCCTGCACGCAGGAGCAGGACGCGCCCGCGCGCGCCACCAACGACGACCGCGTGCTCGCCACCGCGCTCAACCTGCACACCAACCAAGCCGCCGACCAAGGTAACTATTACATGTTCAAATTTACGCCTACCGTTCAAGGTGGATGCTCCAGGGTAGCCCGCGAAATTCAAATTTTTCTTACGATTTTTGCAATTTGCTCAGGTGCCCCCAAAAAAAAAGAAAGGTCAGTGTCAGGTTGTATCTTGGTCAAAATTTGATTCGCGGCCGTAGCAAGTATGTATTTATAGAATATCATCAATACATCTCTCTCAGTTAGAATTGATACCAAATGTCATGATTTCATGAAATACTTACATTTGGCATCAATTCTGACTAAAAAAGTGGTATTGATGATTTTTATGATTATAATTCTATATATACATACTTGCTACGGCCGCGAATCAAATGTTGACCAAGATACAACCTGACACTGACCTGCAAATTGCAAAAACCATAAGAAAATTTGAATTTCGCGGGCTAGAGTGGAGCTTTCGCCTTAACTAATACAGAACATGGGGTAGCTGCGCGGTGCAGAAAGGGTGTTGATGCCAAAGTCAGCGAATTATCTCGCGACACGTGACCTCACCCCTCCGACGTGTTTAGTTGCCTCAGGCTAGGGTCTAAGTTAAACGGTAAGCCATTTTTTTATTAAACAAATCTCAACTTAAAGTTACCTTCAGAATCATATAAAGTATAATTGTTAAAAATTTGTGACGAAAACTGAACTTTTATCTGAGATTACAGTTTTCCATGTTCACACATGTAAAACTGTAATCTACACGTAAACAGTACATGTAAACAGGTATACATGATTCGAAGCGAGGGCTTTTGCACCCAGGGTCAATTCTTCCCTGCAGTGTTTTGTTACCATTGAAAGTTTTGTTACCATCAAGTGACATGATGGTCAAGTGCGAGCACTTGACCATCATGTCACTTGATGGTAAACAATGATGTGGTCAAAAGCAATAAGAAGTATAAGTTTAGTCAATTAAGTAAGGCCTGCTTCGTGAAGCGACTATCAATCGAGGTAAGTTCATGCTTGGCCTGCCTAAAATTATCATGGTCAGCCCATAAGATTTATTGTGTTGGTCTCTGGTGTGTTTCCTTACCAGATCGCGTAGGTATACGAAGAGGAGTGGTAAAATGGGTTCAGGCCCCATCGCTGCCATATTCGAGCCCCTTCACCATGTTCGTCCTCTGCATCATTGTTTCGGGAATAGCTGTGTCCTTTGATCCATTGAATGGTTACTTTAATGTGTTTACCAACCTGGTTAAGACGCTGGTGACACTCGTATATAAATTCAGACCTAACTGTGTGGTGTTTCAGCATTTATGCATGAAGGCCATGTTGTCCGAGAGACTCGGCGAGAGTATGCGTATTGAGCGGTCTTTAACTTCCCTGGCTATGATGGCTGAAGCTGTCAGGAAAATGCCCAAACTCTCAGCTTGGAATACTATGTTTTCCCCCATGATATTACCTGTAACAACTCCGTGAACTAAAAGAACATTTAAATACACTATCAGTGTTGTAGAATTAGGATGGAGTAGTAAGGTATGAATGAGGTCTTTGTCTAATGTTTTAGCTGACTCTATATCTTGGACACCAGATGTAAATTAATAATGAGATTTATCAGTAATTTGAAATGTAACTAATCCTATCAAAATTTTCAACTTCACTTTTAAACCCAAACTACAAGGTTGTAATTTGAAATGACTACAACAGGTTTTGTGTAGACAACTGACACAGAAGATTTTTTTTTATTGATCGTCATTGTTAGCAGGTGTAGACAGTTACTAGAGACAATAATTTCCATTGTGATTTTTAATCATTGCGTCAATTCTTTGTTTACATTTTTTCCATTGGAAAAGGTTTTGAATTTATGCTTAATGTTTTATGAATATTTAAGTTTATTTTTGTTTTGGGCTGTATTTTTCCGGTCACTGTCTTATAATGCAAAATAAATTATTCAATCTTGGACAAGGATCGGATTCGGGCTTCTGTTGTTATTAAAATTTTAAAGCGTGAAATTCTGGCTTACATACGTAATTATGTTACGCTCAAATTCCGAAATCGCTCAATGAGTGAAAAAAGTGCACTGTTAGACCAATGAGTTGCCAAAAAAAAAACAACACTGTGCCTAATGACCTAGCTGTTCTGTCTCCTGCTTGATTAGGAAGGAAGAAAGAAAAATTTGGAAATTAAGTTTTTCTTACTCCTCCGCTGTTTTTTCTGATTAATTTCATTGCGGGACCCAAGACAGTTAAATCGTTTCTCTGGAACTCGTCGAGCTTCATTATCTCGGCGTTTTCTCTAGTGGTCGCCACTGTTGATTCTGGCTTACAGGAGTTACAGTGGTTTGAGAGTAGTGTGGCGGCCTTGTCCAAAAAAAATCTGTATTTCTGGTTGCTGTGGCTGGTTTGTTTTCATATTTAGCACAGTGTTAGTAAATGTGTATTTTTAATTGTAAAATTGTTTAAGTATTATTATACTTTATTGTGAGTTGTCCGGTATTTGGACGGTACTATCCAGTACCTTCCAAATGCGTAAAGGAGCGCGGTCGGCGCGTGCGGCGGACCGGTAGATGTGTCTGTCGACCCAGTCTGCCGAGCTAGACGCTGGCGGCCTGTAATTACATATCTTAGCTCGCGTGAACGGTGATTTTATCTGCGCTGGCGCCGCCGATTATTTATTTTAATGACACTTCCTTGGTAGCATTCCGATACGCGACAAAATTGTACAAGCGAGTATATCGTCTGTCTGCATGTCGTGTTACCGAGCGATTTGAACTGAATTTAGAATCCCATAATTTTGCAGATACGCGCGGGGACGACGGCAGAGAGTCGAAGGTGGTGCGTCGAGTGCGCGAGGTGGTTCTGCTGACGGACGACCGCAACCTGCGCGTCAAGGCGCTAGCGGCCGAGCTGCCCACGCGCGACCTGCCCTCCTTCGTCCAGTGGGCCGGTCTCAACCGAGACGATACTACGGTACTTATTTATCACTAATCAACTTTACTATGTTTTGTTTTTTACCGACTTTCAAAAGGAGGAGGTTCTCAATTCATCTGTAGGTTTTTTTTTGTTGAAATGATATTAGATTTTGATGATTCTTTTTTGTTTGGTAGGCTATACTTCAGAGGTGGTCCCATATAAATTTTATCGAAATTAATTCAGCACTTTTTGAAAAAACCAACACAAATTAAAATATATATATATTATTATATACACAGATGACGTTTTGGTTGTCTCCAATTATGTTCAAATTCCATGTTAGTTATCCATTCGGGCATCACTTTATTATTTAGTTTTAGTTCTAGGGTACCTACAACCACTAAAAAGTAGAATATAAATAACTTTTTTACAAAAAATACAACTGACTACTAATAATTGCAAAATAACTTTAATTTCAGAAGTCGGTGTCAAATAACGAAAAAACTATACAAACACCGACTTTTGCAGTTTTTAGAAGTCGGTTTTTTTTTTTGTAAAAATGTTTTTAATAATTTAGAAGTGTTATATACAGTTCTTAAAAGTATAATGTTAAATAACTACAGGTTTTTATATTTCTGGGCATTTGTAGCAAGGGTCCTAGTTGTAGGTAGCGTAATAGCAGAAATACGGTGAAGTGTAATTTTGTGTTCCAGAGTGCGCCGCAGCCAGCGGCCGAGGAGCCGGCCGCCGCCGCCGCACGCATCTGACGCGCGCCCCAACTGACTACAGTTTAGCTCATATTCTGATTTACTTTATTATAAACTTGAACGCGAGGTGACTTAATGTTGCAAAGATAATAGTGCTTAATAAAGATTAATAGCTTTCTGTCCCGGGTGCATGCGCGTTGTATGGATCTGAGGAATATGATTGCGCCTCATTATAGTATAGGAATTGAATAGATTAAGTAAAATTAAATACACCAATAGATGGTTAAAATATAAATAGATTTTGTTAAGGGCTTTAGGATTCCACCTCCGTGTTCCTGGGCTACATTTACTTTGTTATTTTTTTACGTATTTTCCGTTTTACATGTAAGGTGTTAGATAAATCGGAAATTCAGTGTTGCTGAGCTATTTTTATTTACTTTTTTTGTACTATAGCAACTATATTTTTTATTATTTTCTAGTTAGGTGATAGAAACAAAATGTATTGTATTGTCTATCTCTAACATAAAGTACAGGACACTAGCATGTAATATGGATTACAATATTATCAATTGATCCAAATAAGATAGTTAATTATTGAATTGACTGCACGTCTGAATATTTTTGATTTTTAGAAATTATGATTTTAAATGAATATAAGTACATACATTATATACATACCTTTAATATTTGTTTGCATGATTCCATCAAAATGTCACGTGCCATTCATAGCTACTTCTCGCTAAGCGGCTCGAGGCGTGTTGCCTTTGCCTACTATAATAACGACTACAGCCACTTTTGATGTATTGAAATATTTTTAATCTAAAGCTGGGTTAGCTACACACGTTTACTTCCTGTTTAACACTTTTATATTTCGAGTGAGCAACCGCATCATGATAATTTTATAATAAAATGTAGTACAAAATGTTTGACATTACAAGGACACTTGGTGTTTTGACTCAGGTTTGTATAGAACTAGCATAGATAACACAGACGCAAATATTTCATCACTTTTATAATTATCAGCATCGAAATGTCTATCTTTTAATGCAATTATACACTCGAATAGTTTCAATTATTTTACTAGATAAGTTTTTAGCAGTTTTGCATGCATGCGATACATACATACATACACCAACATGTGAAGCCGTATTCCGGTTGTCCAGGGTAGCCCGCGAAATTCAAATTTTCTTACTTTTTTACAATTTGCAGGTCAGTGTCAGTTTGTATCTTGGTCAACATTTTTTACAATTTGCAGGTCAGTGTCAGTTTGTATCTTGGTCAACATTTGATTCGCGGCCGTAGCAAGTATGTATTTATAGAATTATAATCATTCAAATCTAATCATTAGAATTGATGCCAAAATCAATTCTAACTGAGGGAGTTGTATTGATGATTTTAATGATACAACCTGACACTGACCTGCAAATTCCAGTAAGAAAATTTGTATTTTGCGGGCTACATTGGAGCTTTCACCTTAAAGCATGATTACTTGTAGAAACCTGATTATTGGAATTATAAAAAATATACTATTTTATCATTACAAAATTTTTAAAATCCTATTTTAAATTGTTATCATTGTTTTTGGTGCACCTTGCAACCAATTAATTGATTGACACATTCACTTTTAACAACAGGTCCTAAATTTGCATGTAGATAGAAGTGATGTGTATAAACAGATGTATTATGAAAATTATACCTACTTATAGTTCACAACTATTGTAACAAAGTTTTTCATTTTTGAAACATTTGATGCTGTTACTTTTGTCTTAATCATGACGTTTTAATTAAAGATTGAATAACTTCAAAATAACGTGTTTATATTTCCTTCCTTTTTCTGGGTATGCAATATTATTGCATGTTTTTATGAACGTACAATAAAGTTATTAAAGTTACACAAATAGCTAGTTGTAAAGGCCATGTTAACTTTAGTCAAAAGAAATCTTACAATTTTATTGTGTGATGGATTGTGAACATCATTACATCAATTACGTGTTAAGTGTATAGATGCTGGCGGGAAAAATTCCGAATCATTCCCGTCGAATACTTCGGAAGTATTCCGAAATATTCCGAAACTTTGGGAATATTTCAACTGTCAAAAAAAACCAGGAAAATTGACCTTACTACCTATTTTTCAACATTTTTTTATGTCACGTATACATATAGTGACTAATAATACTGTTCTGAAAACTGCATCAAAATCGGTTCAGCCAAACGCGAGATGATCGCGGACAAACATACATAAATACGGTTCAAACTCATAACCTCCTTTTTTTAAATCGGTTAAAATACCAAAACCTGCTCCTAAGTATAACACTTTTCTGAAAACCGCATCAAAACGTGTTTGCTTGCAAGGTTTGCCTTTGTTTGTTTTTATTGACTGGGCTATTATACGCGTTAAGTAGGTAGGTAATGATTAATACCTACCTATGCGACTCGCGAATACTCGCGATGCGTACAGAGGTACATACAAACTAACCAAAAACATAAGTAACCCTTTTTCAAAAAACCAATCAAATATGCTAGGCCTGGTTTTTTATTCCACAACTGACATTTATAAAAATAGAATTCGATTTCGAAATAAGTAGGTACCTACCTAAAAACAAAAGAATAAATCGCAGGCTAACATAGATCTACCTATAAAAATATCAACATATAATTCCCATTGAATTATTCGGGCGAAATATTCCGCGGAAACATTCGATTGCGGGGTACGAATCTTTCTCGCGCGGGTGAAAACTTCTCCGGGGAGCATCTCCGCTCTTACCGCACCTCGCACCGCCATCGCCTGCACGCACGGCTCGTGGCAGTCGGGCGCGCGCGGCGTGGCGCCAGCGCGGCGGCAGCGGCCGGCGCACAGAGGAGCAGTGGCGGCGGCGATCGACGATCGATGCAAAATACGATATTTCAGCAAAAAAAAAATATCTTAGTTAAATTCATTTTGAATAATTCGGATTTAAAGAAACTTTCCCAGAAGTATTCCGGAATTATTCAGAATATTTCAGAAGTTTTGCAACTATAGTTAAGTGTTCATGTCTATGTAGTGGTGTAGGATTATGCTAACCTTCACGGCCACAACGCATTTTGATAAAGTTTGTGCCTTTCGATTTTTTATCTTTAGGTCAGAAATAAATAGTGGTAAACATTAGTAGTACCCATATAATTAGTAGTCAGTAGACATTCGTGACAAGCGGTGGTGGCCCAGTGGTAACGGCCGCTACTTACAAGGTGTAGGTCGTGAGTTCAATACCAGGCAGGCGCTTTACTTTGTGTAAATTATTTCATCACCACTGCTCTCAAACGGTTAAGGAAAACATCGTGAGGAAACCGGCATGTCCTAGAATTAAAAAATCGAAGACGTGACATCCGCCAACCCGCATTGGGCCCGCGTGGTGGATTACGGTCCACACCCTCTCATAGAGAGGAGGGCAGTGCTCCAGCAGTGGGGACATTAAAAGGCTGATGATGAGACATTTGTGACAGCCGGGCTGTGTTCAAAGCGCTACAAAGAAATCAGACAAACAACAAGCTAATCATCGATATCCACTCGGAGCACCCTCTAGTGGACGGCACAGAGGATTCCTAGGCAACGATGTCGCTGACCAACTTGCGAAGAGTAGTGCCGAGATGGTAGTTACTCGTTTCCAATCATCTTGCCATTTACTGTTTTATTTATGGATTCGCCAGACATCAATACTAAATAACAACAAATGGCCACGGACCATAAGCAGTTAAAACTGGCTGCAACAAGAGTTTAACCGTGATTATAGCAATTTCTTAGCACTAAAAATCGCCATAACTTAACAGAAACAACCTCGGTCAACGCGCTCAATTTCTCGGAACTGAAAAGCAAAGCAGCAAGGCCTGCGAATCCCTATCATATGCAGCTTCTGTCTCTAGGCGGAGCTAGGCTGGCTATGTTGGCCAGGCAGGACGCCCACGCGCAGTGTAACGGGCCGACTTGAAATGTAGGTAAGTGATTCCTTACGCATACTCGTAACCCGGGCCTGCGGACAGCGAGTAATGGGTAGCTCGCCGTCCGATCAGCACCAGGCCCGAGAGTCGACGGCGCGTAGCGTTCCACGCGCGCCTCAAAGAGTTGTCAGCAATAATGACGGGGCCCTTCATGACCGATGCCTGCCCAGGGGTTGTGGATAAATTCGAAACAGTTACCGCGCCCCTCCCCCTGGGCACTCAGGGCAGGGAAGGAACAGGGGTGGGTTTTAGTCAGTAAGAGTCTGACACACCCTCCCGCTCCACGCTAGAGCGGGAGATGTCATTGGATGATTCTTACTAACAAAAACAAAAAAAAACAAATGTGAAGATGCTTCAATTTATAGGAGACAAAAATCTTATTTCATTATAATGTACCTTTACTATTTTATTTGCCAATTTGGACTGGCGTATTCGCGGTAGATAATGTGGAAGCGGGAGGGAGGTAGTCACATTCGCAGTAATATTTTCACTCATGGCATTTTTTCTGTTTTGAGCAGCTTTATGGTAATTTTTAGGGTTCCGTACTCGAAGGGTAACCAACAGGACCCTATTACTATACCTCCGCTGTCCGTCCGTCTGTCAGCGGGCTGTTTCTCACGATCCGTAATTGCTACACAGTTGAAATTTTCACAGATTGTGTACTAAAAATAAAAATTAAGAGCTGCTGCAGCTGTGTGAAAATTTGAACTGTCTACCTATTACAGATCATGGGATACAGCCCAAAAAAAACCCAAAAACCACGTTTCTAGACGTGAAAAACGTGTTTTCTTTCAGTTTATGGTACGGAACCCTTCGTGTGCGAGTCCGACTCTCACTTGGCCGGCTTTTTAAATACATGATCGCGTCTTTTATTGTTTACTATCGATTATAAAGAAAAACTATACTTACAAAATTTTCACACTCGCGGAACTGAATACCTATCGACGACATGTAACATGCCGCATCACGCCCAATTTCCCCGACGGATTTGGTAGAGCTGTACAGACAGTCGGTAAAGTACACCCACATAACAACAGTTATAGTGCCACGTAAAACGTGCAGAGGCTACTGGTATTAACCGGGGTGAAATCCAAACTCCAAGCTACTGCTGACAAATTCGTAATGGACTAAACTCATTGACTAAGACTGCGCAATTTTCTTCCAAATGCTACCAAAACTGCGCTCGTCCAATCTCCGTCTCCCAATCTTTGACTATGCCGGATGTTAGTTATTTAGATATTATTGAAATCCAGCTAGATAAGCTTGAGAGGCTTCAAATTTTTTCATTAGATTTATATTTGGTTTGCGCAAATATGACCAATTGACCATGTCTCTGAATTTCGTATTAAACTCAAGTAGCTGCCAGTCCGCATTTGCCAGAATGCCCATGTTTTATTATTACTTTACAGTGTTTTGTTTATTCCTACAACCCCCTCTGATCTCAAAGAACGTTGTAAGGTTTTACAGCCGAACGGAATTTCTTAATACCTATGCACCCAGGTACACAGTTTGTATCAATCAATCTGCCTAGTCTTTTCCCAACTGTCTTGGAGTCAGCTTCCAGTTTAACCGGATGCAGCTGAATACCAGTATTTTAGATGGAGCGACTGCCTATCTGACTTCCACAACCCATTTCTGGGTACCTAATACGATACCCCTTGGTTAAACTGGATGTCAGACTTTCGGGCTTCCGACGACCCGTAACGACTGTCAAAGATCCACGATTGGCCGGGACCAAAGCTTTTTTTTTTTTTTTGGGTCGGGAAGTCATCCAATGACTTCTCCATCTCTGGGTGGAACTAAAACCCACCCCTGTTCCTTCCCTGCCTGAGTGCCCAGGGGTGCGGTAACTCATTTTCAGAATTTATCCGCTACCCCTATGCATGCAGGCACCGGCCACGATGGGCCCCGTCAGTGGTGGCTGACAACATCTCTTTGAGGCGCGCGTACTCACGGGGGACCAACAGCTTAACGTGCTTTCCGAGGCACGGAGGAGTCTCGGTACCGTATTAATTTTAAACTTCAGATGGATCCCACGCTTGCAATTTTAACGATAAAAATGTGAAAACAAACTGTAATGTAACTGTAACTCATTACGTAAACTTATTATTACAACAAAACAATATAAATTTGTAAATATTTTTATGAAAAAAGAAAAAAAAACGTGCTTATTAAAGTTTTATTGATGAAAGTCCCCCTTTGATGGGACACTTATTTTTTATTTCATCCTAAAGTCACCCCGATACATGACAAAAATCAAAAAGAAAAAATAATTTTGACACTATGGTTTAGATAATATTGCGTTTTGAACATTTTTGGGGCTACTTTGAGTCAAGGGGTGAATTTGATATACAATGTAAACAACCGAGAAAAGCCAGATATTTTTATATTATTTTTTAAGAAAATTAAGTAGATAACAGTAACCTAACAAACAAAAACAGGTTGGGCACCAGGCGTATTTCTGTGTGATCCTTCAAATTAAATAAAATGTCCCATACGGAATTGTATATTAAAGTGAAGCAGCAACAATTCGTCGTCGGTGATTTTGTCTATGGCTTCTTCCATTAACTCCTCAGTGTAATTTATGTAATTGCGGGTACCTACTGTCTTTTTGAAGGTGCGAAATATGAGGCAGCTAAAACAAAACAAGAAATAGGGGTTAAATTGAAAACGTATACATTATTCCTGGATTGCGAACAACCACCATTAGGGTGAAATTAATAACTATCAAAGTCGCCTCGTATACCCTATCAATGTAGCCCCGGTAAACTAGTGTTCATGCAAAATAAAATGGCGGCCGCAAACAAAAAATGCAACATACCTACTGTTAATCTTAAAGAAACGTACAATTAAAACAGCGAAACACTACAAACCAAACAATAATACTTACGGTTGTGCCACTGAAGTTATTCATATAATTTTTTTAATACACTGAAGTTTAAGGATTATTTTTATTTGGTTCTGACAACAGATACTAGTCGACGCTTCGGCAAAATATGGCGGTCATGGCCGACATGTCAGTCTGGCCAACAGAACAAGCAAAATTTTGGTTGCTTTCAGTATCACGCAGCCGCGCGACATTTTAAAAAAAACTCTAGACACGACGTCCGGGTTTGCTACAAAATCTGGGGTTTTCATGCTTGTGGTCCTGGTTTCCAGAATCCGAAAAATCTTACCAAGTTTAGCCATCATCATAGACTACAATAATATACAGGGTGTAAGGTACATAAACGCACATACGTGTACCAGTGATTCAGTACATGATTCAGGACATGCGTTGGAATTTTTCGTCGGCTCTTTCCTAATTTTTGAAAAAAAAAACTGCGTTTTTTTACATTAAACTGTTTATAATCGTTATACCTATCTACCTCAATGACATTTTAATTAAAAAATAATTAGTTCGTTTTTTCGCAAAAAAACGCAATGTACCTAAATATAATTACAAGAAGCTCCCTGCTCAGCTGATTTCCTAAGTTCACCGGAGGTCATCGCGGGCCCAGTAGGTACGCACGCAACATCGGCCAAAGACCGTCGACGTTCCTTTGTCGGCCAATGCTCATACAGACCTATGAATCTGACAGACGCGATACGTTCTGCTCGGGGGTGGAGGATAAATTCGAAAGAGTTACCTCGCCCCCGGGCGCGTAGGGCAGGGAGGAACAGGGGTGGGTTTTAGTCAGTAAGAGTCTGACACGCCCTTCCGCTCCACCCCAGAGCGGAAAGAGTCATAAGATGATTTCCCACCCCCCAAACAAAAAAAAAACAGACGCGATACGTTAGGCATTTGAAGTTTCTATAAAAATTGATATCCCATTGACTACTTTTATTTAAAATTATTTTGAGCGGAGGTTATTTTTATAAACCTTCATCGAAATAAGTAAAGAAGATCTAAAAAAAATGTGTTACAGTTTACTGATAACGACATAATTCTTAGATACATTTTTGTTATCAACAAAGTTAAGTCATGTAATACAATACAACAACGTTACTTACTCATTTCGTTAAAACCACATTCCCAGATTTCGTATACCTAAATCAAAATAATTACTGAGTGAGTAGGTAGTAGGTACAACTTAATGCGATTGTACAGTCTATCCATTTTTTTGATCTATGCGGTCTATGAGAATGTCGGCACATTCAAAAATGTACCTACGCTATTAAATAAAATTTTATTTCTTTAGTACTTCGCCGACGACCATTTTTCGTCAGTTCCGTGTTTACGTTCATCGCAAACGGATGTGCAGTTGGTCGCGAATTTAGATTGTTATCGTAAAGTTATCAAAAACATAAGTTATTTTCTGTGTTTGTTAGTGTATGTGTGAATCGCGCCGCGATAGTTTTAATTACATGCCACTTTTTATCACGCACTACCCTCAAAATAGATTGATAGACCATAGCGACAGATTTTATAAGCATCGAGTGTATCGCATAGACCTCGTGCAGTCCTCGTTCTTGTAGATCAGTGTTTTTCAAACTGTGGGTCGCGACCCCAGGGAGTCCCAAAGTTTTGCTTGGTGGTCGCAAGCCAGTGTGATTTGAAGCATATTCGACTTAGATGTTTAGGTTTAAAAATAAATCACATGAGTGCATTACGCCCGCTTGCTCACCGCATTGTTACGGTCCTAGGTGGTAGCCACAATCTTTTTTTTTACTTAATAAGTGGTCACGTGTTCAAAAAAATTGAAATACACTGTTGTAGATATTGCGAATCCTCGCATGGCTGTTGCCAAGACTCGTGTGACTGTGCTCTTGATCGAATTCATACGAGAGTCGAAGTTATTGAACGTAGTTACCGATTATCAATTACTGAAAGTCCGTTGCATTCAAATACCGAAAGCCAGTTATTTTTATCAAATACGGTTGAACGAACCCCTGATTGCAAACAATCTTCAAGTTTTGAAGCGGCTACACTTTTTAAGTTGAAAACTACCTACCTGCTGAAGTTTTAACTATGGCGGGTTTGAAATTCCTTTTTCGGGAAGGTAAGTCAGTAGTTACCAGGGGCGACTGATTGTACATGGTCAGGTACGGCCGAGCCCAGGGAAAGTGAATACTCTCGTTCGATCACCGGAACCTACTAACGTTACCGGTCCTATAGTTTCTGGGGCTTGCAAGCTATTGTCGCTGTTACATTGCAGGCCATGCCTTGTAAGACAGCAAGCATATCAAGGCTGCTGAGGAAGGGTAAACCTATTTTGTGTGGCGCTGAGCAGTATGCCGCTCGCGACTACCCACATACATAAACTGCTTGACTAACGAACCGGTTTTAGCAATATTTGTTATCAGTGTCCCATGGAACTTCATACATATGCCAGTGCTAGTTGCCGTTGGAGTTGTGTGAGTTGGGTGACTTCAGCCGCACTGACCAACTTTCAAGGTTGAGCAACCCTTGAAGGGGTTGGTCCGTGGATGGGTGATTGATTCATTATATACCGAGACTCCTCTGTGCCTTGGATTAGACCTGTTTCAGGATTGTGCAGTCGCTCCGTGTGAGGTGCTGGTGCTTGCCTGCATCCGGTTGGACTAGAAGCCGACCCCAACATAGAGCGCGGCCTGCGTGCGGCATTATGCGCGGTGGCGCCCTGCGTGATGCGCATGGTGTGCGCTCCGTGGTGCGTGCTGACGCGCTTCATGGTGCGCTTAGAATGCGCTGTGTCATGCGCAGTGGCCCGCGTCGTGGTGCGCGGTGTTGCGCTGCGTGAAGCGCTATGGTGTGCGCTGCGGGAAGCGCTATGGTGTGCGCTGCGTGAAGCGCTATGGTGTGCGTTGTGTGATGCGTATGGCGTGCGCAGTGAGGCGCTTCATGGTGCGCATGGAATGCACTATATGGTGTGCTATGCTGCGCTGCATGGTGCGCTGTGCTGCGCTGCATGGTGCGCTGGGTGTGCGCATCATGGCGTGCGCTGCGTGGTGCGCATGGTTTGCGCTCCGTGGAGAGATGACGTCTTGATGCCTGTGTCTTTATGACGCATGCTCCGCTTTCTTCGAGGCTGGGCGACCGGAAGACTTCTGTTTGGTCTGAGCCTCTGACTTATGACTTCTGTTTGGCCTGAACCCCTGGTTCACGGCTTCTGATAGGTCTGAGCCCCGGCTTAGGACTTCCGTAAGGTCTAAGCTCCTGGTTTATGACTTCTGTTTGGTCTGAGCCTCTAGCTTATGACTACTGTTTGGCCTGAACCTCTGGTTCATGGCTTCTGATAGGTCTGAGCCCCAGGCTTATGACTTCCGTAAGGTCTGAGCCCCTGGCTTATGACTTCTGTTTGTCCTGAACCTATGGTTCATGGCTTCTGTTCTGGTTAAGTATATTAGCTTCACTACTGTTTATTTATCTTGGCTAGTATTCTACCTAATGGAAGTCCGGAATTCCATTGCTTGGAATGCTATTTAGTTCCATTTACGTTTTAATGCTTAAAATCACTGTTTTTGCTTTGTAACATTTTTTTTTCTAGTCTGAAGCATTTAAATTTACATTTCAATTACCTAAGAAACCTTCCTGTTTAGTTGGGTACCTGATGGTGGGAGTGCACGCTCACTAACGCGTACTTAACAACATTAGTTCAAGTGCTTACTATTTTTTGGCTTCAGACACATAAGTGACGCAAGAAAACAAATGTACAGTATTTGTTACTTTGCAGATGATTATGGCCAGTCTGAGGATAACGGCCAGTCTGGTGATGGCGCAAGGCAAGATGCGTTCGAGGACGCCTCGCTGTCAGGAACGGCCGTGTTAGCAAGCTCCCCCACTCAGCAAAATCCCCTACTCCCGAGTCTGGGCTGAGCGGTGCTACATAAAAGGCGCAGCGCACTCAGCACGAGCTCTCTTCTTCGTTTGGCTCCGGACACGACTGACGTATCTTAGTGTAGTTATAATGTTATTCAAGGGTCGTGTTAATAATGTTGTAGAAGTAGGAACGTACTTGTTATTGTAAAACGTTTTTAAGGAATAAAACTTTCTTGGTTGATGAGTCATTTATTTTCATTTAAATAATAACCGCTTCTGGTCCTTAAGAATATATATATATCTATATGTATATATACATATACATATATATATATATATATATATATATATATATATATATATATATATATATATATATATATATATATATATATATATATATATATATATATACATATGTGTATATGTATATACGTATGTATACATATAGACAGGTACTAATATATATAAACTTAATAATAATAATACATACTTATATGCAACTATGATGAAATGGAAAGATAGTGTTCCTTTACTCTTCTTTTAAAAACTGCAAGAGTTTGGCAATCCCTAATGTCAATCGGCAGAGAGTTCCACAGCCGTACTGCGTGCACAGTGAAGGAGTAGGAGTAGAAGTCGGTTGTGTGGGGAGGGGATTTTAGGAGATTCCTAGATGCAACCTACAAGGCGCATCAAAAGGGCGGGAGTAGGAAAAGCGTTCCCGCAGGTAGGCGGGCATTTTAGGGTTGTGAAGGATATTAAACAGCAGACATAAAAATAATACGAGAGTTCCTGCGAAGACGGATAGGGAGCCACTTGAGTACCTTGCGAAAGTTGGAGAGATGATCATACTTTTTAAGGTTGAAAACAAAACGAATACTTACATATATTTTGCAATCGCTCAAGTTTATTTAAAACTTGATTTATTGAAAAACTTTTAATGTAAAAAAATGCAGATTTTTTTTTCAAAAATTAGGAAAAAGCTGACGAAAAATTCCAACGCTAGGGGGTCCAGAATAATGTACTGAATCACTGGTACACGTATGTGCGTTTATGTACCTTACATCCTGTATATTATGTGAACGTATATTGTGTGTAACCCTGTACTAAACCCTAAAAGTGTATGTGAGGAATTCGTTAGGAGGTAGTGTGAATGTGAGTAAAGACTTAGTGTACACTTAGTCCTTCTGTAGTAACCACTCCGTTACTTTTATTTTCACTTCGTATTTGTTTTTGATTTATTATATTTAATTGCGTGTAAATTTTCCCGTTTAAGTGACTACTCATGGCCGATTTCCCGGTTTACTACTACGAAGTGAGCTACTGGATCGAAATGAAAAAATATTTTTGTGTTGAATAGTTCATTTATCGAGGAAGGCTATATAACATCACGCTGCAACCAACAGGAGCGAAGCATCAATGACAAATGTGGCAAAACTGAAAAAAAAATCCTTTTGAGAGCTTCAGTTGCGTGCGCTGCGTAAACGGTTAAAGTTACGCAAAAATTATGTATGACGGAATTGTTCTCTTTTAAAGTTCTAAAAAAAAGTCCGCAGCAGCATATATCTATCTTTTAAGGTTAACTCACTATAATCTTTTTTAGGGTTTTTATTTTTTACGCTGAGCTTAGTTCAGTAAAACTTAGTTTATAGAGCGAATGGCGAATCGGCCCTCAGTGTGTATAGGTAGAACTGACGACTTGCAAAGGTGTTTGGTGTTGGGTTCCTGGAAGTAGATTTATTACCTGCTTATGTGGATTGGACAGTGGTTGACCCACATGTGTTCTAAGTATTGATCGAAGTACAAAGAACTGACGTACCGTAAGAACCTTACAGTCAGAGTACAGTTCCCTGGTTGGGTATCTGTAGGGCTTTCTAGTGATAACTTTAAGTATGGCTCTTTGTGCTCTTTCTACTCTTAGAAGACTTGTATTTGTGGCACCGCACCATGCAGTAATGCAATACCCCAGAATTGACTGGCACAGAGCGTAGTAAACCATCTTCATTGTTCCGAATCTCTGAGGGACGACTATGCCGCATGGTTCTTGTGATAACGTCGTCAATCTGTTTGTCCCACCTTAGTCCATTATCAATTTGCACACCAAGATACCTTACACTGTCAGCTCTAGTGAGTGGTGGCCAGGCACAGCTTTTCAAAGAATAGCACGAGTGACCAATCACAAAGAAAGCATCAGGGGGCGCTGTGGGGAATCCCTCTCTTGCCACAAAATTTTAAGGTTTAATATTGTTTGACATAACGTTTTCGCATAACTTTTATTAGCATAATAATACTGTAGCATATTATTACTTTGGCGTAATGCAATGGTCGCATGGTGGAAACAAAAATATTACAGAATAACTCCGTTGCACCGTGTACAGTGAGGCCGCAAAAGTCCATAAGAGCGCTAAAGATTACATTGCTACGAACCGAGCGAGCACGATACTTCCGTGCGTATGTGTGCGCGTGTATAAGTATCCACATTCCACAGATAACACACACTAAGGAACTGTCGTCGCACTGAGCTTAAAATCATCATTATTATTTTTCTGTGCCATTGAATACGCATCACACAGTCACAGAGGCGACTTGTTCTTACCATTGCATTGATAAAATTCGCGCAAATATGTCATGTGCTGGTAGCCGTATGAACTAAGTGTTGGATTCGCAAATAACGTAGCCCGAGTTCAAATCGTGGTCGGTCCGTTGCGGTTATTTCTTACTTTGAAAATTCCCAATCTATATTAATATAGTTGTTTTTTTATATTTCTATGAAAAATACTATTGCATTTTTTGCACTAAATAGTTGCAAATTACGAATATGATCTATTAACCACAAGAAGAATCACATTCGTAATTTGCAATTATTTAGTTGTTACATCTTTTCGATGTTGTAAGGTGGAAATAAAAAGACGTGAAGAAAATGTTTATTCTTTATATTTACAAATTAAACATTTATGAGAATTGTGACGTCGAATTGTTACTTAGACAAAAAAGTTATCTTGTAACCGTTATCTATGTTACGTGTAAGATTGTTTGTTGGAAGTATACCCACTTAGACCATTCATAATATGAATAACGTAACAATGAAAGGATATTAAAATTTTAATAAAATAAAATATAATTGTTTAGGTATATCCAGTTATTTATTGAAAAGTGATATATGATTTAGACTTTGTAAACATTTTATTTTTGTGTAACTTCACAATGAATGTATTGAGGTCATAGCTTAATTGTTCATTTTCTTGACGAAAAGAAGATTGAAACTAAACCTCAATTTCTGTTAAAAGAACTTTAGTTCTCACAAGATAATCGTCAATTAGATGAGAAAAATAAATTGAACTATTATGTTAGAACAGTGCGGGTAGAAGAATAAAAAACAAAATAGAATCATGATTATTGTCAGCAAAATTGATAGCGAGTTCACTGCATTCTTAAGGTAAGGCGATGGCACAAGTTAAAAGATATAGCTGTTTTACACGAAAGTTTTTTTTTTTTTTTTTAATCTCCTTTTCTTCCTGCAAGCTGTCCTGTCGACATTTAGCTGGATTTTATGTATTTTGAAAACTATGGCGTGCATGGTACAGTATCCAATGATTTATTTATTTATTTAATCATTTATGTACACACAGAGACACAGTAACAATAAACATAATTATAAATACAGTACAAAGGAACTGCTTATTTCTTAAGAAATTTCTACCAGCAGACCTGCGATAGGAGAAGTGAAAAAGAAATGTAGACAAAAGTGTGTAAGAAACAGAAAAAAAAGAATACGAGATGTCCTATACTAAGGTATCAAATAAACCTACACATATATTGTAAATATATATATATATATATACTTACATAAATATATACCTAATACTGTAAATATATATAGATACATGACATACAAATACATAAAAAAAATATTATAATAGAGAGGAAAGGTAGTGCTCTTTAACATGATTTTTGAAGAGAGAAATTGACTTCAAGTCTCGAATGCTAGGCGGAAGCGTGTTCCACAATCTTACTGCATTGACAGAGAAAGAGTAGGAATAGTAACTGGATTTATGAGGATGGGTTTTGAGAAGGGATCTAAGGTGAGATCTGCACGGCGCGTCACCAGGGCGAGCGTAAGAAATTCGCTCACGCAGGTAGGAGGGATAAGACGGATTGTGTAGAATGTTGAAAAGGAGGCAAAGAATCCGAGTGTTCCTGCGAAGTCGGATTGGGAGCCACTTGAGCTCCTTGCGAAGGTGAGAGACATGGTCATACTTACGCAGACCAAAAATAAACCGGATACCTAAATTTGCAGACGCTCAAGCTTGCTTAGTAGCTCCTCAGTAGCATCCAGGTAGCAGATGATATGTCCATCTACTATGGCTTCCTTATATTTGGGTTAGAGAAGATCTTGAGGAGCATATCTCTTAAGTCTTTTAAATGTGTGGTTTGGTTGTTCTGCCATTAGACTTCTGGCCAATTGGTTTGGATGGTTTCCTATTCTTTTTCAATAGGGCAGTAAAGAATCCTGTATTTCTTCCTTAACAGGCTTGATTTTTAAATCACGGTGTTTATTTTCCAGTGTAACCTGGGATTTTCTTCTCATGAGCCAATATAGCTTTCTTAGCTGTAAGTCAAGTGCCTTTCTTTTAGTGGTTATATGTTTCTTCCAGGTAAGTCGTCTGTCTAAGTAGACTCCCAAGTATCGAACCTCATCTGCCTGGGGTATCTTTATTTGGTTGAATTTGACTTCTGGGCATGTTTCTCTTCTTAAAGAGAAGGTGATTTGGACTGATTTAGTTTCGTTTGCCTTTATTCGCCAGTCTCTCAGCCAGTCCGAGATATCATTTAGATTTCGTTGTAATTTTGCCGATGCTCCAACAGCGCTTCCATCAATGGCAAGAACCGCTGTATCATCAGCAAATGTTCCTGTCATTGTGTCTTGTCTATTTGGTAAGTTTAAAGTATATATGAGATAGAGCATCGGGCCCATCACACTGCCCTGCGGAACACCCGCTCTTATTTCATGTAGCTTTGTATTACTGACGCCGTATCTAACATAAAAGTGTCTTTCGCTGAGATATGACTTGATTAGAAGGTAGAAGTTAATCGGTAAGTTTTTGCGGATTTTGTACAATAGTCCATCGTGCCAAACACGGTCGAAGGCTTGTGAAATGTCTAAGAAGGCGGCGGAGCAAAATAGTTTGTTTTCAAATGTGTGATTGATCTTTTCTACTAGCCTATGTACCTGCTCTATTGTACCATGAGATTTTCTGAAACCAAACTGGTGATCTGGGATAAGCTTCTTAGCTGTAATTTCCGGTGCAAGACGTTTGAGTATTAGTATTTCCATGACCTTAGATGGAACTGGAAGTAGACTGATCGGACGGTAAGATTTGACATCAGTTGGGTCCTTGCCAGGTTTAGGAATAATAATAATTTCTGCGACCTTCCATTGTGGCGGAACAAAGTTTTTCCAGAGACATGCGTTGTAGAGATAAGTAAGGAACGTAATACCAACGTCAGGTAGCTCTCGCAGGGTCTTGGCCGTAATTAGATCATACCCCGGTGCCTTATGAATGTTGATTTTTCTGATGGCTGTAAATACTTCCTGTTTAGTAAATCTTTTTATGGGTTTGTCCAGTTGATGTGGTTGATCAAGTAAGGATTTGATTGAGCTGGTTTTACTAGATCCATGGTCAGTGTTTGGAGTAAAAACTTCAGATAGATGTTGAGCGAATACATTTGCCTTATCTTCGTCTCTTTTTGCCCATGTACCATCCGGCTTCATAATAGGAGATTGGTGGGTTATTGGTTTCTTAAGTTTTGCCGTAGCTTTCCAGAAAGAGTAATCAGTGGCTTGGGTTGTATCAAGGCTTCTGAGGTAGTTTTCCATTTCTATATTTGTGTTCGTTTTTAGGGTCCTTTTTAATTTGTTAACTATTTTATTGAATATGGTTTTGTGTGCAGGATATTTTGTTTCCTGCCATAGTTTCCTTGCTTTTCGCTTAGAGTTTACCAGTTCCAAGACATATTTGGAATACGAGCTGTTGGGTTTGTCGTTTTCGATTTGAGGCGGAGTTGCAGCCCATGCTGCTTCCTGTATTGTTTTATTGAAGTACTCTACCGCGTGAATGAGATTTTCATCTGTTTTGAGAGGTATTTGGTAGTCAAGGGATTGCTCAACAAGGTCGCGGAACAATGGCCAGTTGGTTTTTTTCGTATGTAGCTTACATGTTTTGGAGGTATTTATGACGTCACAGCTTACTAGTGCAATTACTGGTGAGTGATCTGAGGACATTTCAAAGCAAGAGCTACACTTTATTGATGACTGAGGTAGTCCTTTGCAAATAAAAAAGTCTACGAGATCAGGTTTTTTACTGACATCAGTGGGCCAGTATGTTGGTTCCCCCGTTGAAGTCACAGTTAGTTGTAGAGCCCTGATAGCTTCCAGTAGTTGGCGTCCTTTGGGAGTAGTTAGTCGTGACCCCCATTCAGTATGCTTCGCGTTGTAGTCACCGCCAGCTATGAACCGATGCCCTAGGGTTTTGAAAAACGCATGGTATTCCTCAGTTTTCATATTGTGTTTGGGAGGAATATATATCGCAGACAATGCTTCGAAAATTCGCGCAAATATGTCATGTGCTGGTAGCCGTATGAACTAAGTGTTGGATTCGCAAATAACGTAGCCCGAGTTCAAATCATGGTCGGTCCGTTGCGGTTATTTCTTACTTTGAAAATTCCCAATCTGTATTAATATAGTTGTTTTTTTTATATTTCTATGAAAAATACTATTGCATTTTTTGCACTAAATAGTTGCAAATTACGAATATGATCTATTAACCACAAGAAGAATCACATTCGTAATTTGCAATTATTTAGTTGTTACATCTTTTCGATGTTGTAAGGTGGAAATAAAAAGACGTGAAGAAAATGTTTATTCTTTATATTTACAAATTAAACATTTATGAGAATTGTGACGTCGAATTGTTACTTAGACAAAAAAGTTATCTTGTAACCGTTATCTATGTTACGTGTAAGATTGTTTGTTGGAAGTATACCCACTTAGACCATTCATAATATGAATAACGTAACAATGAAAGGATATTAAAATTTTAATAAAATAAAATATAATTGTTTAGGTATATCCAGTTATTTATTGAAAAGTGATATATGATTTAGACTTTGTAAACATTTTATTTTTGTGTAACTTCACAATGAATGTATTGAGGTCATAGCTTAATTGTTCATTTTCTTGACGAAAAGAAGATTGAAACTAAACCTCAATTTCTGTTAAAAGAACTTTAGTTCTCACAAGATAATCGTCAATTATATGAGAAAAATAAATTGAACTATCATGTTAGAACAGTGCGGGTAGAAGAATAAAAAACAAAATAGAATCATGATTATTGTCAGCAAAATTGATAGCGAGTTCACTGCATTCTTAAGATAAGGCGATGGCACAAGTTAAAAGATATAGCTGTTTTACACGAAAGTAAACACAATATAATACAGTGTTTGTTAACGAATAATCACGGATATGTTAAAATAATTTAATATATGTAATGCTAATCCATAACTTCCAATCGGGTAAGAATTTACAAAAAGTCAACAATTGCGTGGGATTTGAACTTGCGGCACACTGATTTGCGCTTCAATCTGTGTGCTCTATACCACTGGTATACTCGTAGATAGGGCCATCTTGACTTATGCTAAGTTGATGAAATTGTGAATTTCAATCTTTTGTTGGCGATACCGTGAAAATAGAAGGTTGTAAGTCAAACTAAACGTCAAACTAATACGTTGTAAGAATTCTTATCAGTCGTATTCTGGGGGGGGCGACTTTAGTTCTCTGACTGTCGATTCCGAAAGAAGAGCCGAGGAGGCTCCCGATCATCTCCTTCCTTTGCAGAGATGATCAACTTTAGTTACGAGACGCCCGACAAGCCGCGGGCGGGCGAAGAGACTCAAAAAGAAGTCGGCAAAGAGGCGAGGAGTGGTGCGGCGTCGGAGTCCGACGCAGACCGAACGATTTTATACAGATTAAAGTGAAAAAAAAAAAATTTTTTTAAAAAAACATTTTTTTTTTCAACAATTAGGAAAAAGCCGACGAAAAATTCCTACGCTAGGGGGTCCAGAATCATGTACTGAATCACTAGTACACGTATGTGTTCATGTACCTTACACCCTGTATAATCATTAATGGTGGTGGTTTCTGACTCTTGCAGCATCTAGCTCTATAGGATTTCATAATTAACTCTTTTATGGCACCTGTAGCTTTCTTGCTACCTCTTGGGGCTCGATAGAACTCGTTAAATGGTACAAAGTATTTCACTAAGTCTATTTAAGGTGGAAGCGCCAGGGTAGCCCGCGAAATTCAAATTTTCGTAAGTATTTTGCAATTTGAAGGTCAGTGTCAGGTTGTATCTTGGTCAAAATTTTATTCGCGGCTGTAGCAAGTATGTATTTATAGAATTATAATCCTTAAAATCATTAATACGACTCTTTCAGTTAGAATTGATGTCAAATGTAAGTATTTCATCAATTGTAACAGAGAGTTGTAGTGATGATTTTAATGATTACAGTTCTGCAAATTAGAAAAAAGATTAGAAAATTTGAATTTCGCGGGCAACCCTGGAGCTTTCACCTTAAGGACCCCAGCGGTTAGTTAGTGTTAGTAGACACCTTACAATTACTTACAGTGTTTTACGCTTCTTCCAGCTGTTACAGTAAACCTTAAGGTGTTACAAAGCATCTAACTCTATATAGGTACCTAAATACATCAGCCGTTAATAAGTGTTACTAGACACCTCACAATTTCTTTCAGTGTTTTACGCCTCTTAAGTTAAAAGTTATAAGAGTGAACTATACAAGGATTCCCAAACAACTCTATGTTATAACATGTTTCTATGTAACTATTATTCCTCTTGAAGGTTTATTTTGTTATTCTTAACACCATGACAATAGAATCGAATGTTAATATTGGAGCTCTAATATAAAATTTATATGAGAGCTAAATAAAGGTTGCCATTAGCGCCAAAATGTTTGTAGGGGCGAGTCGAATTCGCACACCGAGGGTTCCGTACAAGCTTGCGGGTGGGTATCTAAATAGTTCGGTAATTGAGTTTCGAAAATTTTTGCCAGAAAAACTTTTTCTTTTTAAGTTTTTCGGTTATTAGACGTAGTTAAAATAATTTAAAATCTGTTTGAGCTTGTGCTAATGAGGTCCTTTCATACGATGCCCCATATGATACGGTCACCTCACATTAAAATTTGGACCCGAATTCCTTGTATGGGACCCTATTTATTGTGATGTTATTAAAATTTTACGGTAGTCAGACTTTTCCCTTAACTTGTGTTAAAAGACCTTGCTTCTTGCTTCTTTCATGAATGTAGGACAGCGGGAAGTACCTAACCTATAATTTTTGATTCCCTTGAGAGTGTCGAAATATAAGTTTTTTGCGACATAAACGGCCGTACCTTTTTTTACGTTAACTTATAAGTTTGATTTTTTCACAGCTTCAAGGGACTGTAGACCTGAGTATATGGTTTTAATTTTAACTCGATACCTCCACGCGTGCCCGAGATAAAGGGTCTTGACAGACCGACAGACGTACGGACGGACAACAAAGGGTTCCATTTTTTTTTTGAGGTACGGAACCCTAAAAATGGTTTGTACAATGCACGTAATTTATCCAAAAGAATTTAAGATATTAAATGTAAATGTATAAATGATTAAATATCATTCGAAACATTTGTATAGAGGAGCATTTGCCAAATAAATGTTAGTAAAGCGAGTGAAAATCACCGAATAATTACTTAACGCCAACCGAAACTGTTTTTCATAAAACCAAATTAAAGACACTTGCTCAAATATATAAATTCCATACCTGCATCCTTATACGGAAGATACTGACAAGAGATACACATTCTCAAATATTTTTACCAAAAAAGCGCAAATTCAGACCCGGTTATTGAGAAATGCCAATGATATCTGCCTATACAGTAGACCATGGACCAACTACAGTACTAGAAACATTAAGTATGAGGCTGCAATTGGCAATTCGTTATACATTTAGTATAACGAATTGCCAAAAGATATCAAAGAAATACAATCTTTTCCAACATTTAAAAATAAATTAAAATTCCACTTAATGAAAAGTTTTCAATTATCTTAGTCTAAGTATTTCGTAATAACACGGAATATTTACATTAACTTTAAAATCAATAATTAAAACTATTTACTTACATAATCACAACAAATAAAACGTATACATAATGCAAAATTAAACCTAAGTTTAAATAAAAAATAAACATTAATTAAAAAGTAATTATGCTTTCAATAGCAACTATATGATAGAAACTGTGTTTTGATACGTAATATGGACTCATTAGTCTCAATATTTTTGCAGATTAGGGAGTGCGCTGATCATGGTGACGTGACAATACGGTGACAAATAGTTCCTAGGTGACTGAATTTTGAAGGATACTGACGTAGTTTAGAATATAGAGTGTAAAATTTTCCTTGAAACAATCTTTCAGTGTAAATGGGATGCACCCAGTAGTGTTTTTTTCGTTTCATTTTTCTTCTTCTTATTTCAAGAGTACTTATCAGAGCAATCTGTTCGAAATCCATTTCAAGAATGAGCGCGGTTTTGTTGACCAGTGACTTTTCAAGTGGGCGCATCGTGGGTGACAGTAGGTGACAGTGACAAAAAGTTACGATGACAAAAATCACAAGTCAGCGGCTAGCCTAATGCCTAGGGCGTGTGGATAAATTCTTAACAGAGTTACCGCTCACACAGGTACCGGGTACTCAGGCAGGGAAAGTACAGGGGTGGGATTTAGTTAGTAAGAGTCTGACACACCCACCCGCTCCACCCAGAGCGGGAGATGTCATTGGATGATTTCCCACCCTGTCAAAATGAAAAAAAAGCGGCTAGCCTTACCTACATCAAGAATACTTAAAAAAAATACCTTCAAATCTCGATCTCTTTTGGCATATTTTATTTTACCAACTTAATGATAAGTTAATGACTAACAATATTGTACCTACGTCTAACTTTAAACATACCGTTAAAATAAGTTAAGTTAGAATGATGATTGGTTAGAATGTGTGTGGAATGATGAACGTTTTTTTATGTATGCAACCAGTGTTACTCATTCTAAGTGAATTAATGTATTCTGTTTTTGAGAAATAAATGTCTTAAACCATAATAAATAATAAGTCAAGAAATGTAACTACGCTAAAAAAACAACCCAACAAAAGTCATGTGCAAGTAGGCGCGGCTTAAAAGTCGTGTGAAGCGTGTCATCGTGTCATCAGTCGGACGTTTTTCTTGCAAGCGAGCACACCTCAAATCTTCGCGTACGTTTTCGTTTTTCATTATGAACTACAGCTGTGAATTATCATGCCAGCATGTGCTGTGAAGGAGTAATACAAGATTAAAATGTCCAGGGTCCAATGTCTTTTCACTAATAAGTAGTAGCAAAATTATAATTATATTCAAAAATGTTCAAATATGGCGTCAAACTGAGATTGCCATGCAAAATGAAGTCAGTAAAATAAGAAAATATTTTTTTTCTTGATAAAATATTTACATGTTAATCGATAAATTGAGATATTTTTCTATCAGTGACGTATTTTGCTTATTTTATTTTCTTTTAGTTTCCCTGCCGATCCAATTCGGCAAAATAAGTGGATAGCTGCAGCTAAGCTAGAAAGACAAGAGTATGACTGGATGCCTGTGGAAACCAGAACGTGTTCATTGTGACGAAAGAATTTTTTATAAATCATTAAAAGGGTAAATCATGTTACACAAAACTGCAGTACCAGTTTATGTAGTAAGTACTGTAGGACCCCAAGGCACCAGTACGGCCTGCAGGGATCCTGGGACGTTCTTCGATGCTCGGAGTATGTCGCACTCGCTGGCAACGCGAGAGTGTGATGTATGAGAGTGACTGGTTACGGTGTACAGGGTTATAAAGAAAGAGGAATAGGGCACTCGGAGTAACTATATTAAAATAAGGTCAAAATAATACGTGCCCTCTTCGGCCAGGCAAGCAGAACTGATCCCTAAAACAAATGTGATGCCTACACCTTCTAAATTCAAACGGCTCTCCAATAACTCTCCAATAATCTTACCAGCCAGTTGAAGGCCGGTACAGACCCGCTAAGATTAGGCTGGGACTACAATCGTCACAGTACCTACTGTTTTATAATTAAAACAATTATGTTATTATATGAAATCTGAACTTAAGCTGTTATTTTTACGCGAAGAAATATCAACATCTTTAAGAGATACTACAGAAAATGAAAAAATAAACAATAATGAACGATTACAGTTGGTATGTAATGTAGGATCGCCTTTTCGACTTGTGGGAATAATATTAGAAAAAATCAGTTCAGTGTTTGATCGAATTAATAAAAATAAATAAAATAAAATAAGTCTTTATTGCTGAAACCTACTTTTAACATTTCCTTAACTCTATTATACAATTAAACTTTAACTATATTAAGCATATTCAATCAGCAGCTGGTTTATCTTTTTCAGCTTGTCCTTCGACAAAGGCCTCCTCTAATGCTTTCCATTTTGTCCTGTCTTTTGCAATGCGCGTCCATTCTGGACCAGCTATCTTTTTCATGTCGTTTTCCCATCGTTTAGTTTGTCTACCTTTGCTCCTTTTACTATCACGCGGGTACCATTCTGTTACTAGTCTCGTCCACTTCTCTATCCCTTCTCTTAGTATATGTCCTGTCCATCTCCATTTCAGGCTTTTGTATACTGTATGTATATTTTTGAATTTTGTTTTGTCTTTATACTTTCTAATCTCACCTTGTCTCTTCTTTTCACACCAATAACTCTACTTTCCATTCCATTTTGGCAAACTTGGATTCTTTTGATTTGTTTCTCGTTCAGTGCCCATGTTTGACATCCATACGACATACATGGAGGGATACAAGTGTTATATATTTTCCTTTTTTCTTTGATAGGCATATTCTTGTCCTTCATGACTGCGCTGTGTGACCAAAGCCGTTTCCAGCTGTTTGATATTCTTCTATCTACTTTCTTTTGCATTGTATCTTCTATAGAAATTAGTTGACCCAAATATATGTATTCGTTAACATACTCTATTTCCATCTGTCCACCATTTATTCTAAAGTCTTTTTTAGCTGAGTTTGTCATTACCTTCGATATGTTCATTTTTGTTATGTCGATATGTTATTTTTCTTTTGATATGTTCCTTGATAGGCTTATCTTGGCACTTTCATCTGATAGTTGTTGTAGCATGTCCTCCAAAGCATCTGGAGTCTCCGAAAATAGGATGATATCGTCTGCGAAGCGTAGATGATTTAGTTTTTCTCCATTAATATTGAGTCCATTTCTTTCTCATATATAGAGGGGTTTCTAAAAATAAGTTCTAGAACCGCAGAGAATACTTTTGGTGAGATCAGGTCACCTTGTCTGAGACTCCTCTCGGTAGGAAATTCTTCTCTTGTTCTTTCCAACTTAACTTGGGCCGTACTCCTTGAGTAGATAGTAGAGATATTTTTCCACCCGTGCTGTTTTTCGGTTTTGGTATAATTTTCTATAGTAGTGTGTGGCTATTTTGAGTAACTCTTGTCTTTTACTTGAGGAACTTCCATTTCCTGTTTTTATGTTTGGCATCCAAGTTTTCTTTTGATTTAATTCTTTTATATAGCTTTCTTAATCCCACCGGATTTTTCAATAAAAGTTTTCATAGTTTTCTGCCTTTTCCTTTTCCTGTCTTTCCTTATGTGTTCGTTTATCTTTTTGCTTAGTTCGTCTGAACTCAAACAAACACGTCGTAAGATGTCTATCTTACGACGTGTTTGTTTATTTTTTCTATGTGGTGTCGGACGTAAAAGAATAGCACCAACCTATCTCTTCCCGTGGGTGTCGTAAGAGGCGACTAAGGGAGTTTCAGCCCCACTAAAGCACATTGGGCCACCCGTGCGGTGGCGGGTAAACCACCAACAGCAGCATTCCCAAGGAGGGTTGGCGTCAGGCAGGCGGTCGGCTGTAAAACTTCTGCCAAAACATTTTTGCAACATGTTAAGAAAAAATGGGATGTGCGATAGGCCTAGGGCGTACCCCACAGGCGACGCGCAGGGGCAGCACCCGGCTCCTGTGGGAAATGGACAAGGGTTGTCGCACCGGGACGGGCGGGTGCGACGTAAGACGCATGCTCGGAGAGAATTGAGAATGAGGTGTGCGAGCTGAAATGTAGGTACTATGACTGGAAAAGGAAGAGAGTTAGCAGATGTTTTAAAAAGGCGACGGAGCGTATGCACCCCAGTCAGGATATGAGGATAAAAGAGAAGTTTTGGAAGGACTTCTATTGTGTAATGATGAATGTACAGGAGAGTGAAGAGGTGTTTGTGGGGGGTGATTTTAATAGGCATATAGGAAGTCTGAAGTATGGTTATGAGAGAGTGCATGGTGGTTGGGGGTACGGAGACCGTAATACTCATGGCGAGACATTGCTGCAAGCTGCTTCGGCTTTTGACCTGGCAATAACTAACACCTGGTTCAAAAAGAAAGACAAACACCTGATCACTTACAAAAGCGGTCAGCACGCGACCCAAATTGACTTTTTCTTGGTGAGACGAAACAATCTCAAGACAGTCAAAAACTGTAAAGTGTTGTCAGGCGAAGACTTAGTTTCTCAACACAGGCTCATAATGATGGACGTAACAGTCAGTGTCTCATCCAGTAGGAACAAAGAACGGCCCCCACCCAAAACCAGATGGCGTATGATAGAAAATAAGGAGTGAGCAAGCATGTTTAAGAGTCAAGTGGTAAATAAAATGATAGAAATGAAGGATATGGAAGGAAAATTTGTGAATGAATGTTGGAAAGAGATAACGGATTATATAAGGCGAGTAGCAAAAGATGTGTTTGGAGAATCGCAAGGTAAAGACATGATAAAAAAGGATACATGGTGGTGGATTGAAGATATGCAAAAGATGCTTAAAGAAAAAAAAAATGCGTTTAAGGTATGGCAGAATGTAGAAAACGGAAATGATAATTTGAAAGAAGATAAGAAGGAAATTTATAAGGAATGGAAGAGAAAGGCAAAAAAGGTGGTTGCAGTTTCCAGGGCTAAGGCGCAAGAACAGTTACATGACTTACTGGACAATCCTAGAGGCCAGAAGGAGCTGTACCGGATTACAACAGTAAGAGAATGGAGAACGAGGGATATAACCCCTAAAAAATGTATGAAAGATGAAACCGGTAAAGTCTTGTAGAAAGATGACGAAATAAAAGAGCGATGGAAGGTTTATTTTGAAAAGTTGATGAACGAAGAGAATGAATGGAATGGTGTGCTCAAAGAGGTACAAGTAAATATGGGTTTGGTGTGAGAAATTAGCATGGATGAAGTAAGAAAGGCAGTTCAATGTATGAAAATTGGAAAGGCCATGGGCCCTGACGACATACCAGTAGAAGTATGGGAGTGTTTAAAAGAGGATGGATGTATGTGGGTGACTTTATTCTTCAATAAGTTGTTGTATGAAGAAGTGATCCCACAAGAATGGTGCAATAGTTCGCTTGTGCCTATCTTCAACAATAAAGGGGATGTACTGGACTGCAACAACTATCGAGGGATAAAGCTCATGTCACATGGTATGAAAGTATGGGAGAAAGTGATAGAGAAAAGATTGCGAGAGGAGAGTGAGATTACCCCGAACCAGTTTAGGGTTTATGCCAGGTCGAGGCACAATGGACGCCACCCTTGCTCTCCGTCAATTGTGCGAGAAGTACTAACAGACGTGTGCACAAAAACTTGCACATGGTGTTCATTGATCTTGAGAAAGCGTATGATAGAGTACCTCGGGATGTGTTGTGGTGGGCCTTGAAAGAGAAAGATTTGCCTGGGAAGTATGTAGAATTGATTCGTGCTATGTACAGTAAATCTAGTACCTACCGGTCGGCCGCTGGCAACACCGACGAGTTCAGTGTGGCTGTAGGCTTGCATCAAAGGTCGGCTTTAAGTCCTTACCTCTTCCTGTTGATTATGGACGCTCTTACGTCGGAAATACAGGAGGAAGCACCCTGGTGCATGCTGTTTGGCGACGACATTGTTCTGGTCGGTACAGATGGACCTGAGATCCAGAGCAGATTGCAGAAATGGCAACAGAAACTGGAGGAAGTTGGCTTGAAAATCAGCAGAACCAAAACTGAATACATGTTCTGCGATTTCGGCGGTCTCTCCAGTTCTGAAGCTTTAGTGCTAAATGGCGCGCTTCTCCCAGTCTGCTCCGATTTTCGGTATCTTGGTTCACTCGTGCAAAGCAATGGCGAAATAGATCGGACTGTTAAGTACAGAATTAACACTGGATGGATGGATGAAATGGCGGCAGGTCACCGGGACTATCTGCGACTCCCGCATTCCCCTGAAACTTAAGGGGAAGATTTATAAAACAATGGTCAGACCTGCTGTCTTGTATGGTTCAGAATGTTGGGCCACAAAAGGGATGAATGAAAAGCTTTTGCATGCAGCTGACATGAGCGAGCAGCGAAGTAGAGTCACATTCTAAGCTATTATTTTGACACTTGTTACAATCGAACCAAAGCTGAACTCATTCACTCGGTTCATCTGTCAAAATTCGCGGTGAACATAAGTTGGTAAAGTGTAACTTTTGCTGCATCGATCTAGGCTTGCTTTCGTTTTCTTCCCTAAAATGATGTTTTATATGGATTTCGTTGAACTTGCCCATGGGGTTGACGTTGGAAGGGTAATAAAAAGAAATTTATCGTCAAGAGTATGCAATAATGCTTTTGACCTTACGCATCGTCAGTTTCTTAAGACGTACCGACTCTCCAAAGACCTCGTAAGAGCTTTGATTGAGGAGATCAGTCCTCACATACCCGTCTGTCTTCGTTCCGACGGTATTGATACGGAAACAAAGGTAAATAAATAGTTACTCGTTTTATTATGTGCCAGGTGTGTGTTACAATGTGCTAAATTATTCTTTAGTATTCTTTTTATTGTTTTTTTCCATTAGAATGCAGATGTAACACATTCTAATATTTTTTGCAGTATTGGCAACAAATGTGTTGAGACAGCTTTCTCGGTAAACTTCGCTGAGGTAGTCAATACTACAATAAAATTTTCAGCTCCATTTTACCGAGATTGCGCCTGTTTCAATGATTCCACATATTGTCCAGTTGCGTAGACACTTGAGACACAAAACTACACCAATTTTACATCACAATATTCACTACGAATCAATAAGTGAATAATTAAAACAGCCACTGAACTTCACTCCAGAAAATTCCGCTAAAAACTCCCTGTTTGTTTACATTATCTTTTTGACATAACCGAAACTTTTCGTTTCACAGCTTCGGTCAGCTAGGGACAAAACGAAATGTTCTTCTGAGTTATTATTATTTAAAAAGTTGAATTGTTGTTTGTTGTATGTGTAACCATAAAATTTACAGGAAAAAAGTATAAGTATGGCCCAGATATCTTTCGTATTAGAAAATCGGCGCGGGAGCGGCGCGTTCCAATGCATAGATTTATATGAAACTGGTCACGAAGGCAGCGGCGCGGTGGCGGCGCGGGGAGCAGTGTACCTGGTTTTTTTTTTTTTTGGGTTTGGAAATCATCCAATGACATCTCCCGCTCTAGGGTGGAGCGGAAGGGCGTGTCAGACTCTTACTGACTAAAACCCACCCCTGTTCCTCCCTGCCCTGAATGCCCAGGGACGAGGTAACTCTTTCGAATTTATCCTCAATCCCCGGGCAGGCATCGGCCATGACGGACCCCGTCGTGTTTGCTGACAACTCTTTGAGGCGCGCGTAGAACACTACGCGTCGTCGACTATCGGGCCTGGTGCTGATCGGACGGCGAGTTATCCACTACTCGCCGTCCGCAGGCCCGGGGGGAGCAGTGTACTTGGTGTTGTGTATTTTATTTTTTGTCGTTTGAACGACTGATGTTTCAAAATACCCGCAAACTTGGTGGATCAAATTATTTAAATAATTCTTTTTCGCGAACAAAGACACTAATTTCTCATAACACAAAACTACGCCGCTCCAGCACCGCGCGATCTGCCCGCTGGCTTCGTGACCAGGTCTGCGTCGCCGCGCCGCTGACATCGTGCCCGCGGCCTCATAGCAGACATTGCAGAACGCGCGCGAACCAATCCCGGCTTTCGTTCTGAATTTAAACAAATCACCAAGCATGTCTTTTTGTTACCTCGGAAGCGATTTGTATTTTGAATCATACGTCGTTTTGGTTTGAAATAGGGCCACTATTTGTGTGAAATTTGTTCTGAATTAGACTTCATGACCTGTGGCGAAGTTGTCAACAGCCTCGGACACCACGGCCTGTCATGCAGCCGAAGTGCGGGTCGCATAGCACGGCACGCGAATATCAACGACATCACCCGACGAGCACTTGTCACCACCGGGGTTCCGGCTGTATTAGAACCACATGGTCTGGCTCGCGACGATGGTAAAAGACCGGATGGGATGTCGTTATTTCCGTGGAAGTTGGGTAGGCCTTTAGTGTGGGACGCTACATGTGTCGATCCTCTTGCGCCATCTCATCTTCCTAGTTCGTCGTGCTGTGCCGGTGCTGCCGCTGCGGCTGCGGAAAACCTCAGTGGGGTCCCAGTGCTCATATATTATTTAAAGATCTGTCTAAACGCCTTGTTGACACTTCGCGTGACCCAAGGGCTGGCTTTTACCTCGGCCAGAGGTTAAGCATTGCCATACAACGTGGCAATGCCGCCAGTCTTTTGGGTACACTTCCAGTCGACAGCGATGCGGAGGAATTTTTTGACGCCATATTTTAAGTTTTATTTAGTTAGGAGTTTTTGTTTTAATTACAGTTTGTTACTCGTAAGTATTTTATAAGTTTTTAAATAAATACGTTTTATCACGTTGATAGTAACACTATATGACCTATTAGGTGAAAATAAAACATTTGCGGAATAAGTTGTTTGTGAAATAAGTAGTCTATACTATACTCACACACACTAGTACATTGGAGCAATAATCAATAATGCGATATAGTGTTTGCTACCGTCAGGAGTTATAATTAGGGTTTAATATTGTTATTCCAAAGATTATTATGTGTAAATATCATTATGCGTTTATAACGTTATGCTTTATTAAATTATGCAAAAAATTATGCTTTAGAACATTATGCTTTATAAAATTATGCTTCATTATTATTACGCTAACTGTATTTATGGCAATAAACATTATTCCAAAACATTTATGCTTTATAATATTATGCGTACCTAATGATCATTATGCTGAATTTCGTTATGCCAATGTAAATCATGACAATTTATTATAAGCTTATCAATAGTAAACCGCGCTATGCTGCGTCGAATTGCGAATGGGATGTACTTTGTTTTGCTTATATTTAATGTAAGGAGGTTCGCGTTGAGACATTTATTCACACTATTTTTAACAAAGCTTCTTCTGCAGTAACCTTCACCATGTCCCAAGTAGGTCCGGATAAAAGTATTGCGGTATCATCGGAATACGCATAGATTTCGCAGTTTGGAAGGCTCATCTTGCACAGGTTTTTGGAAGAGTGTGGGTACGAGTATGCTTCCTTGAGGAACGCCATAGGTTGTGGGTTGCTCATTATTAAGGTATGTGTCAATTTTAATCACTTTCGCTCGATTTTTGAGGCAACTTTTAAAAATCTCAAGCTGCGTTCCACGTACACCGAGCGTCTCCAATTTTTATTAGTTAGCGATAGATAGGTTTGGGGACAAAAACTGTGTCAAATGCTTTAGAAAGATCCAAACAAATAGTAAGACATTTTATTTTACTTTCTAGCAACTTGTTGCGTGATATCTAGTAGTGCGTCTTCTGTCGAGAGTTGATTGAGGAGTTTTTAAAGCCATCATACAAGGGAATACTCGGACACTGTTCACTGGCCATAGTGGTCGTAAGTACCTGTGAATTGATTTTTGACGCATGATTTTTACCCACGTTACTAAAAAAGTGATTTACCTTGGTTTAAAAAGTGATTTGGAATCGTTTTTAACCGACTTCAAAAAGAAGGAGGTTATCAATACGGAAGTATATAAACATATATATAATACATATATATATATATATATTTAATGTATGTTCGGCCATAACTGCGTCATATATTGACGGATTTGCAAAATTCGTTTTTTGTTCGAAAGGGGTTTGTTTCGAAATGGTCCCATTTAAATTTTATTTAGATCTGATGATGTGTTTCGAAGACAGACAACGGAACTCTTCAAAAATTGAAAGCAAATCAACCGCGATTGCTGTAATCGTATGTCTATGAATTGTTAAGACAATTTAATGGGGAAACATAACTTAAAAAGTGAAAAATAAAAAACTTTTTTTACAAAAAAATAGAACCGACTTCTAAAAAAAGTGAAAAATAACTTTAATTTCGGAAGTCGGTGTAAAAAAACGAAGACACAAAACTAGAAACACTGACTTCAGAAATTAAAGTTATTTTTCACTTTTTTTAGAAGTCGGTTCTATTTTTTTGTAAAAAAGTTTTATTTTATTTTGAGTAGCTCTACGGGGCTAATATTTATCTTATGTGCGTTAGTGTTTTTTTATTGTCTTTCACAGGGATTTGGGGTTATTTTTGGTTTTTTCTAACTCGTTCTTTTCTTAAGCTATTTCTAACTTTCGAAGTAAGTCATTTACAGAAATTCCTATATGTGGTTTTTAATACTAAGTTATTTGGTGCCTTTTTTGATTGTATATGTAATAACTTTAATTTCGGAAGTCGGTGTAAAAAAACGAAGACACAAAACTAGAAACACTGACTTCAGAAATTAAAGTTATTTTTCACTTTTTTTAGAAGTCGGTTCTATTTTTTTGTAAAAAAGTTTTATTTTATTTTGAGTAGCTCTACGGGGCTAATATTTATCTTATGTGCGTTAGTGTTTTTTTATTGTCTTTCACAGGGATTTGGGGTTATTTTTGGTTTTTTCTAACTCGTTCTTTTCTTAAGCTATTTCTAACTTTCGAAGTAAGTCATTTACAGAAATTCCTATATGTGGTTTTTAATACTAAGTTATTTGGTGCCTTTTTTGATTGTATATGCATTTTAACCCGATTTTTAATACATTTTAAAAGCCCAGGAGTCATCCATGGTTTTATTGTTCTTTTTTGTCTTGGAATTTTGACTAATTTTGTAACTAGCGTAGTAGCAGAAAGGTTTGATTAAAGGAGTAAGTGGTCAATGCAGTTTTTCAATCGAGTAGGGAACAGATGTGTCGGCATGAATCCATAGGACGCATTTAGCGTTATGTATTCGAAGCGCCGGTCGTTTCTGTTGCTTGGGCTTATAATGATCGGTATTTAGGTCGCCTACTAGGACAATACTAGAACAGGATGATATTTTATTATAGACATCAACAAGGCCTGTTGTAAAGTTATCTAATTTCTCTTTTGAATCGACTGATGAAGAGCGAAAGACCACAACAACAGTTAACTTTTTATCGATTTGACATTCAAGACAATTTCCACCTTCAAAAGTCGGCTCCCATACAGTTCTTTTTAAACCTACTTTTGTGTAAATAATGACTCCCATCATTTTGATTAGTGTAGGTAGCTGTTGACTGAGAGTCAAATCCATCTAAAACAGGTACCTATTGACTTTACTGAGCCAGCATTCCATCAAAATACCAATATCAAAATTGATTTTGGTCTGATTTAACAGGACTTGCCTATGGTTGAAATTTTTGTTTACACTACGTATGTTTACCTGCACTATTTTAAATGTTGATGTACTTTAAGCATTCTTCTGGCCCACAATTATAGGAATTTCCCAATACTATATTGTCAAGTTCATCGTTAATAATATTTAAGTTGGCTATTTCAAATTAATATTACAACAGAACAGCAAGTAACAAAAATACATTATACTAAGGTTATGGAAACATTTTTACGAAAACTTTGTTTATATAAGAGTGGTCTTATAAACTTAATTATAACGTTCATGGGACACGAAAGTGGCCCAATTATACGAGTAATACATTAGGTTCTTTAAAATTACAATTACAAATCGTAAAGTTTTGTGCATGACAAACATTCTAAGTCGAATAAGAATTAACGTTATTTTTCATATTCAAGTGGGTAATTTATTGATTAGTGATAGGAATAAACATGTTAGTATGTTAGTTATTAAGATACAGGTATCTTAAATTTTAATCTCACTAACAATAACATTCCTCACTTATAACAAATTTAATTACCTACCCCTGATGTTTTTTATTAATACCCGATTGCACACATTGATGACATCCATCCGCAATACCCCAAAGTAATGCGGCCAGTAGACCTCCTGCATGGAAGAATATTTTCAGCATCTTTTCGCCACAATATTTTGCGACTGTCATCGTATGACCTAAAACATTTTTCCATTGCTAAACATAACTATATTATTGCACCAATTGAAATCCAAATATTCTCTTGCGAAGCGTAGGTACCCGGTTTTGCCTATGAATATCTGTCAGTAAAATTTTCTTGGCTGGCCTACGACATTTCATACCAGCTGTACGTGGTTGTCAAGTGATTTCGTAGTTTTCGATGTCGTCATATATTTTATTCGCTGTGGAACGAGTAGTGAAAAAGGGCTCAGCCATATGCGTTTTTTTTTTTTTTTTTGGGGTGGGAAATCATCTTATGACTTCTTCCGCTCTAGGGTGGAGCGGAAGGGCGTGTCAGACTCTTACTGACTAAAACCCACCCCTGTTCCTCCCTGCCCTACGTGCCCAGGGGCGAGGTTACTCTTTCGAATTTATCCTCAACCCCCGGGCAGGCAGCCATATGCGTAGCAACTATATCACGGTGCTGCGCATTGACATCTGTGTATGCAAATCCAGCCTTTGGTCCCGGTTGGCGACGATCAATACTTCTCGATTCTACATAACGATGGACCCACAATTGCACAATTTCTTCTCTGTGAACAAAATAAAATATTGTTACAAAAAAAAAACAACAATCAATAACATGTTTATTATTTAGACATATTAAACTTCTAAATATAATAATAACATCTTGTTACTCACCGATATCATTAAACGCCTTGCCATTTCACTAATTGTAATGTTTTGCTCATGCAAAATAATCATCTCAGCAAATGATTCAGATCAATAATCAGCTCTTAAAAGTGTAGCTACATAGCCAGTGGCACAATCAGAACGCAAGGAACCGATCAAAGTTTCTACTTGCGCTTCATCAACTGTGAGTATGACCAGAGACTCGCTTGGAGATGCTTGATGCGGGATTTTTGCATCATGGTTAGCTCTTGAAAGAGGCGCGACTTGAGAGGCTAGTTTACAACCTATACCAGTGAAGTAGCTGTTGATATAGTTTACAGAGGTTTAGGATTGTTAGTGATTTGTAGAAGCTCCTTGGCGGATTGCGGTTGAAAGGTGGAGCTTGCTATAGCCTTGATTGCTTTCCAAGTAGCTTTAGGGTTGTTTTTTGCCTTTTCTAATTCATTTTTATCGTGTGCTCTCTTTAATTTTTTTAGTAAGGGGTTAAGGTAATTACGATATTTTCTGTAAGTTATTTGGAGAACCACATTATATTAGATAGAAGGCATGTGAAAGGAACGGTATCAAATGCTTTTGCAAGATCAATGATCACAGTGAGGCATTTTTTGCGTTGGTTTAGCTTATCAACGATTCCATCTGTCAATTTTAAGGCTACGTCAGAAGTTAATTTTTCTTCCTGAACCCAAATTGATTGGTTGACAATAGATAATTGCTTTCAAGATAGGTTATAAGCCTGTTATTAATAAGTCGTTCCAAGATCTTGGATAGAGCAGGTAGCACTGCAATAGGGCGATAATTAGTAACCGAGGCGCTGTTACTAATTAAAAATCCCCCCTTTAAAAATGGGATGAATAATGAACTTTTTGACAGAAGATGAAATAGTACCAGAGACGAGGCATAGGTTGAAGATATGGCAGAGTATGGGTGTGAGGATTGTAGAGTACCTCTTTATCATGGTCGTAGAAATGCCATCAAAGCCTACTGAAGGATTGGTTTTTAGAGATCCAATAATAGAAGCTATCTCATCAGGATTCGTTTCCAAAAGTATGAAAGAACTCAACCTATTGGAGGTATTGAATCGGTAATTAGTAGGGCAGCTTTCCTGTACATTCCTAATACGATCAGCAAGATCTTTGCCTATATTTACAAAAAAAGAATTTACATCGTTAAAAGATTGATAAGGGGTTTCCGGAGAGGAAAGTAATTCCGTGGGAGGGTGAGTAATTTTAGTTGTGTTTGTGACACGCTTGACTGTTTCCCACAACATCTTTGTGTTACGACCAGCTTTGGCAATTTCGTTTGAATCGAACTGTCTTTTGACTTTTTTAAGAATCTTAGTGCAGAAATTCCTGTATCTTGTGTAGGTAGCTTTAAAGACTAAATTATCAGGTGACTATTTGTATCTTTTGTGTAGAATGTCTCATGCATTGGAGTAGTCCGGAAGTAATCCATTGTGTTAGGATTATCTTACGTTTAGCTGTACGCTTCAATGTAGAGTGATTGTTTATCTCCTGCGATAGAGCTTGGATCAGACAATCTGTAGCAACGTCCGGATCATTCAAGGATAAAATATGCGTGAATTCCAGACTTTGCATAGATTTGTCGAGTGAGACGAAGTCGGTCTTTAGGATTGAGGTATTAGAAAAAGTACGGGGTGACTTAAAATTTTAACAGAGGAGGGTTGAGAAGTGTACAGTAATAGTGGATTCAAAAATAAAGGTATACCAGGGTAATTTGATTTTTAGAATTCTGTGGTAATTATTGGAACGAAGTTCCTTATCGCGCGTTGTGAAAAAAAAAAAAAAAATAAAAATAAAAAAAAAAAAAAAAAAAAAAGGGGGCTAGACGGAAAAAATTCTTACGAAAAGTTGTCACGAGACACTAATGAGGCTGTCCATCCAAAAAGATTGTGTTGGAAAAACAATCTAATAAAAACTTCTTGTATTTTTGGTGGGTAGGTACAAAGTTTGCAAGCAGATCAAGCATTATCTAACCAATTTCGTGTGTTAAATCTAGCGGAGCTTGGAACAATCTAACTTCGAATCTAATCTGGAGTCTCTAACCCATAAACACTAAATAGCTTTCTAAATTATGAGAATAAAAGCTGAGCTGAGCTGAGCTGAGCTGAGCTGAGCTGACTGAGCTGAGCTGAGCTGAGCTGAGCTGAGCTGAGCTTAGCTGATCTGAGCTGAGCTGAGCTGAGCTGAGCTGCGATGAGATGAGATGATGAAGTATAACTTCTTACGTGCGTGCGTGTGTGCGTAGTTAATAATAAAAAAAATATTATAAATTAAAAAAAAAATATATATTACAATTACTTCACTTATATATATATAATCGAAAGGAACTTCGTTCCATCCGGGTGTCCCTTGACACCTCTCAAGTTTTTTTTATTTTTTGACATGAACGAGCATGGCAGTTGAGAGTTTGTCATGCTCACAGAAATGTCTCGCTGATGGTGGCGCGTGTGTTGGGCCATTCGGTTCCCTTCAATATGGTTGAGCTGAGTGGTGCTGACCCATGCGTCATGTTCGTGTTCGGGCGCCGTCAGTTGAGACTGGTCATCTCTCAACTGCCACTGGCTTATTTTAACCTGTGAAACCCCGCGACTCACTGGTGAGTCGGACAAAAAAAAAAAAATATTAAAGAGAAAAAAAAAAAAAATCGGCTGTCAACCCGGGTTGTCGTCGGGGTTCAATTTGACAACCCGGATTTGGCCGCGGGGGTTGAAGGGTCTTTTTTATTGTTTTTGTTTGTGTACATTGTTCTCATATAATAGAAGCAACAAGACATATGTAACCAGGATTTTTATACATAACATGGTTTTAAAGAGTGTCCATGGCGTTTCTTGCCATAGGGAGAAGAACGTCCCCCCTCTCTCTATAGATCTACGCCTTGGAATGTACAATTAGCTTCATCTTTCTGACTGACCGACTTATTGACAATTCAAAAGTGCCTGTAAATGATTTATTTGAAATAAATGATTTGAATTGAATTTGAATTGAATTTGAATTGAATTTGAATTGAATTTGAATTGAATTGAATTTGAATTGAATTTGAATTGAATTTGAATTGAATTTGAATTGAATTTGAATTGAATTTGAATTGAATTTGAATTGAATTTGAATTGAATTTGAATTGAATTTGAATTGAATTTGAATTGAATTTGAATTGAATTTGAATTGAATTTGAATTGAATTGAATTTGAATTGAATTTGAATTGAATTTGAATTGAATTTGAATTGAATTTGAATTGAATTTGAATTGAATTTGAATTGAATTTGAATTGAATTTGAATTGAATTGAATTTGAATTGAATTTGAATTGAATTTGAATTGAATTTGAATTGAATTTGAATTGAATTTGAATTGAATTTGAATTGAATTTGAATTGAATTTGAATTGAATTTGAATTGAATTTGAATTGAATTTGAATTGAATTTGAATTGAATTTGAATTGAATTTGAATTGAATTTGAATTGAATTTGAATTGAATTTGAATTGAATTTGAATTGAATTTGAATTGAATTTGAATTGAATTTGAATTGAATTTGAATTGAATTTGAATTGAATTTGAATTGAATTTGAATTGAATTTGAATTGAATTTGAATTGAATTTGAATTGAATTTGAATTGAATTTGAATTGAATTTGAATTGAATTTGAATTGAATTTGAATTGAATTTGAATTGAATTTGAATTGAATTTGAATTGAATTTGAATTGAATTTGAATTGAATTTGAATTGAATTTGAATTGAATTTGAATTGAATTTGAATTGAATTTGAATTGAATTTGAATTGAATTTGAATTGAATTTGAATTGAATTTGAATTGAATTTGAATTGAATTTGAATTGAATTTGAATTGAATTTGAATTGAATTTGAATTGAATTTGAATTGAATTTGAATTGAATTTGAATTGAATTTGAATTGAATTTGAATTGAATTTGAATTGAATTTGAATTGAATTTGAATTGAATTTGAATTGAATTTGAATTGAATTTGAATTGAATTTGAATTGAATTTGAATTGAATTTGAATTGAATTTGAATTGAATTTGAATTGAATTTGAATTGAATTTGAATTGAATTTGAATTGAATTTGAATTGAATTTGAATTGAATTTGAATTGAATTTGAATTGAATTTGAATTGAATTTGAATTGAATTTGAATTGAATTTGAATTGAATTTGAATTGAATTTGAATTGAATTTGAATTGAATTTGAATTGAATTTGAATTGAATTTGAATTGAATTTGAATTGAATTTGAATTGAATTTGAATTGAATTTGAATTGAATTTGAATCAAAATTGAATCGAATTTGAATCGAATTTGAATCGAATTTGAATCGAATTTGAATCGAACTTGAATCGAATTTCAATCGAATTTCAATTGAAATTGAATCGAACTTGTATCGAATTTCAATCGAATTTCAATCGAATTCGAATCGAATTTGAATCGAATTTGAATCGAATTTGAATCGAAATTGAATCGAAATTGAATCGAATTTGAATCGAATTTCAATTGAATTTGAATCGAATATGAATCGAATTTCAATCGAATTTGAATTGAACTTGTATCGACTTTCAATCGAATTTGAATCGAAAATCAATCGAATTTGAATCGAATTTGAATCGAACTTGAATCGAATTTCAATCAAATTTCAATCGAATTCGAATCGAATTTGAATCGAATTTGAATCGAATTTGAATCGAATTTGAATCGAATTTGAATCGAATTTGAATCGAATTTGAATCGAATTTGAATCGAATTTCAATCGAAATTGAATCGAACTTGTATCGAATTTCAATCGAATTTCAATCGAATTCGAATCGAATTTGAATCTAATTTGAATCGAAAGTGAATCGAAATTGAATCGAACTTGAATCGAACTTGAATCGAATTTGAATCGAATTTGAATCGAAAGTGAATCGAAATTGAATCGAACTTGAATCGAATTTCAATCGAATTTCAATTGAATTTGAATCGAATCTGAATCGAATATCAATTGAAATTGAATCGAATTTGAATCGAATATCAATCGAATTTGAATCGCATTTGAATCGATTTGAATCGAATTTGAATCGAATTTCAATCAAATTTCAATCGATTTCGAATCGAATTTGAATCGAATTTGAATCGAATTTGAATCGAATTTGAATCGAATTTGAATCGAATTTGAATCGAATTTGAATCGAATTTGAACCGAATTTGAATTGAAATTGAATCGAATTTGAATCGAACTTGAATTGAATTTCAATCGAAATTGAATCGAATTTGAATCGAACTTGAATCGAATTTCAATCGAATTTCAATTGAATTTCAATCGAATTTCAATTGAATTTGAATCGAATATGAATCGAATTTGAATCGAATTTGAATCGAATTTCAATCGAATTTGAATCGAATTTCAATCGAATTTGAATCGAATTTGAATCGAATTTGAATCGAATTTGAATCGAATTTGAATCGAATTTGAATCGATTTTTTTTTTAAACGGATCAGTAATTTCAGAGCTAACCTCCTAAACGATTTTACATCTTCAAAATTATAAGTTTAAAATTAGCCTTTTGTCTATTATATTGATTTTTTCTGTTAAATCGAAGTTGGAAATGTTCAGACGTCTGAGTTTCAATGTAATCCTGCGACAGTGTAGTTGGGAGTTTGTCTTCAATATAACTTGGTCGTTTTCAAAACGCTTTGTAACACCATGTTTACAAAAGATATAACTATAAAGATCAGTATTTTTTCGTGTGAAGTTCAGTGGCTGTTTTAATTATTCGCAAATTGATTCCTAGTGGATATTGTGATGTAAAATTGGTGTAGTTTTGTGTCTGAAGTGTCTACGCAACTGAAAATATGTGGAATCATTGAAACAGGCGCGATCTCGGTAAAATAAAACTGAGAATTTTTTCGTAGTATTGACTACCTCAGCGAAGCTTGGCGAGAAGGTTGACTCGACTCATTTGCTGCCAAATACTGCAAAAACATTAAACTGAAACATCACAGACATCTACATTCTAATGGAAAAAAGTCACAGTATTTTGTATCATCATTCTCCTGCCCTTATCCCAATTTATTTGGGGTCGGCCCAACATGTCTTTTTCTTCCATACTCCTCTATTTTTCTTTGTTTATAACAAGGAAAAACTGTGTTTTCTAATGAATTAAAATCTTAGATTAATTTTGGATAAAATAAGTCAAAACAAGAAAACAATATTTCTCCACTTAAATTGATATTTAATAAACATTTTTTTTGTACTTTCCCGTACTGTCCTACTGCTGGGCAAAGGCCTCCTTTCATTTTGTCCAACGGTCACGATTTTTGATTCCGCTTTATATATTTACAAAAAAATAAAAAAAATATCTACCTATCTACGTATATACTTATCGGACATCAAAAGTCAAGTAGCTAGTGCACATTACGTAACAAGTCACTTAGGGTTCAGTAACAAATAAATCATACGATTTAATTGTCCCTGTCAGCTTTCGGTAGCCGAATTAGTTTTTCATATTTTATCATTTATTTAAAAAAAAAACAAATAGTGGGCACCCGAATTATGAGAATTTGCCCTAAAGGCAAAAAAAAAGCAGAGAAAAAATATCAAACGTGAAAGATTGTGAAGGTGAACGGATGGGTGGATGTTTGTAACTCTTTCACGTAAAAAATACTGACCCGATTTCTATGGAACTTTACAGTAATAAAGCTTATATACACATAAGAGAGACACTTAGGTTATAATTTATAAAGGAGGTGAGACGACACTAATTCCACGCGGCAATAAGTACATTATATAAATTATTTAACACACGTAGGAATACAGAGAGAACCGAAGGGATAGGTAAAGTTTTTGATATAGATACCTTCACCCCCTTTTCTTAAATAAGTTGAAGAACAAAAGATACTCAGAACAAACGTTTTTACAAAAATAGAACCGACTTACAAAAACAAAACCAAAAAAGTGCAAAATAACTTTAATTTCGGAAGTCGGTGTAAAAAAACGAAGAAACAAAACAAGAAACACAGACTTCCGAAATTAAAGTTATTTTTCACTTTTTTTTTGGTTTTTTTTTTGGTCTTGTTTTATTCAAGTCCCGCTGTCCTCATTAACGAGGACAGCTAGAGTCATGGGGACACCGGGAACAATTTTTAATAATTTTATTCAAGTCCCGTTGTCCCTAGTAATGGAGACACAGGCGGTGGAGACAGCGGGAATACACCGTTTATATCGCGAAATTATATAAAAAAAAACCTCTTTATTGTCATCGTCTTTGCTATAAATATCAGGTTTTTTAGGATTCCGTAGTCCTAAATAGGACAAGGAACTCAGTTTCGTTCTGTCCGTCCGAGGCATACTCGTAGCTTAGAGACTGTAAGTACTAGAAAGCGGCAATTTTGCATGGGTGAAAGGATTTTTTTTTATGGTAGCTCTCGTACATGTAAAATGGGGAGGACATTTTTTTTCTCGCTTATCCTATAGTGTTAGGTATCGTTGGATAGGTCTTTCAAAATCATTGTGGGGTTATGAAGACTATTTTTCGATTTAGTGTTTCGTTTGCGTTGGCCCACTAAAAGCTAAACTGTGGGCTTGAAAAATCTGAAAAAATTCGTGATGGTAGTATATAATAATGAACTTTGAGGGAAAACTATCACGTCTAAGTTAGTTCTATTAGCTTAAGAGTATAGTCGCCCCAACATATAAATTGTACCTACCTACTTGGAAAATTTCGTGCAAAACACTAAATCCTTAGGAAAAAATACTAAAATAGGGTGATGTTATAGTCTATAACCTTCCTCAATAAATAGGCTATACAGTGCAAAATGGTACCTCGCAGAGCTACAGGCGGCGGCCGGCCAGCGCATGCGCACCCCCACATCCCTCATGATCGCTTGCACATCATGAATGTGCGCGTGGTACTTGATTAAAACTATGATCAATATCTCCTGAGATATTCGTTGAAATCAAATTATGTCAAGGGCAATTTTGTTCAAAATTAAATACATATGATGAATAACGTACCTATTTGTTTGGTAAGGATTAATATCATGTTTATAAAAACACCTTCGCAAATAATGCATTATTTTAGAACAAATTAGATTACCGTTGAAAACATTCTAATGAGTTAACCTTAAAAGCTAAGCTTATGCTGTCACGAACTTTTTTTTAGAACTTTTAAACGGGACCAATTCCGTAAATACATAATTTTTGCGTAACTTTAACCGTTTACGCAGCGCACGCAACGGAAGCTTTCTAAAGGAATGATTTTTTCCCGTTTCTGTCACATTTTTCATTGATGCTCCGCTCTGATTGGTCGTAGCGTGATGTTATATAGCCTATAGGCTTCCTCGATAAATGGACTATTCAACACAAAATTATGTTTTCAATTCGATCCAGTAGTTCCCGAGTTTAGCGCGTTCAACCAAACAAACAAACTCTTCAGCTTTATAATACCTATATATACTAATATAATTATACTAATATTATAAAGCTGAAGAGTTTGTTTGTTTGGTTGAACTTTATAACATCACGCTACGACACAGTAACCATAAACGCGGGTGAAACCGCGGGTACAGCTAGTTATATTACAAGTATAGATACATAATTATGAGAATCTCGTGTCACGGTGGTTGTGGTTGTACTCCTTCGAAACGGCTCGAACGATTTTAATGTTTTTTTTGTGTATTTGGTAGGTATGAGAATATGTCGAAAAGTATTTTTCACCCTCGAAAAGTATTTTACACCCATTTTTTAATCGTGTTTTTTATATAGCAGAACAATGTTTGCCGGGTCAGCTAATTTTAGATAGATTATAATCTATGTAATAATGTAGTTAATTGGAATTTGACCATCTGTTTTTAGTTACCCCAGCAGGTACAGGGTAAATAGGAACGGCAAGGGTTTTGTTTTCCCTTGAAATTTTATTGATACATGTGATTTTTATGTTATTTGTTATGGTAAATTTCTTGAAAAAATTGACAACAATATTATGGCTTTGCTTATTATTCTTTATTTCCTTTAGATGTTCCCAATTACCCCACTTTCCCACATATAGGTAGGTACCTATCTGTTAAGGTGAGTTTGTTTAACTTGCTGGACATTTAAAACATGTCTACTTTTTAAACATCCAGCAAGTTAACAGGAGTTATGCTGGATTTTAGCAACTTATAGATAGCTATTAAAAAAGCTTATCGACAGCAGAAATGGTACCTTGTAGTAGTAGTAGATAGCTGGCTTGACCAATTCAATTAAGTAGAAATAATATTAAAGTAGTAGGTAGTTAGTGGTGCCTACTCGTAGCTGTAGGAGAACCTCAATGATCATTCGCTAGCAATGAAATAAGGTTGTGAGTGAACATTAAAGCATTAAACCTTTTGATTATGAAATAAATTTCTGAGGACTTTCAAACTCATATTATTCATATATAATGTAATAAACAGTAAATCTATTCATGTTTTACTGGTGAGAAATTCCAATGTTGAGACTTGAGCAATGGGAATTGGCAATGTTCCGAGGCGAGGCTAGGCGCGCACCGGTGCGGAGGTTGTAAAAGCACCGTTATACTTATTTACCGTGCGCATCTTGCTTTAGGCGCTGCTTTAGCTTATTTAAAATATACACGAGATGGATGCACATATGCCTCTGACGTTGTAATTCAATCGATACGTTATGATGTTACCTACCTACTTCACTGCTTTTAGGTACTTACATGGCAATTAAATAGGTACTTAATCTTAATAACTATACACACTACCTTTCGTTCTTTTCGAAGTATTCAATAAAATTAGTACTTACTGTGATAAAATATTTAGCCAGTCAGCAAGGTTAGTGCTTGCAGCATAAGGAGCCCACTGCGCAGGGTACACTGGGCGGACACTTAAGTATAATATTGACACTTGTAGGTAATTCATTTTTTTATTAATGCGGGGCGGTTTCTGGGTCTTATCATTTCATTCCGATTATTTCATGTTAATGCACAATAATTGTGGTGTTGGTTATTTGTTAGATTAAATGTAGGTACTTAAATATTTAATTATACTGATGCTTAGGCTCTTGTCCCTGCCTGGCCAGGGGTTGTGGATAAATTCGAAACAGAGTTACCGCGGCCCTGGGCACTTAGGGCAGGAAAGGAACAGGGGTGGGTTTTAGTCAGCAAGAGTCTGACACGCCCTCCCGTTCCTCCCAGAGTGGGAGATATCATTGCATGATTTCCCACCATCTAAAAAAAGGCTAAAAAGAGCGGCAGGAGTAACGCAAGAAAGCTAACGCAAGAAAGCTCGAATGAAAGTACTGGCTCAATGGCGGGTCTCCAGATTAACTAAGTTCCCCCATCCTTTGGCTGTGACAGCCAGAGACACTAAACGCTGTTGTAATCAGTTGTAAAATAAGGTTTACCCCCTTATACTCTTGCCATGGTTAAAACTGGTTAATCATCCAAAAGAGCCATGATACTGCACTTTTTTTTTGGAACGAAGTTCCTTATCGCGCGTTGTGAAAGGGGGCTAGACGGAAAAAATTCTTACGAAAAGTTGTCACGACACTAATGAGGCTGTCCATCCAAAAAGATTGTGTTGGAAAAACAATCTAATAAAAAAATTCTTACGAAAAGTTGTCACGACACTAATGAGGCTGTCCGTCCAAAAAGATTGTGTTGGAAAAACAATCTAATAAAAACTTCTTGTATTTTTGGTGGGTAGGTACAAAGTTTGCAAGCAGATCAAGTATTATTAAAAAAAAAAAAAAATTATTACAATTACTTTTGCTATAGTTGTTGTTATTGCTAAAGAGTTAAGTTGAGTTGAGCTGAGCTGAGCTGAGCTGAGCTGAGCTTAGCTGATCTGAGCTGAGCTGAGCTGAGCTGCGATGAGATGAGATGATGAAGTAATAGAAAAAAATTCTTACGTGCGTGCGTGTGTGCGTAGTTAATAATAAAAAAAAATATTATAAATTAAAAAAAATAAAATTATATTACAATTCCTTCACTAATTAATCGAAAGGAACTTCGTTCCATCCGGGTGTCCCTTGACACCTCTCAAGTTTTTTTTTTAATTTAATCGCGAGGGTACTTCGTCGCCACTGTTAAGTACCTACGTGAGACAGGGGACAAGTGAAACAATTAGCGGTTGAATACGCACTGACGTTTATTAACGAATGATAGGTGGCGCAGCCACTGTACATAATACAACAGAAACTATTTTTTTCATAAAAAGTTAGTGCAGAACCTGATACAAGGCTAGGGTAACTGTAACTATTTTGCCACATATTATAAAAGATGTAACAGAAATAACGCAATATTTAAAAAAGCTTTAACTAAAAAAAATCAGCTGTTCAATCGTGTACATTTTGTCGGGTTATAGTTACTTGATTTTTTTTCTCGTTGCCCGTGTTAGTCCCGTAGTAAAAGTTGTTCATAATGATGAGTAGAATGAAATTGTTCAGGTTTTGCATTATTTCTGTTACACCTGCATAGTGCTCGATTGTGGTGGGTACTGAAAGGAGCTAGGTAGCTTGTCGCACTATTTACTGCAGGCCCTGTATGTATACGTAGGCAGGTTCAGTAGGCCACCCGTCAGTGGTCACAAAACCGGTATCTCTGGTACGATCTACTGTATCTATTTACCTAGTTATTACTATCTAAATCTTTACAATTATTTATAAAATTATATCGACGATTATAGTATTTTCCAAGTTTAAGATTTGTAATCGTTTAATTTCATATAAACAGTGTAGGTACGTCCGTAAAGTGTTGTATGTAAATTACCCGATTTATTTCTAAAAATAAATCTGTAATTGCGTGTTGTTCACTTAATTTATTTATTTTATTCAAGTTACAATACACACAATACATTAAACATTCCAATACACACAAAACAAAGCTACAAGACTATATTTGTCACAATTAAATTGTCACAAAAAAAAATAAAAAAGACGTAGGAACCTAGATAAATACTGTCTAAATCCGAATGTCAGAATAATATGGTGGAAATATGTTTAAACTGCAAATTATTTTGGTATTACGTTTGTATGGACAAATCATCCATCGCCGCATTCATAAATTTTTCTTTATTTGCTTATATGTAAATTAATTTCTAAATTAAGGCTTTGTAGGTATATTCATAATGCTAAATTTGTGGTTAGTATAAATATGTTTTGGTAACATGAAATATGGATTACGCGAAGGTAGGGTTGAAAATATTATAGATCGGGATCTATTGGTAATATTTCTACTGTCAAAACAAATGACTGAAACGCCTGCTCACAGCCTACAGGAGTGAAGAGCTTCTTCTTGTGAGTATTTGCCAAGCTATCCTAATTAGCAGGGAGCGCGTACATGATTGTTTAAGCATCGTTTCCGAATGCGCGGGCGCAGCCGGCAGTCCACCGCTCCACGCACGATGTATCACGTTTCACACAATGCCAAAGAGATTTTAAATATTTACTTAAGTCAACGACCCTCGTATGTCATTATTGTATAATTGGCATTGTAGGATTAAGTTGTATTCATAGGGTTAAAAGAAACGGCTCATTGAAATAAAATTAATCAAGTATCCAATCATCAATCGGCAGAAAGAATGGTGGCGATTGCGACAGATCGCTTGTCTTGGAGAAATTACGGTAAGTCTTGGAAGGAGCTTTTCCGGCAGTATGGAATTCGCATTCGTATTGACTTGATAATATGAGACATTTTATTTGTTATTAAATTTTCGGTCCCTTGTTTTTGAAAAGGTGCGCGCAAGACGAGCATTGTGCATTGTGTTACTTACCTTAGTAGTTTAGTAGGAGTTGGTCTCTCATAGGTAGATAAATGAGTTTCAATGTCTCCAAATTATCAAGAAGTGCGAAGAACCTGCATGTAAGTAGGTGCTAAGCTGGAGTAGATATGGCGTGAAAATGTAAGTAACGGTTAGCATAATATAATAGTGTTCTATTTAAGTATCTGTCTCGTGCTAACACCTAATGAGTTAGGTAAGTTCAGGTAAATTCTTGATACCTTGTTACCATACTCGTATTTGCAATAAAATATACACATTAGTGCCTTTATAATTTTGAATTGTTTATTTGTTTATGTTTGATTCTTCAGTTTGTACATAGGCCAGGTTAGGTATTCGTTTCTAATATATCACCCGTCAAGCAAAAACTATTCATCCCGATTTCTCGAGTAGCGATAATCGAATGCATATCAGGCGCAAAATAAGGGTTTAGATTATACACAGACGTACCCACTCGAAACATAAACGTGCCAATTTCCTTATAGATGCCAATTGATTTATGTTCAGGTGTATAACCCTCACCGACGTCAGATGTTTAATTGATTGCAACTTTATGGGCTTATTTAATGTTTGAAACCGAGTTTATAGGGGTGGAGAACCGGTACTAACTGTATACTAGGCAGATTCAATGATAGATCTCTTATTGGCATCACTTAGTATTGCCCGCATATTAACTCAAGCGCTGTAAAAAGTTATTGCTTCATTAACGATTTATCACTAATGATGCGACTAGACGGCGATGTGTTCCTTCAGGAAAAATAAGAAAGACACACCTATATTTAATACGAGAAATATTTTATTGCAATTGTTAATGGAGCAAAGAAAACTCGCTGATAGTGATTATTTTTTAAAATAAGTAACCGTTATTCATGCATGACCATCAGCACGTCTCGCTTCTCACCCGGAGTAAATTGTAGAGTATCGTGTGATGTTGGAAATAGCGCGGCGTTATTAATAGAAGTAGGTAACTCGTTATTAGTACAGGTAAGTACGCTAAACAGAGAGTAATAATATCTTGTGAAGTTAAATAAAGCTGCGAGTTTATCCTTGGGCTCGTCGCTGCGTGAAATTATTTAATAAGTTTGCAGATAAATAAGTACTGCGAAATACGAATGTAGGGTATAGGAAAAACTTTTCTCACTCGACCACTCAAAAGTAATAAAGTTTTTGCTGCCTTGCAATTTTTTTGTGCAATATTATCTAAAATGTTAACTAAGAAATCTTAATTGATAAAAACCCATGATAGTATCATAGTGCGATAAATATCGATCTTCTAACACTGCATCGATACGTGACTAATAAAGTACCGATCTGTGGTCTTCGAACACTGCGTCGATACGTGACTAATAAAGTACCGATCTGTGGTCTTCGAACACTGCGTCGATACGTGACTAATAAAGTACCGATCTGTGGTCTTCGAACACTGCATCGATACGTGACTAATAAAGTACCGATCTGTGGTCTTCGAACACTGCGTCGATACGTGACTAATAAAGTACCGATCTGTGGTCTTAGTACACTGTGTCGATACGTGAATAATAAAGTACCGATCTGTGGTCTTCGAACACTGCGTCGATACGTGACTAATGAAGTACCGATCTGTGGTCTTCGAACACTGCGTCGATACGTGACTAATAAAGTACCGATCTGTGGTCTTAGTACACTGTGTCGATACGTGACTAATAAAGTACCGATCTGTGGTCTTCGAACACTGCGTCGATACGTGACTAATGAAGTACCGATCTGTGGTCTTCGAACACTGCGTCGATACGTGACTAATAAAGTACCGATCTGTGGTCTTCGTGCACTGCGTCGATACGTGACTAATAAAGTACCGATTTGTGGTCTTCGAACACTGCGTCGATACGTGACTAATGAAGTACCGATCTGTGGTCTTCGAACACTGCGTCGATACGTGACTAATAAGGAGGTGTAGATACATCTGAGGATTACTTTTTGTATTCGCTATCGCAACGCACTATCATGATAGTCGTGCTTTTTGTGAAGATTAAACCTCCTTGAAGACGTCATCCCCGTTGACATCAGCTTACGCTTATTATATTATCTGAACAGTATCCGGTTTGTCTGCCACAATGAGCCGCAATATTTATATGAATCATCAGTTCCTTTAAATGATTACACTTTAGGGTTCAGTCGCTTCACAAAACAACATTTAAAGCAATGCTGATAAATGAATACCTAAGTAGAGTCTAATCAAAAACTGGAATAGATGATATGATTTAATAAGTATTAAATAAAAAACTTTTTTACAAAAAAATAGAACCGACTTCCAAAAAAAGTGCAAAATAACTTTAATTTCGGAAGTCGGTGTTCCTGTTTTGTGTCTTCGTTTTTTGACACCGACTTCCGAAATTAAAGTTATTTTGCACTTTTTTTGGAAGTCGGTACTATTTTTTTGTAAAAAAGTTTTTTATTTTTCACTTTTTAGTTGTGGTTCCCCATTGAACAGTGTTAACAATTCATAGACATACGATAGCAGCAATCGCGGTTGACTTGCTGTCAATTTTTGAAGAGTTCCGTTGTCTGTCTCCGAAACCCACATCAGATCTTTTTGAAATTTAAATGGGACCATTTCGGAATAAACCCCTTTCGAACAAAAAAATAATTTTGCAAATCCGTCAATATATGATGGAGTTATGCCCGAACATACATAAAAAAAAAAAAAAAAATACAAACATCCGAATTGATAACCTCCTCCTTTTTCGAAGTCGGTTAAAAACTGTTCTGTCTTCATGTTGTAACAGCAACTAAATAACATTCAACAACAAACAATACTGTACACCTTAATTTGAAGCTTCGGTTTGAAACGCGGAATTAGGTACCTACAACGATAAACTTTTTTACATAAATGTACAAACTGATTTATTGACTGCAAATTATGAGGAATTACTTAAATATACGGAAAATATATTATATTTTCCGTATGGTATGTTACTAATAGGTACGTGTACTGCGCAGTTTTGAGCTGAGATTGCCAAGTTCCGCGGATTGAGTGGTTGCGTGAAGCTACCAGTTGAAATGTTAGAATTCGATAATTCCGTTGGGAATATTAATTTTAGCCGATGATTGAATTTTTTACAAGGTAATCAATGAGTCGTGCGCTGGACGGGGCGGGTTAGCTCATCCGCCAAACATTTTGGTGCTTTTTGTGATGGAAGCCGCGTGAGGAAGGCCTCGGTCGACACGACTTCTAAAAACAAATGACGGCATTGCTAAGTTCACCTAGAGGTGATGCTTTTACCAAGTACTTATTCACATACGTTACCACAATATTGTTATGAAATTCATTTTTTCATACTTGTTCTCAGAACATGCATCAGAACATAAAAGTCTGGTTACCCAAAATTTTCTATCTATCTTTTACGAGTATTTACTCAGTATCAGTCAAGCATTGGTTGTTGAGTATATGTTTTTATATTCAAATAGCTTCTGCAGCGGCTTCGCCCGCGAGGAATTTTTACTGTCTCTATTACAAATTATAGCCTGTGTGCTATTCAGGAGTATATCTTTAGGCCAAACATCTATCCAAACTTTCCCATTTATAATATTACGAGGAAGTAAGATTATACTCTCACTGTCCCATAGGTAGAAAGAAGCCCTAATTTCTCATGAATGTCATAAGAGTTTGGGGAATTTAATTATGGGCTTGCTGGAATCCACAGCTGTGTAAGTATGAGCATAATAATTTTGAGAAAATACAGTTTCCCTACGGCTTACATACGCGCTCGTATAAATGCTTCAGGTAAAACTGAATTGAGAATTAGGGTGTTGTGAACGTAGAATCAACCTCGAGTCTAAATATGACGAGAATGGCTGTGAACTTCAGGAGGAGCAGGAAGAGGATTCTAATTTTAGTTTCAGCACGAATGGGTCTTCTGTTACTTTGTAACTGCAGATGAGTTTGATAAGATTTCAATTTTAACTGACAAGTTTCTAGGAAAGCAAGATTGTTTCGATTACATAGGTAATACTGATTCTTTATTTTGTTACAATACATGCGCCCGACGGGATTTCCCATGGACAAAAATAACTTACCTGCTCCCGTAGAAACTGTCATCTCCTTTCTAACCAATTTGTGGCATGAATTAAAAAATTATGGTTTTTTAGCTTTGTTGCATTAGGAAATATTGTGCAAAGCTTAAGGCTTGTATACACGCCAACGGCCTTGAGCATGCGGGCGGAATCAACCTCCCACACCCGCGTGGCTCACGCACGCATAGAAATGCTTATTGCGCGCGGACTGTGATCAAAGAATATGCGTGGACGCAGAGATGCGACTAGCAGGTGGAATTTTTGCCTACGATTCCGTAAGTAAATATGTACGTATATTTTAAGTTTTTATTGGACATTATTTTTATCATATTAAGAATATAGGTAGGTCATGTAAAACAAAATAGGTTAGATTAAAATTTACTTACGTACAGATGTTTTAAGTTCTTATATTCGTTTAAAAATATTAAGTAGGCAATTTCAAAATAATTACATTAAAAAAAACTCAAACTGGAATGATAGCAATATAGGATAAAGTCAAATCTAGTTATAGCCTAGCCTCTTTCAAATTAAACCAAGATCGATTCAGCTTTTTAGAGTTACATTCTCCTCCCACCATCAAAACTTTAGAAATTATTACAAACATTTTTTCTTTAGAATAGAAAAGAACTTCATTTGCATAGACTGTCAACAACCATTGGTGGATGCCAACCTTTACAGCTTGGCTCATCGTCGCAAGGTTGTCTGCTTGTTGGTCTTCTACAGAATTTACTTCGGAGAGTATGCCCAAGAACTCCACGACCTCATCCCACCGGCCCCCTTCTACCATCAGACATCTAGACGCACAGCAAGTTACTATCCCTACCTTGTTGCTATTCCACGAATTCGCACTAAGCGTTTCCAAACGTCTTTCATAATGTGCACAGCAAAGGAGTGGAACTTTGAACCTGCGTCTGTGTTTCCGAATGCATACAACCCTAGTCTCTTCAAAGTTAGAGTGAACAGGCTTCTTCTGTGTAAGCTCGCTCCATCGCCGACTTTGTCTCTGTCACCTCTGACCTAGACTAGAGTCAAGAGCAAACCCATCTAAAATAAAAATTAAAAAACTGCCTACTTAAATAAAAACCGGCAAAGTGCGAGACGGACTCGCGCAACGTGGGTTGCATAAACATATTTTAAGTAATAGGTTCCAATGATAAGTATACATGCGTAGGTATGCGCATTTTTCTTTGTATTCATCCTTATAAATACGCGTGTGAGGTATTGTTAAATTCCTTAATTGAAATGATTATAATGTTACCATGTTTCTAAGTGACTTTTTATTCAAGTCAATGGGTTGTGAGATATGATTTTTGGTTACAACCCCAGGGATAACTTTGTTTTTCACAATTTTATTTAGAGATTCAATGAAATACCTACAAACTAAATAAAGAATCATGCCCACTTTCCATACATTGACTGACCTGTCACTTGATTTGTTTTACAAATCGTCTCTACCTACAACTAGTGTTGTATAAAAACAATTATTGTTTAAGTATATTAACACAATAACTTATCTTTGCCTAACTTGTCTTTGCTTACTTATCTTTGTCTTAAAACAGTTGTCAGATAAGGTTTGGTTGCGCGCTTTGGTGTTTACTGTAAGTGCAGCAAGCAATTGTTATATAAATAAATAAATAAATAACCTCAAAAACTATACGATAAATAAAATAATCGTCAAACAAATGACAGCTTCTCATTTTTTTCTTTTATTCCTTGCGGAACAGGCTAAGGCCAAAGACTATACTGCCTAGTCATCAGTTAGTTCGTATTTTTCCCCTAATTAGAATCCAGATGTATGTAGCACATCGTTCAGGTTGCGGTTAAAGAAGTTCGTTTTACGCGTAATCTGTCAACTGTACACTTATTTTTCTTTAAAGTCCTAAAGTCCTAAAAGTCTATTGAGTATGATAAACATAGTAACATATATTTTTCCCAGCCTTTATTTAAAAATTCAGTTAAGCGATACGAAACAAGCAACAAAAATGCATTTTTTAAGATATTTTACATCACTAGACGCGGCAGAAAATTTTCAGGTCAAGACTGGACATAATTCTTTGTGTTTCATTAAATTTCTCGATTGTGATTGATAAAAACAATAATATGCATGCTTAAATGTACTGCATGCATGCATGCTTAATTACGGAACTTCTCGCTGTGGGTGGTCTGACGCACACTTATACCTACATGTAGCATCAACAAGATCCGTAAAACCGATCCGCTATCCCCTCCGTGGTTATTTTTTTTTAAACCACCCAGAAGTCTACTACGTCTTATTATTATTGCCAATATGCAATACTACAGTATTAGGCAGATTTAAGATGCAAGAGCGAGCGAAGTGAGCTCGGAAGTTGGGGCACCCCGACTCGGACAGGTTAGGTTCGAAGGGGATGGCGGGGTCTATTGAGTGCGCGAAGCGAGTGAGCTAAGACCCTCCTGTCCCCTTCGTGGTTATTGTTTTTTAAACCACCCAGAAGTAGGAGCCCCGCGGAGCAAGGTTCCGTCGACTACAACTTATTATTATTGCCATTCAGAAATAGGAGGCCTCGCCTCGACTTGCTAGCGGCAGAATCGGCACATGCAATTGACAAGCCTGATACCACAATAATTTTTTTTTGTATGAAAATAAATAAAAAACTAAAAATTTGCATACATGTTGAGAATGACGTGGCAGGGGTATATTAAAGGGGGCAATTTTTTCATTATATTTGCGATAGGACAGACCGTTTTCTAGATATAAGCAAATATAGAAAAAAGAAGTATTTTATTTTCCCTTTTTTGACCTTGGGTGTGTCTGAAATTCCAGTGACCTGAAGGGTAATGGAATTCCAGACCCTTCCCAAGGTCACTTGACCATGACTTTTAAGGTCACTCGACCTTGACCTCCAAGGTATCATGTCTTCGAGGATCACTTGACCTCAAAGTCACTTGTCCTCGACTCAAAGATCACTTAACCTTGACCTCTGGGTCACTAAACATGAATATTGACCTGTTGCTGCTCCAAAGAATTGCGGATCTAGACTTCTGTAATTTCCTTGAGGTGTCCTATGGTGTTCCCTTACTCCCATATCCCACCGGGTCCCGAAGGCTTTATGAATGCTTGTTAGTGTAATTTTTCTTCTCTCTTGTCTTTTTTTCATAGTGCTCCGTTTCGTATCCACTGACCAGTCCCTTATTTGGTGCAGAACCCTAAATGTGCGCCATCAGACACGCACTTGGCCGGTTTTTTTTTTGATGAGAAGTTTATCTTTTGAATCTAATTTGTAACAAGGCAGTTTCTTGCTTTTTACTATTTCGTATAAATCTTTTTCATAAACTAACAATGGACACTTAATTTCTACGATTGTGTCATCATCAATCATACTATCAGGTGTAGGTCTTGGCATTATTATTAATTTACACAATGAACAAAATAGAAACAAAGAGTTTTTACAAATTCAATTAAAAAATTGTCTACAAATATAAAGCATCAGTAAAGCGTCCATGCGCACGATTACGCTGGGTACTCTTTTTTTTGTGGGACGGGAAATCATCCAATGACATCTCCCGCTCTGGGTGCAGTGGGAGGGCGTGTCAGACTCTTATTGACTAAAACCCACCCCTGTTCTTTCCCTGCCCTGAGTGCCCAGGAGCGCGGTAACTCTGTTTCGTGCACTAACACGAACGTATTCGCTTAGTCTGACGATAGCACGGCGGAGCAGCGAGCGATACAGCCTTCCCGTCCCAATGCTAACGCTAACAGAACAAGATATCGCAAACTTCGCGAAAAGGTTACACCTCCACTAACAAAATTATGATAGTCATTAATCTCGGTAATAATCGGTTATAGAAATTGACATTTTCAAGCATGCAATGTATTGTGAACAATGCGATCTCAACGCTACGCAATGAATGTAGGCGCGCGTGAGCGCGTAGTAAGTAGTTAACTACCACGTTTTATACACACAGACACGGGTGGCCGTGCGCCACGCGCGCGCTCCTCGAGTCGGGTCGCTTGTATCTAAATACAATTTCTACTTTGTGATAAAAATATATTTACGTCGATGTTTCCGACCGATGCATGTGATCAAGTACCAGGTCAGATACTTAATACACATAAGCGCATGGCGTTAACGTTTAAAACGATAAATGCTGGGAATGCTGCATATGAAAATTTAGTATCCCTCAAGAATACTGAAGACAATGTTAGCTAACGATTAGGATAGATAATAATAAAGAAGCTTTTAAGTACCTACATTGCGCTCCAGGAATATAGATATAAAGCGCCTGCTACACGGTCGGCAATCGCAGCCCTACAGAGGTGAACTTCGTAGGTACAGCTCTGCCGGTCGCCAACCAAGGTCACCTCTGTCGGGGACGCGGTTGGCAACCGTATAGGTACTTAACTAATGAGCTAACTCACCTTAAAGTTCGTTCATTTCGTACGAGGGAGGCGCCTACGTCCTTCATGCATGAGCATTTTCGTGGGTGTTGTTTCAAAACCACTCAACAAGCAAAACAAAAAACACATACACTAACTAACACAGGAAATAACTTATGTTTTTGACAACTTTACGATAACAACCTAAATTCGCGACAAACTGCACATCCGTTTGCGATGAACGTAAACACGGAACTGGCAAAAATTCGGCGAAATCCTAAAGAAAAAATTTTATTTAACAGCGTAGGTACGCTTTTGAATGTGCCGACACCGCATAGATCAATAAAATAGATCGCGTTAAGTTCTATCTACTACTCACAAAGTAATTATTTTGATGTAGGTATACGAAATGTAGGAATGTGGTTTTAACAAAACAGGAAGTAACGTTGTTGCATTGTAATAGTTAACTTAACTTTGTTGATAATAATAACAAAAATGTATCTAAGAATTATGTAGTTATCAGTAAACGGTAACACATTTTTTTTAGATCTTCTTTACTTGTATCGAAGAAGGTTTATAAAAATAACCTTCCCTCAAAATAAGTTCAAATAAAAGTAGGCAATGGAATATCAATTTTTGTAGACACTTAAAATTCCTAACGTCTGTTAAATTCATAGGTCTGTATGAGCATTTTCCGACAAAGGAACGTCGGCGTCTTTGGCCGGTGTCTGTGTGCGTGCGTACTGGGCCCGCGATAACCTTCGGTGAACTTCGGAATTCAGCTGAGCAGGGAGCTTCTTGTAGTTTTATTTACATTGCGTTTTTTTTGGGAAAAAGCGAACTAATTACTTTTTAATTGAAAATGTCACTGAGGTAGATAGGTTTAATACAGTTTAATGTGAAAAAAACGCAGACTTTTTTTTCAAAAATTAGAAAATAGCCGACGAAAAATTGCAACGCTAGGGGGTCAAGAATTATGTACTGAATCACTGGTAAACGTATGTGCGTGTATGTACCTTACACCCTGTATACATTACACGGGTTAGACCTTACTTTGTAAGACCGTTTTTGAAAAATATTATTAAATTTAGATTAGCAACGTGACAACGTCACATTAAAATAACCTCTAACGATCAATTAGTCTGTGTAAAAATATTTTAAAAAATCATAGCCGTTTATTTAAAAAAATATTAAGGCCTTAGTCACACTGAAAAATCATGCTTCACAAGTGCAGGAATCAAAAAATTTTTTTTTTTCTACAGCCGTTAACAAGGCTTTTTTTTAAC